>CM018050.1:32733190-33333190 GCA_008638375.1 Nyssa sinensis
TGTTAAGGATGTATAGGGTTAGATCATCATCTGAAATTGGATGATCTATGAGAGCAATTTCGTCGGCTAATGCTTTGACGGCGTGAAGATAATCTGGAATCGTGTGATTCCCACGCTCTTGTACGCGATCGACTAGTATACATATTTATGAGTTTCTTCCATGCTTCTTGTGATGTCTTGGCTGTAGCTATGAGAGGAGTGATTGTAGGGGAAGTAGACGCAAGGATAGCACTGAGGATGAGCTTATCCTGCCTAATCCAGTGATTTTTCTTAGATAAAGATGCAGGGGTGCCGTCTGAGGGAGGACACACAAACTCTCCATTTACATAGTCCATTAAATCATAGCCAATTAGGAGTGCTTTGAATTGAGCACGTCATTGAGGGAAGGTGGAGGGTGTGAGTTTCTCATTGATTTGTGCAGTGATATTGAAGACAACAAGAGGGTTTTCAGTAGAGGAAATGGGTTGATTGGTTGGTTTGGATTCAGAAGCCATTATAGGGATTAAAATCTCGTTTGAACGTAGGTGCTCTGATATCATATAAAAGATAAACAGTGCAATGTTTCAATGGAAAGTTTTTCAATACTTTGTATTGATTTCTTACAGAAATATATATACAGAGCAATTGTTCTATCTAAGGAAATATACAGTCATTAAGACTAAGATACAACTGTTACAAGACATGGCTGTTACAATAATGAAATAATAAATGTATGCTAAATTTGGGTTGTACTAATTACAGAGAATATTTGCATGGATCTTGGCTAGGTGGCTTGTTCATCTTTTATTCACTTTCCTTAATAAACGCTTCGCAACTAACATGCCTACACTTTGCATCACCTTAATTTTTCTTATTTTAGAATCTCTATTGGGGTTATTTTTTTTACCTCTACTAGATGCAGATAATGGCAAGGAGCTGGTGCCTTGATGATATGGGACTAGAATGACTCTTTCTTTTGGACCATTTTGTTTATTTTGGAATGTACTTAAACTCACAATTCTATTTTGAAATTTTATTATTTTTGAGAATGTAAAATGGGCCTATAGTCTTTATATGTTGATGCAAAGGCTCGAGAACCTCAAAAAGGCTAGTATTTTTTTTACTTAGAAATAGCAATTATACGATGAATACACTTTTAGAAATTATGCATGAAAATCTTGTTGAATTATGTATATGGAATGTGAATAAATACTTTTGTTATGAAAAACTCAAGTGAGAATATGCATATCACAGAGTGGTTTGAGATATACAGTAATCACTTATTTAGTTTGACTTTGATTTACAGGATCACTCCTGGGTCTTTGGCCCGGGGGCATGACAATGTGTTTAAAGTGAAAATTTTCATTTAAAAATTCTGTTTTATAGACCATTTTTGAAAGCCTGACTAATTGTTATGGCGATGACATTAATATACTTAGGCAACTTCCTTCTCCCTATCCCTATGGAGAGTTTAACTCTTCTCTTCGCTATAAGAATGGATAATAAGTAATATCACATTAATTGGCAAGACACCAACCAGGAAGAAAAGGGGCATGAAGAAATACGGATTAATTAGGCTCAATTTCTTTGTAGAATATAAGAGCAGATTAGATAAATATTCTCATTTAAGTCAATTATCTTATAATTGAGACGAAAATTTAGTTCCGGACAATTTAATTGTACACATTACTAGCAACTTCAAAAGCAGATTATATAATAGAAGGGGTTGTGGTATTATATATTATATAATACTGGTATGATGGTACTAATAGTTTCCTCCATTATTATATGAATTGATTAGTATAAGATTTCTCAACATTATCAGATTAATATTTAAATTTATTTTTATACAAAATGAAAAAAAATTATTTATTTTAAATTTATTTTTATCTAAAATAAAAAAATATTAAAAAAATTAATCAAAATAATAAAATTATAATAATCGTCACACAATGCGATCATTACATGGAATAACTTTTTTGAATGAAGGCATAAAAATTACAAAAGCTAAAAATTAGAATAACAGTAGTATAGAAAAAACAATTGTATATAATTTTTTTTCCTTACAAATACATGGAGCCACTTCTCTATTTTCACTCTTTTTGTCATAATTTTTTTTTAAAAAAAGAATTTTATTGAAATTACATCTAACATTTGTTGGAAAAAATGAATTTTGAGCATTTAAATTAGCCATCTTTGAGCTAAAATTAAAGTGGGTCCCATAAATTAATTTTGGTGGGTCCATATGGGAATGTGTTCTCCTCCATGAGGAGATGAAGATTATATATTGGGTTGCTCAAAACTATTAAGGAGTGAATGAGAAATTGCCTCCAAACATCACCACTTGAAAATGGTAACAAAAGCTTTAAGCTTGAGAAAAAGCTTGTGTCCCACATAGGATGAGAACAAGGCTTTTAAAGAGTATATATACACCTACCTTGGAGTGGGGTTTGGGCCCCAACGGGCACCCCAGTTCTGTGGAAGGGGGAGGACCTAGCACATGTTTGGTTCACCACACATGTGAGCGCCGCCGCCACCCGCCCCGCATCGAACCGGGCTTGGGTTTGCTGTATATATATATTTTTAGAAAAAATTTATTTAAAATTTTTCAAACCCGAAATGCTGTCATTTTGCGACGTGCATATAGTTACTGTTGAGAGTCCAAAACGCTGTCGTTTTGGAATCGTTATTTGACTGAATGGGCGTCTTCCACAGACGCTACTATGTCTGTTCGTCATGAACAGACACAACCCAAGCTTCATGCCTGTACCAAACAGTCATGAGCAAGTCTATAAATAGGACACGATCACAAGCATTCTGCATTCATTCATTCAATTCATGCACAAGTTCTGGTTCGATAGACAACCATTGGTAGTGCTTGCCTTTGTGTTGGGAGATCATTTTATCTTGGGATACAAGTTGCCAAGAAATCTTTAGCACCATTGATAGGGCAATAAATTGTCTTAAAGAAATTGTGTCCAACACAAGACTTGATCTGGTTTTTTCGTATTCTACAACTCTGTGTTCTACAAGTTCTTCTTCTGCAACAGGTTCTGCTTTTAATTACATTTATTTCTGTTTTATTGGTTTATATTGAGTTTCAGTTTCTGTTCTTCAATTTAAATTCTGTTCTGACAGTAATACTGATATATATTACTAACAATCTTAAGACAATTTACTTTATATATATATATATATATATATATATATATATATATCAGTTTTGTTTTCTCAGTTTTGCCTACCTGTTTTGAAGTTCAGAACTGGAAGACCAGAAACTAGAAGACTAGAAACTACAGATCTAGAAGACCAGAAACTGGAAGACCAGAAACTACAGATCTGAAGTTCAGAACTGATCTGAACTGGAAGACCAGAAACTACAGATTTGAAATTCATAACTGATTTGAACTGAAAGACCAGAAACTACAGATCTGAAGTTCAGAACTGATCTGAACTGGAAGACCAAAAACTACAGATTTGAAATTCAAAACTGATCTGAACTAGAAGATCGGAAACTACAGATCTGAAGTTCAGAACTGATCTGAACTGGAAGACCAGAAACTACAGATCTAAAGTTCAGAACTGATCTAAACTGGAAGACTAGAAACTACAGATCTGAAGATCAGAACTGGAAGACCTGAAATACAGACCTTAAACTTCAGTTCTGAAATTCAGAACTGCAAACTACAGACCTGAAATACAGACCTTAAACTTTAGTTCTGAAATTCAGAACTTGAAATACAAAAATTCACAGACCTTCAAATTCAGTTCTGTAATCTAAAACTTGAAATTTAGAAAATACAGAACTTAAAATTCAGTTATGTTTTAATAGTTCTAGTATACTGGTTTGGTTTATGCAGAAATATATTTATAGAATTTTCCTACATTTACAAAATTTGATTCTGAAATTTATTTTTACTAAATTTGAATATCTTGAATGCAACAGTAATGGCTACTAATTCTACTTCTCCTCCTACCCCGACCGTTACAGTGGTGCCTCCTCCTACGCCTGTTATGGCACCTATGACTGTGAGTCATGGAGAGAGGCCAGAGAAGTTTAATGGGACAGATTTCAAGAGGTGGCAACAAAAGATGTTGTTCTACTTGACTACTTTGAACTTGGCCCGTTTCCTTCGAGAAGATGCTCCCGCATTGTAGGAAAATGAAACTGATAGGCAAGTGGTTGCCGTTGTAGAAGCATGGAAGCATGTTGACTTCTTGTGCCGTAACGACATCCTAAATGGCTTGGACAACACATTGTATAATGTGTATTGTGCCTTCAATACTACAAGAGAACTGTGGGAATCATTGGATAAAAAGTACAAGACTGAGGATGCAGGGCTCAAGAAGTTTGTAGTGGGAAAATTCCTAGACTACAAGATGCTTGATTCCAAGATTGTTATCAGCCACGTTCAAGATCTAGAAGTGATTTTGCATGATATACATGCAAAAGGGATGTCTCTTAGTGAATCCTTCCAAGTGGTTGCAATTATTGAAAAGTTGTCACCCCTATAGAAAGAATTCAAGAATTACCTAAAGCATAAGCGAAAGGAAATGAGACTTGAAGACTCGATAGTGAGGCTGAGAATTGAGGAAGACAACCGTGCATCTGAAAAGAAGGTAGGCAAGGCCATCATGGAATCTAAGGCCAATGTTGTGGAACAAGGGTAGAGTTCTCGCAATAACAAGAAGAGAAAGGACAATGGGAATGGTCCCAACAAGGTTCTACTAAAAAGTTCCAAGGCAAATGCTATGTGTGCAACAAGCAAGGGCACCGTGCTAAAGATTGCTGTAGTCGCAAGGACCAAGGCAATCCAACCAAGAAACGCCCTCAAGCCAATGTGACTGAAATGGACAGCCTTTCAGATAATGTCTCAGACATGAACCTCTCAGTCATAGTCTCCGAGGTGAACTTCATTGGCAGTAATACCAAGGAATGGTGGGTGGACACAGGGGCTACTCGTCATGTTTGCTTAGACAAGAAAATGTTCTCATCATATCATAGTATAGATAATAGAGAACAACTCTTTATGGGCAACTCCTCTTCTTTTAAGGTTGAAGGCCAAGGGAAGGTGGTATTGAAAATGACATCGGGCAAGGAACTTACTCTCAATGATGTGCCACATGTGCCAGATATTCGAAAGAATCTAGTGTCTGGATCATTGTTGAGTAAGAAGGGCTTCAAGTTGGTGTTTGTCTCAGACAAGTTCATCCTCACCAAAAATGGGATGTATGTAGCGAAGGGGTACATGAGCAATGGGCTCTTCAAAATGAATGTAATGACCATTGTACCTCCTACTAAAAATATTAATAATAAGAACACATCTTCTGCTTATATGCTTGAGTCTTCAAATGTGTGGCATGGTAGACTAGGACATGTTAATTATGATACATTGCATAGATTAATTAATATGGAATGTTTACCTAAATTTGAAATAGATCCAAATCATAAATGTGAGATTTGTGTGGAATCTAAACTTACAAGAACTTCTTTTTAATCAATTGAAAGAAGTAGTGAACCTCTAGAATTAATACATTTAAATATTTGTGATCTGAAATTTATTCAAACTAGAGGTGGTAAGAAATATTTTCTTACATTTATTGATGATTGCACAAGATACTGTTATGTTTACTTATTGAGAAGTAAAGATGAGGGATTGGAAATGTTTATTTATTTCAAAAATGAGGTTGAGAATCAACTTGATAAGAAGATCAAGATATTAAGAAGTGATAGAGGTGGAGAATATGAAGCATCTTTTGGTGAATTTTGTTCTCAACATGGTATTATACACCAAACAACTGCACCCAATTCACCTCAACAAAATGGGGTTGCTGAACATAAGAACAAAACTTTAAAGAAATGATGAATGCATTACTATTAAGTTTTGGACTACCTCAGAATTTGTGGGGGGAAGCAATCCTCTCCGCAAATTATATTCTCAACTGAATACCTCAAAAGAAAACCAATAAATCCCCTTACAAGTTATGAAAAGGTCGAAAACCTTCTTACAAATACTTAAAAGTGTGGGGGTGTTTGGCTAAAGTGGCGGTACTTATACCTAAAAAGGTTAAAATATGACCAAAAACAGTTGATTGTGTTTTCATTGGGTATGCTTATAATAGTAGTGCATATCGCTTTCTGATTCATAAATCAGAAATTCCCGATATGCATGTCAATACTATTATCGAGTCAAGAAATGCATCTTTCTTTGAAAATGTATTTCCTTACAAATCCACACAAGAGTCGAACTCAAGCAAAAGAACTCATGATGATGAACCTAGACGCAGCAAAAGAGTTAGAACATCAAAATCTTTTGGTCTAGATTTTCTAACATATTTGTTAGAAGATGAGCCTCAAAGCTTTAAAGAAGCAATATCGAGCCCTGAAGCTCTATATTGGAAAGAGGCTATTAACGATGAAGTAGAATCCATTTTGCAAATCATACGTGGGAACTAGTGGATCTTCCACTAGGTTCAAAACCTCTTGGATATAAATGGATATTCAAGAAGAAAATGAAAGCAAATGGATCTATTGATAAATATAAGGCCAGACTTGTTATCAAAGGTCACAAGCAAAAGGAAGGCTTGGACTATTTTGATACATATTCACCAATTATGAGAATATCATCCATTCGAATGTTAATAGCTATTGCAGCTATACACAATCTTGAGATACATCAAATGGATGTAAAGACAACTTTCTTAAATGGTGATTTAGATGAAGAAATATACATGGAACAACCCAAAGGGTTTATTGTTCCAGTCAAGAAAAGAAACTTTTTCGGCTTGTTAAATCACTTTATGGATTAAAGCAAGCACCAAAGCAGTGGCATGAGAAATTTGACAGTGTAATGATGTCAAATGGGTTCAAAATCAACGAGTGTGACAAATTTGTATATGTCAAAAACACCGAACATGGGTTTGTCATTATTTGTCTCTATGTTGATGATATACTCATTATGGGTAATAATAATGAAGTCATTAAAACTACCAAGAAAATGTTAAACAATAAGTTTGACATGAAGGACTTAGGTGTTGCCGATGTAATACTTGGGATAAAAATCTCTAAAACATCAGATGGACTAATATTATCTCAATCGCATTATATTGAGAAAATTCTCAAGAAATTTAAACAAGATGATAGCAGTCCAGCGAGAACACCTGTAGATGTAAATCTACATTTATCTAAGAATAATGGGAAAAACATATCACAACTAGAATATGCACAAATAATTAGTAGCCTAATGTATGTCATGAATTGTACTCGTCCAAACATAGCTTACGCTGTGAACAAATTGAGTAGATACACATATAATCCAGGTCTGGACAATTGGAAGGCAATAGTTAGGGTTTTGAGGTATTTGAAATATACCCAAAACTATGGATTGCACTACTCAAAATATCCAGCAGTACTTGAAGGATACTGTGACGCAAATTGGATATCCGACACCAAAGACTCGAAGTCTACAAGTGGCTATTTGTTTACACTTGGTAGTGGAACGGTGTCTTGAAAATCTTCTAAGCAAACGTGCATTGCCAGATCCACAATGGAATCTGAGTTTATTGCACTTGATAAAGCTGGTGAAGAAGCTGAGTGGCTTCGTCACTTCCTAGAAGATATTCCAATGTGGCCAAAACCTGTTCCCGCTATCTGTATTCATTGCGATAGTCAATCAACGATTGGTAGGGCACAGAGTCATATATATAACGGTAAGTCTCGACATATTCGTCGAAGACATAATACCGTGAAACAACTTCTCTCTAATGGTATTATTACTATTAAATACATAAGGTCAAAAGATAATATCGCGGATCCGTTAACTAAAGGTTTGACCAGAGAGCAAGTAAGTAAATCATCGAGGGGAATGGGTTTAAAGCCTATACACTAAAGAATCGCCATAATGGCAACCCAACCTAGCTGACTGGAGATCCCAAGATCTAGGTTCAAAGGGACAACCGAATTGTATGTGACTCATTGAGATCACTATGGAGATCAAACTCCCACGCATTCCTATGATTAGAATAGTGATGTCTGCAGCGTTGCACAGGGTAAGTTAAGCTTTTAATGATTTTTATATCTTGTTAAAGACAAGTGGGGTATAGCAGAATACTCTTCATAAGAAGTCACCTATGTGAGTGTGAATTGGGTCGATTCTATGGGAATGATAAAGGCTAAATTCTCTAGGAGCACTCATGAAACCAGGAATTGTTCAGGGCCAAAATGAACACAATCGTGAGAACCAACTGTGTCAGGAAAGATTCTGTGTGAATGTTGTTGTCTTGGTTTACATAAACGATTGAACAGTTCAAGACATCATGTTCACTGATCAATCAGTAACCCCGATAGCATTTCACAAGGGAAGGTTCAAGGCCACAAGCTACCTTCCTCTATATAGGAAATTTTCAAATGAACTCTCTCTTAGTGTCTGCATGTCATTTGCATTACTTTCAGTCAATTTCATTCATGTGGGGGATTGTTGGAAAAAATGGATTTTGAGCATTTAAATTAGCCATCTTTGAGCTAAAATTAAAATGGGTCCCATAAATTAATTTTGGTGGGTCCATATGGGAATGTGTTCTCCTCCATGAGGAGATGAAGATTATATATTGGGTTGCTCAAAACCATTAAGGAGTGAATGAGAAATTGCCTCCAAACATCACCACTTGAAAATGGTAACAAAAGCTTTAAGCTTGAGAAAAAGCTTGTGTCCCACATAGGATGGGAACAAGGCTTTTAAATAGTATATATACACCTACCTTAGAGTGGGATTTGGTCCCCAAGGGGCACCCCAGTTTTGTGGAAGGGGGAGGACCTAGCACATGCTTGGTTCACCACACACGCGCGCACCGCCGCCGCCGCCCGCCCCGGACTGAACTGAACCGGGCCGGGCTTGGGCTCAGGTTCTGGGCCTAGGCTTGTTGTATATCTTTTTAGAGAAAATTTATTTAAAATTTTCCAAACCCGAAACGCTGTCGTTTTGCGACGTGCATATGGTTGCCATTGTGAGTCCAAAACGCTGTCGTTTTGGAATCGTTATTTAACTGAATAGGCGTCTTCCACAGATGCGATTGTGTCTATTCACCATGAACAGACACAACCTAAGCTTCATGCCTGTACCAAATAATCATGAGCAAGTCTATAAATAGGACACGATCACAAGCATTCTGCATTCATTCATTCAATTCATTTTGCATATCGTCTTCATTTTGAGAAAGAGTTCTGCACAAGTTCTGGTTCGACAAACAACCATTGGTAGTGCTTGCCTTTGTGTTGGGAGATCATTTTATCTTGGGGGACAAGTTGCCAAGAACTCTTTAGCACCACTGAGAGGGCAATAAATTGTCTTAAGGAAATTGTGTCCAACACAAGACTTGATCTGGTTTTCTGTATTCTGCAACTCTGTGTTCTGCAACAGGTTCTGCTTTTAATTACGTTTATTTCTGTTCTATTGGTTTATATTGAGTTTCAATTTCTGTTCTTCAATTTAAATTCTATTTTGACAGTAATACTGATATATATTACTAACAACATTATCATCAGTATTCATGTCTCCATCCATTATCTATAACATTATCTATAACAATTAAATATAATTCTAAACAAAAAAAATATATAGATTTTAAAAAAATATAGACTTCTAGACAAACTTTTTGTCGTTTAACCAATAATTCAGTAATTTATCATCAGTAATCATGTCTCCATCCATCGCCTTTATTGACCCATAGAATAGGTGACGTGTCTTCCATTCATTAGGTACTGTAAATTCATATTTTTAAATAAATAAATCATAGGCAAAGTCATGGTGATGCGGTACTATCACATAAGCAACCACGTCAGCCCAGACATGATTCACGTTGGCCCAATTTAGATCTTTGTTGGATTATTTAAATGGTTTTATTTACAATTCGGACGATATTTTAGTAACATTTTATAAATTTGTCATCTTGGAAAAATCTCGTCTAAATAATGTACTCAGTGATATTTTTAAACGAGGTTAATAGTAGTTTCACAATTATTATTATTAGTGATGTTCAGACTAAAAACGCTGCTTTTAATATCATTTGGCTGATTTTGGAATGTAATTTTGATATTTTATTATTTTTGAGAATGTAAAAAGTGTTTATGGTCTTTATATGTTGATGCGAAGGCTCGAAAGCTTCAACAAGTAGGGGTGTCAATTTTTAACACAGCACAACGATACGACTCGAACACGACACGAAATTAACGGGTTTGGATTTAGCATAAATGGGTTTGGGTCATAAACAGGTTGACATGTATAACACGATTAATAAACCAATCGTGTTTGGGTTTTACTAGTGTCAACCCGTTTAACACGACTTAACATGCTTAATTATAAAATATATTATGAGTTAAGATAATTTGTCTCACACCAAATATTTATCAAGGTTTTAAGATTTTTTATTTATTAAAGACGTTTATACTTTGATTTGGCCTATATCCAAAGTTACTAAACTTGAAAATTATTTATACATATTAAAAAATAGGTAAATTTTTTATTTAAAAATAAAAAAATTAAAATAAACGGGTTAAGTGTGTCGACACGTGTAACCTGTTTAATAAATAAGTTGAGTTTGTGTTTTGAAACTTGACACGATTAGTTAATAGTGTCGGATTAGGGTTGACACATATTTTCGAAGATGTATGCCTTGACATGACCCGAACAAGACACGATAACACGAATTGACACCCCTATCAACAAGACTAGTATTCTTTTGACTTACAATTGACTCAAGGACATTTTGGCCATTTGACATTTCTACAGGTATTATATTTTTTGGGACCCCGTCTCGTATAACGAACTTTACCATTGGATCTAAAAGGTCCAAAATAGTAAATTTATACTATTTACTTGATTAATTTGAAATATGTGAAAATTAATTTAATTAATTGAGTGTAATAATAATATATACTATTTAAATAAATTATACTAAGTAAACTATCGAAACGTGTATCTACTAAGTTAAGTCCAGGAGATATAACTTGGTGATTTTAATAATATTGTGATAATGACTAAGTTATTATATATGATGTCACGCCCCGAATTCCAGCGAACCCGAGGCGCGAGGAACGAGACAAAAGAAAATAAAATAATAAAGGAATAAAAGATAATTAAGGACGATCGCATATATTCTACATACTGTTCTGATAGATACATAAGGTCTGGTCCATTTCTTCACCACTTACAAAATAAAGTACAGTCGCGGGCTTATGCCCTTACACAATGTCAAAAGTGCCCCTTGGGCCTAACATAATCCCTAATCAGCTCATCTCCACGTCTCGTACAGCTGGGACATCATCTGAAATGTTTGCCCCACTAAAGGGGTCAGCTCAACATGCTGGTACAATATAATGCTAATGCAAGAAACAGAACCAAGGTCGTGGCATGTGCAAGTGTACAGTTATTTCTATATGGCATTCGATATTATGATGGCAGCATATAAACAATATGCAGTATATGAGCAGTATGCGTGACACACCCATGCAACTCTATGCCACCCATGTCTCATGATACGGTCATTCTCCGCTGGCATGAGTACCGCCGCGTATGTCTCGCTTCACGGTCCGGAATCCGTCAGGCAGGCAAGTACCTATTGGCCGATTTTAGGTTTTTCACCACAGGATCTGCACCCTCATAATGCAAAGCACCAAGTGCTTACCCACACCATGTCCAAGGAATTACACTATGCCAATATGCTCTGATCTCATCATGTCACAATGTAATCTCAATGATGCATCTCATTCATACATTAAGCATGCTTTCAAGTACACAATTCATAATATCAACAGTTCTTCAAAGCATATAATTCACACACCACACTAACACATACGATATACCCATAATCATCATCCAACTTAACATGATAGCACATAGCACATAAGCATGTGAACACTCAGGCAAACATGTGAACAATCAATGCAACAAAGCAAGTATTCCTAATCTCAGTTATATTTCTTACTTAGCACAATATATCGTACCTGATAATCGATCTCAACTCAAGAAGGGGCACTCGTAGTATGGTAGAATCACAGTGAGAATACCGAAGGTCAGATCACCTTCTCCTTGCCCCCCTCGTGTCCCTAAAATCATAACAGGGATTCAGTTCATTGTTATTTGAATTATGCTATTCATCAAATTTTATGTCTTTAATTCATAAGTTTCTATTTTGCTAAATTAGACTCTACCATTGAGTTCGGAACATCGAAGAAAATAAGTTTAGGCTTTTGTAGAATTCAATTCGGATACCTGGGTTCAGAAGGGCAAAACAGTCATTTTGCACTTTTCACGGGTCCTTACACTTCGAGACTTCTTTTCACAAATCGGACTCCACGGTTGAGTCCGGAATGCTCGAGATAATAAAGTTTCACTATTTGTTTACCTAATTCGGAGTTCATTTGACTGTATCTCAATTCAGGGGTATTTTGGTAATTTTATATGTTACTACGGGTCTTTTATTTTTCGGGACCCGTCTCGTAAAACGGACCTCACCATTGGCCTCAGAATGGCCGAGATAGTCAAAATACACTAATGACTTGTCCCATTTGGACTCCGAATTATTTTAGAATATTTAAATAATTAAATTAATTAAATTAATTAATTAATTAATTAATTTAATTATTATTTTATTAATATTTAAATCAGGCGGGTCAAATCATAATAACTAATAGTTTTAGGGGTCAAAGTATAATTATTTAAAGTTTTTGGGTCAAAGTATAATTTCCAGAAAAAGTACAGGGTACTTTTGTAAATATTAAAAGTTCAGGGGTATTTTTGTAATTGTGAAAACCCTATTCTATATTCGGATAACCAAACAGTGGCTAATCCAAAACAGGGATAAGATATCCCTGTTCCCAATTGATTTTAATTTCTAATCTCTTATCCTTGTAGCCAAACAGACCCATTGGGTTTTTAAGTTAAAACAAGGGAGCGACACGTGGCAGGGGCGGACCGGCCCAAGCCCGACCCGACCCGAACCGACCCGACCCAAGCCCGGATCAGCCCCCCTTCGTCCCCGATTATCCGGCGAAGCTCCGGTAGGGTTCCGGCGCCGGCGACCGATCTCCGGCGAGATTTTTAGGGTTTTAAAATGTGGTTCTTTCCCAATTTTCATGTAGATTCCATATACGGGCTCGGTTTTGGGTTTAGATCGTTGGATTCTCACGAAATAGAGGGTCAAACCCTCGGTCAACATTCCGGCCAATCCATTTTCCATCAGCTTTCCCTACTGTTTTAAGCCCAAACCATTTCCCTTCATTTTTTGCATCTCCTAGACTCCATTTCCTATCATCTAAAGCAAGTTTTACACATAAAATCACAAGACCCACCCCCTAAAACCGAGACCTGCAACTGGGGAGTTCTCCCTCTCCCCTTAACCATTTTAGTTGGTTTCTTTTCCTAATTGTTCCATATTCCAAGCTCTTTCTAGCCCTGTATTCAAAAGGAATAAATTATGCAAGGAAAATTTCAAAACAGACGGTGGCTTACCTTGGTTTCGGTTTCTCTCTCTAGCCGACCTCCCTTTCTCTCTCCCACTTCACCTCTGGTTCAAACTCCTTGTTCCCCTTCTGTCTCTCGGTTTCTCCTTCTTTTCTTTCTCTCTTTACTCTCATTTCCCACTCAGCCGTGCACACAAATGTGTATATTATACACACATGCTTCCTTTCTCTCTCTCTCTCTCTCTCCCCCCTCTCTCTCTCTCTCTCCAAGACCAACCACCCTCTGGCCAGACCTGCACCTGCCACCCCATACCCTGAATCCCACTCACACACACAATCCCAACCCATGCCCCTTTGAGTGTGTAACACTCAATACACACTCACACACACACGGCACACACATCACACATAGTGCCTTGTGCACTATTTTATATATATATACATATACATATATATATATATATATATAAATATACACATATTCTCTAAATTATGTATATATTATACATACATGCACATACACCATACACATGGTTATACACATACAATACACACATTGCACCCCACACACATTAAAATTTTATAATAATAATCATAATAATAATAATAATAACAACTTGAAAATTTTATTTTAAAAAAAAAAATTTTTTCAGGTTGTTACATATGAAGTCCTGAAACACTGATACTGTGATATTATGATTAACTTAGTCAATATTATTAATTAAAACTTATAATATTGTGTACCAATTTGTGATTTACTATTGCATTTGTAATCATATTGATATTAAGAAAAAATATTATTAGATCAAACATGCTTATTCCTTGTTTGGTAAAAAAAAATATTATTAGATCAAAACATATTTAACTTGGTCAGAGTCATTTACTAAGATTATTACCAAAATTACTTTACAAGTTAAGGAGTTTTTTAATCTGAACCGTACAAAATTTAATAACCCAATAGATTATAACAAATATAAAGATAAAACCGAGTTTAAAATTGAAAAGGAGAACATAACACCTAGTTCAATACATTGGCTATTAATATTAGGTTATACAATTGATTTTAACATGATGGAGTATCACTTTTTAACATAATGGAGTATTACTTTTTAATGACAAAATTTTATGGTAATCACCATTGGCTATTAATAATTTTAAGGAGTAATTTTAATATATATATTATGATACGGAAGGATGTAAAATTTTGTTCCTTTTCAATTTGTTGCTATTTCTTTACTATATGAACAGCTTACGCCCTAAAGAAGAAAGAAGTATGGAGATAGATAAGCTTTGATTAAGACGTACATACCTTTTCCATACAGCTAGCCCAAGAAAAAGGATGTCAAACCGTTGTCTTCTTCTCTAGGTTTTAATTATGAAACACACACTTTTTTAATCTCTTTCATGGGTCCCCTTATCTCTTGTCTCTGTCTCTGATCCAGATGATTCCCCATAACATTATCTTAAGAAATTAAATGATGATTTTAGTTTAGATAGTGTCTAGTGGGAGTGGTTAGCTTGTCTATGTTGTAGAATTTAGAAGGATTGAACTCAATAATATTGTCATTGATTTGTTGCTTGTACTTCTGTTAGCATATGGTCCACCTTTTGGACGTATGAACCACCACCACAAGCCCTTTCATGCATGCTTTTTTGGAATGACAATGGGTCGGTTCGGGATACAAAGTCCTTCCTCAATCCCAATACCGCTAAAGAAATCTCTGATGGAATGGAAAATCTCTGATGGAATGGATGGGTCCTCTCGAAGTACTCATTATTAAAAGAAGATATATGAATGTTGTTAGAGAATTAAAATGGTATTATATCCTTTTATAGATGTACAACCCTATAAAGATTGTCTATACTTTCAATATGGGATGTATTATATCCTTTTATAAATATTGGCTACGTTAAATAAAAACTCATTTATTATTTTCTTTTATGTAATTGGGACGAGTAAAGGTATGTTGATATTTTCATCGCAAACCTACAGGAATTCACATAACTTTTTCAGACTCGTCTCATTAGATATGGAGCACATCGAGTTTTAACTGATCAAGTTCAATTACCATCCTTCTCCTTTTTTCATTCTAACGCGGTACAGAAACGTGAAATGGTATTGAACATGTCAAATTTCTTAAATTTTAGTGATATAGGAATTACTCACCCAATAACAAAAGAAAATCTATAAATTCAAAATTTAATATATAATTGATAAAATTGAAAAATAAAAATCAGTTTATATCTTATTTAAAAAGTTAAAAAACTATAAATATAAATAAGAAATTACTAAATTTTATACTAGTTCTGATCTGAATAAAAACAAAAAAAATAATAAATAATATTTTTAAAAATAAAAAATAAATAAATAAATCACTTGCTCTACATCACCTTCAAATGGCCGTGGTTTGACTTTTGCCGGAGAAGATGATATAATTGTATGATCATTATGTGTATCCCATATATTCACTAATCTTTTTCTTATCTCCAGTCTGCGTATATGGTGGATTTATATTGATAAAATTGCATGTAATTATTCAATTAGGTGGAGGACGGTGTGTCCAATCAAAGATATATGGGATTTCTAATGTATCTGATTGATGTTAACTCTGTAATTAGTACTTTGTCATGGGCATATTGATTAAGTGATACAAACCAGAATATACCCAACACCTTTATAAGATGTAAAAGTTGCTAAAAAAAAGTAGCTATATATGTAAGAATCAGAGAGTACTGATTCGAGTATCACTTTGTAAAATAATCTAAATTACACTACACTGACCTTTTTAAAATTTTTTCACAATTATATTAATTTTTTTTAAGTTTTTAAAATTACATTAACATTTTCTCTTTTATTTGATAATATATAATACTCCATTCCACTTAATTTTTTTTTTTAAATGACAAAATTATCTCTTATATATATTTTTTTAATGTTTTAAATTTTAACTATTTTTTTCATTTTTCAAATAAATATTAATAAAAACCTTAAATTTATTTTTATATAAAATAAAAATAATTTATTTACCTTAAATTTATTTTTAAATAAAATAATAAATATCTTTAAAAAATGTTAGAAAAATTATAAAAAATACAAAAATAAATAAAAAAGGAAATTTTGTCTTTTTGAAAACAAATTTACTGAATGTAGGTATATGTATATTGTCAGGTAAAGTAGGGGAGGTCAATGTAATTTTAGAAATCTCAGGAGAAGTCAATGTAATTGTCAGAAATCTCAAGAAAAGTTGATATTTCACTAAGTTATAAGTTAATATCTTATAACTTAGTGAAATATTGTTTAGTCAAAATTGCTTTCCTCTTTTTTGTTTGACACTAAGTTATATATGATAATATGTCTTTATTTTAAAATTTTGGCAATTCACATTCTTTATTATCATATTGCATAATACAAATATATTTAATAATTTTCACAAGTTATAAAATGATTATAATTTTAAAGATTAAAAAATAAGATATACTTTTAATCTTTACTTATAAATATTAATTATTACAAGTATGAACAATAAGTCCTCAATCACTTGCCTATCTTATAATTCGATATATAGTTTGTAACATGACTGTTCATACTTGGTGATATTAATAACTCAAGTGAAGAGTAATATAAAAATTATTATGATCTTATTTTTATGTAATTAAACCTAATATCAATGTTTATAAAATCTTTCCCAGTTAATTTCTCATGTATATAATTTATAACAAAAAATATTATTATCATATTGCTAAGGATTGATAGAATAACAATAATCATTAATAAGATCATAAACTTGTATAATATTGAATCAGTAAGAATTTTTACAAACATTACAAGGGTGTTAACTAAAACACCCTAATTATACATGATAAAACAGTTCAGTGTAATATAAAAAATCAGTAAGAATTTTTGTAAGTAGCATAATATTGTAAAAAATAATATATTACTAATTACCAATATTACGTATTTATCTAATTTATTTTAACATGATATTAATAACAATTCAGTGTAAGAATTTCATGTAAATTACTATTATTATAATTATTATAATTATATATTTGGCTAATAGTTACAACATACATATGTTCATGACGGATATTATTAATATTATATTATTTATGTGATAATCATATAATTATATCATATATGGCAATAATACATAATATATTATTGGCTTATTATTTCACATGAATATGAGATAACATATTAATTTATTGCTTTATTTGCATGTCTATCTAATATTAGATTATAATATTAAAATCCCCAATATGATGCTTATCTCACATGTGATAATACAATATGAATTGACTTTGTAATAGTTGTCATAAGATATACAATTATATGCTATTTGGTATAAAGTGATTTACCAAATTATATAATACATTTTTTATTGACAAAGAAAAAAATAATAATAACTATTTCACATGTGATTATAGACATTACTTTACAAGTCAAGGAGTTTTTTAATCTGAACCGTACAAAATTTAATAACCCAATAGATTATAATAAGTTAATATGTAGTAATTCACACTATCTCTATGCTTAATATTGCAATAGGAGTTCCTTTCTTTTCTTATTTTTAAACCAAGTGTCACGCCCCGAATTCCAGCGAACCCGAGGCGTGAGTAACGAGACAAAAAGAAATAAAGAAATAAAATAATAACGAAATGAAAGATAACAATGACATTCTCATACATTCCGTACACAATTCTAATACATACATAAAGTCTGGTCCGTTGGTTCACAACATTCAAAATGAAATACAGTCTCGGGCTTATGCCCGTACATAATATCACAAGCGCCCATCGGGCCCAATATAATCCTCAATCAGACCATCTCTATATCCCGCACAGCTGGAACATCATCTGAAATGTTTGCCCCACTAAAGGGGTCAGCTCAACATGCTGGTACAATATAATGCTAATGCAAGAAACAAAACTAAGGTCGTGGCATGTGCGAGTGTACAGTTATTTCTATATGGCATTCTATATCATGATGACAGTATATAGACAGTATACAGTATATGAGCAATATGCATGACACACCCATGCAACTCTATGCCACCCATGTCTCATGATACGGTCATTCTCCGCTGGCATGAGTACCGCCACTTATGTCTCGCTTCACGGTCCGGAATCCGTCAGGCTCGCAAGTACCTAATGGCCGATTTTGGGTTTTTCACCACAGGATCTGCACCCTCATAATGCAAAGCACCAAGTGCTTACCCACGCCATGCCCAAGGAATCACACCATGCCAATATGCTCTAATCTCATCATGTCATAATACAATCCCAATGATACATTTCAGTCATACATAAAATATGCTTTCAAGTGTACAATTCATAACATCGACAGTTCTCAAACAGATAATTCACACACCACGTTAATACATACGATATACTCATAATCATCATTCAACTAAACAAGATAGCACATAGCACGTAAACATGTGAACACTCGGGCAAACATGTGAACAATTTACACAGCAAAGCAAGCATTCCTAATCTCAATTCTATTTCTTACTTAGCACAATATATCGTACCTGGTAATCGATCTCAAACCAGAAAGGTATACTCGTAGTCAAGTGAAACCACCGTAAGAACACTGAAGGTCAGGTCACCTTCTCTTTGCCTTTCCGTGTCCCTAAAATTCATAACATGAAACTCAGTTTAATCGTCACTTGAATTATGCTATTCATCAAATTTTACGTCTTTATCTTATAAGCTTCTACTTTGCTAAATTAAACTCTACTGTTGAATCCGGGACGTTGAAGAAAATAAGTTTAGGCTTTCGTAGAATTCAATTTGGGCATCTGGGTCAAAAAGGGCAAAACAGTCATTTTGCACTTTATATGGGTCCTTACATTTCGTGATCTCTTTTCACAAATTGGACTCCACGGTTGAGTCCGGAATGTTCGAGATAATAAAATTCCACTATTTGTTTACTTAATTCGGAATTCATTTGATTGTATTTCAATTCAGGGGTATTTTGGTAATTTTACACGTTGCTACGTGTCTTTTATTTTTCGGGACCCCGTCTCGTAAAACGGACCTCACCATTGGTCTCAGAATGGCCGAGATAGTCAAAATACACTAATGACTTGTCCCATTTGGACTCCGGAATTTATTTGAATATTTAATTAATTAAATTAATTTAATTAAATAATTAATTAATTAATTTAATTAATATTTTATTAATATTTTAATCAGGTGGGTCAAAGTGTAATTTCTAATAGTTGGGGGGGTTAATTCGTAATTTCTGAAAGTTCAAGTTAAGGTTCAAATTCAAAAGGTTCAAATCCAAAGGGTTCAAATTCCAATAAAATGTTCAAATTAAAACTAGTTTAATTTGTTATTCTAAATCAGGTTAACCAAACAGGGTTTATCCAGAACAGGGATAGGATATCCCTGTTCCTATTTCAATTTAAAATTTTCAATTTCATACATCCGTTGCCAAACACTCCCACTCTCCTTTTAATTTAAAACAAGGGGGTGACACGTGGCAGGGGGCGGGTCAGCCCCAAGCCCGACCCGACCCGAACAGACCCGACCCGACCCGTACAGTGCCCATCTCCCCCCCCGCTTTTCCGGTAGGGTTCCGGCGACCTCCGGTCGTCTTCTCCGGCGACGTCGCCGGAATTTCAGGAAAATCAAGTTTTCAAACTTGATTTTCTTGGTGTTTTTGATGCCCCTTTCAATCCCAAACCATTTTAAAACGTTTTTGGAGCATTTTAATATTGTTTTGAAGCTTCCAATCACGGTGAAAACCCAGATTTTTCCCCCACGGCCGTGACCTGCACCTCTATTTTTCTCCCTCATTTCTCAACCGTTTTCTATCATTTTTGTTGCGTTTTAATCCTCACACTATGCTCTACAAGGTTCTATAATTTAAATCAATTGAGATGCTCTAAAATAAATCGAAACAGAAGTGACCCACTTACAAGTTTTCTTGGCCGTTTCTCTCTCTAGCCGTGCCCACTTCCACCTTTCTGGTTCCTCCTCGAGCCTCCTCTCCTCCTTCACGGTCTAGAACTCTCTCTCTCTCTGTTTCTCTCTTCTTTCTCTTTCTTTCCTTCTCTTCTTTTCCACCCGAGACCACTCTCTTTATTTTCTCTCTATATCTCTCTCTCTAAATCCGACCCACTCTCTGGCAACCCCACTGCCACACACAACTCTACTCACACACTCCATCCCCCACTCCTCATTGAGTGTAACACACTCAATCTACACACACCCACACACACACAACCGTACACACACAATCTGTCTTATATATATATATATACATATATATATTCACATATTAATATACTCACCTTGTACACATATACACACACAATTTAAATTTAAATTATATGTGTATATATATATACATACATACATGCATCCATCATAATAATACTAATAATAATAATAATAATAATATTAATAAAATTAATAATAACAACTTGAAAAATTTAATTTATAAAAAAAAAATTTTCAGGTTGTTACACCAAGAAAGTGATATATTGGCTTGAGTATATCCACTTGATTTGAATATAGCCTTGAAACTCGTGATTGAGTGGAACAAAGATATTGGTAATAATCTTAGTAAATGACTGTGACCAAGTTAAATATGTTTTGATCTAATAATATTTTTTCTTACCAAACAAGGAATAAACATGTTTGATCAAGTAATATTTTTTCTTAATATCAATATGATTACAAAAGCAATAGTAAATCACAAATTGTAACACAATATTATAAGTTTTAATTAATAATATTGACTAAGT
Source organism: Nyssa sinensis (assembly GCA_008638375.1). Taxonomy (NCBI): domain Eukaryota; kingdom Viridiplantae; phylum Streptophyta; class Magnoliopsida; order Cornales; family Nyssaceae; genus Nyssa; species Nyssa sinensis. The sequence goes on from CM018050.1 coordinate 32,754,389, forward strand.
TAACCATAATATCACAATATCACAAATCAGTGTTTCAGGACTTCATATATATATATATATATATATATATATAATAACTTAGTCATTATCACAATATTATTAAAATCACCAAGTTATATCTCCTGGTGTTAACTTAGTAGATGCACGTTTTCGATGATTAACTTAGTATAATTTATTTAAATAGTATATATTATTATTACATTTAATTAATTAAATTAATTTCATATATTTCAAATTAATTAAGTGAATAGTATAAATTTACTATTTTAGATCTTTTGGATTCAATGGTAAAGTTCGTTATACGAGATGGAGTCCTAAAAAATATAATACTTATAAAAATATCAAATGACTAAAATGTCCTTGAGTCAAATGTGAGTCAAAATAATATTAATTTTGTTAAGGCTTCGCATCATAAGCACTTTGTACATTCTCAAAAATAATAAAATATCAAAATTACATTCCAAAATCAACAAATTGGTATTAAAAGCAATGTTTTTGGTCTGAACATCACTAATAATAGTTGTGAAACTGTTATTAGTGGCATTTTAAAAATATCACTAATACATGATTTAGACGAGATTTTTTCAAGATGACAAATTTATAAAATGTTACTATAATATCGTCTGAATTGAAAATAAAACCATTTAAATAATCCAACAAAGATCTAAATGAATCATGTCTGGGCTGACGTGGTTGCTTATGTGATAGCACCGCGTCACCATGACTTTGCCTATGATTTATTTATTTAAAAATAAAAATTTACAGTACCCAATGAATAGAAGACACATCAGCTATTCTATGGGTCAAGAAAGGCGATGGATGGAGATATGATTGCTGATGATAAATTACTGATATTGGTTAAACGACAAAAAGTTTGTCTAAAAGTCTATATTTTTTTTGTCTATAATTATATTTAATTGTTATAGATAATGTTATAGATAATGGACGGAGACATCGATCCTGTGTGTGTAGCTGTCCATGACCACCAATACTTGCATGAGGCATAGACACTTATATAGGTGAATAATAAAAAATTAAATGGAAACTAAAAGACAAGGCTGAATTATTACATGATTAAAAAATAGTATACAAATAATTATTAATTCATAACGACCTTGTTAAAGAATCAGAAAGTACTGATTCGAGTTTCACTTTGTAAAATAATCTAAATTACTTTTAAAATTTTTTCACAATTATATTAATTTTTTTTAAGTTTTTAAAATTACATTAACATTTTCTCTTTTATTTGATAATATATAATACTCCACTCCAGTCAATTTTCTTTTTTTAAATTACAAAATTATCTCTTATATATATTTTTTTAATGTTTTAAATTTTAACTATTTTTTTTTTCATTTTTCAAATAAATATTAATAAAAACCTTAAATTTATTTTTATATAAAATAATAAAAATCTTTAAAAAAATGTTAGAAAAAATTAAAAAAATACAAAAATAAATAAATAAATAAAGGAAATGTTGTTTTTTCGAAAACAAATTGACTGAATGTAAGTATACGTATATTGTCAAGTAAAGTAAGGGAGGTCAATGTAATTTCAAAAATATCAGGAGAAGTCAATGTAATTGTCAGAAATTTAAGGAGAAGTCAATATTTCAATAAGTTATAAGTTAATATCTTATAACTTAGTGAAATATTGTTTAGTCAAAATTGCTTTCCTCTTTTTTGTTTGACACTAAGTTATATATGATAATATGTCTTTATTTTAACAATTTGGCAATTCACATTCTTTATTATCATATTGTATAATACAAATATATTTAATAATTTACACTAAGTTATAAAATGATTATAATTTTAAAGATTAAAAAATAATTAAGATATACTTTTAATCTTTACTTATAAATATTGATTATTACAAGTATGAACAATAAGTCCTCAATCACTTGCCTATCTTATAATTCGGTATACAGTTTGTAACATGACTGTTCATACTTGGTGATATTAATAACTCAAGTGAAGAGTAATATAAAAATTATTATGATCTTATTTTTATGTAATTAAACCTAATATCAATGTTTATAAAATCTTTCCCTGTTATAACATGAAAAAAAAAATTTATTTTTATTTTTATTATTTATTCTTACAAATATTAATTATTGTTATTATTATTATTATTATTATTATGATAATGATAATGTGAGTATGTGTATATATGTATATGTGTATATATATATATATATAATTTAAATTTATTTGTGTATATATGTGTATACAGGTGAGTGTATATTTAAATGTGAAAATATATATATATATATAGGTATAGAACAGTGTGTGTATGTGTGTGTGCCGGTTGTGTGTGTGTGTGTGACTTTGAGTGTTACACACTCAAAGGGGTATGGGGTAAGGTGGTGTGTGTGAGTGGGATTCAGGGAGTGGGAGATGCAGGTTTGGCAGAGAGTAGTTAGTCTTGGGGAGAGAGAGAGAGAGAGAGAGAGAGAGAGAGAGAGAGAGATATATAGAGAGAGAAAGTGAAGAGAATAATAGAGTAGTCTCGGTGGGAAAGAAGAGAAGGAAAGAAACAGAAAGTGAGAGAGGGAAATAGAGTTCTGAGAGGGAGAGTTGAGGCTTGGTTGGGCTCGGAGCAAGAAAGTGGAAGAGGGCACAGCTAGAGAGAGAAACGGCCGAAAATTGGTAAGTGGGTTGCTTCTGTTTCAATTTTTTTTTAGAGCATTTCAGTTGATTTAAATTGTAGAACCTTGTAGAGCATCATGTAAGGATTAAAACGCAACAAAAATGATAGAAAACGGTTGAAAAATGAGGGAGAAAAAGGGAGGTGCAGGTCACGGCCATAGGGAGAAAAATCTGATTTTTCGTTGTGATTGGAAGCTTCAAAACAGTATTAAAAAGCTCCAAAAATGTTTTAGAACAAGTTGGGATTGAAAGGGGCTTCGAAAACACTAAGAAAATCAAGTTTAAAAACTTGATTTTCTGAAAATCCGGTCACCGGCGCCGGAGAGGGTGACCGGAGCTCCGCCGAAAAAACGGGGGAAGAAGAGGGGTCTGTCCGGGTCGGGTCGGGTCGGTTCGGGTCCGGTTCGGGTCGGGCGTGGATCGCCCCTGCCACGTGTCGGCTCACTGTTTAAAAGAAAAAAAAAATAAAATAAAATAAAATAAAAAATAAAAATAAAAACCTGATTTGGACCGGGTTAGAAGGGGAATGGGCTGAACCGGTCGGTTCAGTGAACTTTTAAACCGGTTTAGGGTTTTGGTTTAAAAACCCCCTGGTTCAAACCAAAGTTTAGGTTATTTATATTTTGAACCCCAAAACTTTTAATAATTATATTTTGACCCCTTAGCCTTTAAGAAATTAGAATTTGACCCAAGACTTTTGGGTAATTATGTTCTGACCCTCATGAATAAAATATTAATAAATTATTAATTAAATTAATTAATTAATTAATTAATTTAGTTAATTTAATTAATTAAATATTCAAAAACATCCCGGAGTCCAAATGGGACAAGTCATTAGTGTGTTTTGACTGTCTCAACCATTCCGAGACCAATGGTGAGGTCCGTTTTACGAGACGGGGTCCCAAAAAATAAAAGACCCGTAGTAACCCTTAAAATTACCAAAATGCCCCTAACTTGAAACACTGTCAGACAAACTCCGAATTAGGTAAACAAATAGTGAAATTTTATTATCTCGAACATTCTGGACTCAACCGTGGAGTCCGATTTGTGAAAAGAGGTCACGAAATGTAAGGACACGCGTAAAGTGCAAAATGACTGTTTTGCCCTTTTCAACCCTGGTGTCCGAATTGAGTTCTACGAGAACCTAGACTTATTTTCTTAAACGTTCTAAAACCAATGGTAGAGTTTAATTTAGCAGAATAGGAACTTATGAATTAAAGACATAAAATTTGATGAATAGCATAGATTCAAGTAACAATAGACTGAGTTGTAAATTCTACTTTTAGGGACACTGACAGGACAGGAGAGGGCGATCTCATCTTCTACATTTTCATCCGCCGGTTCAGTTACATATAGTTCACGATCTTCTAGGGTTGATACCAACCCATCAGGTATGGTGTTTTGCTAGTGTTAGAAATGAAGTTAAGTTAGGAATATTTGTGAATGACTAGAATGCTGCATGTATTTATTTGTAACATGTTTACCTGATTATTTGAAATTGGTTGTGCACATGTTATGTGTTACTTGCAAGCTTAATAAAGTGAAGAACATGAATTATGATGAATGATCACATGAGATATGCATGTATATGAAACTGATTGGTGATTGGATTATTATTGTCAGAGCATGTCATATTATTGAGATCCATGTTCATTGAGATTGCATTGGCATATTGGCATATGATGAATTCCTTGAGAACATAGCGTGGGTAAGCACGTGGTGCTTTGCATTATGAGGGTGTAGATCTTGTGGTGAAAAACCCAAAATTGGCCATTGCATTGGTACTTCGAGCCATCGGGGAGTACCCGTAAATGAGACATGGGTGTGGCATAGAGTTGTGCATGGGTGTGTCATGCATACCATTCATATATATTACTGCAATGTTTGAATGTCATTTAGAAATAAATGTACACTTTGCACATGCCACGCCTTAGCTTTATTTCTGGCATTAGCATTTCATCATACCAGCAGTTGTGCTGACCCATTCGTGGGCAACATTTTCAGATGAGGATCTTCCAGCCACTAGAGACTCGGTGATGCCCTGATAGGGTGAAGCCTGTGATGTATCTGTGATTCGTGAAACTTGTATTTTGTTATGTAAGGGCTTAAGCCCGAATGACTAATGAACAATGTATTCGATGTTATTTTATGTATGGATGATGATGGACACATGTTTAGTGAATTTAATTACTTTTGCCTCTTTTATTTATTTTACTTTCTGTCTCGTTACTCGTGTCCCGGGTTCGTTGGGAATTCGGGGCGTGACAACGTGGTATCAGAGCATAGGTTCGAATACCTAGAGACTGTGGGGTGTTGTTTAACACCATGAGACCCTAGGGAAGAGAATGAGACTTAGTGTGAACTGTTAGCAACATGTGATAGGATCTTATGTGCTACGTGATTATGTGTCCTAATACATGCCTTATTGTGATTACGTGAAGAAGTGATACTAAAAATTTTCTCTTGGACTTGTAGATATGCCTCCTAGACGAGCTCCTACGAGAGGCAGACCACCCAGAGGGGGTAGGGGTAGAGGTGCGCCTCGAGGTGCCGCCCAGCCTCGTCGTGGCAGACCCAGAGCTGCTGCCCCTATTCCTGACGTGGTTGAGGAGGTAGTTACCCCAGCTGACGTTCCTGAGCATAGTACAGCTGAGGAGGATGTTGCTCCGGCCCCTGTGGAGGAGGTGGGGCAGACTATTGGCGCCAGGGAATTTGGCGACCATTATACAGGAGTGCTTCCGTGCCATGCAGGAGGCCAGGACCACTGAGGCTGAGGCCAGAGCTACTGAGGCCGAGGCCAGGGCTGCCGGTGCCGCGGCCAGAACGGCCGGTGGGGAGACCAGAGACACCTTCGTCATGAAGGCGTTTCAGCGTATGAGGCCACCGTCATTTGTAGGACAGCCTGATCCTTTGGTGGCCGAGGAGTGGCTGGATCAGATTGTGAGGATCTTGGACTCACTAGGGATTGTTGAGCCACACCTGAGGATCCGATAGTGCCACCTTCCAGTTTACAGGACTAGCGAGCCAGTGGTGGAAGGTATCTGCTGCAGGATTAGCAGGTTCGGAGAGGGGTGGGATGCATTTGTGGCCATGTTCAATGACCACTACTTTCCAGCGACTGCTAGGGTCGGGTTCAGGAGAGAGTTTGAGACCCTACTTCAAAGGGACATGACCGTGACGCAGTATGAGTCCCAGTTTACCGCATTGGGCAGGTTTGCCCCGCACATTATTGGGGTAGAGGAGCTGAGAGTTTATCATTTTCTAGAGGGGCTGAAGACCTCTATCAGGGATAGACTGGCGGGCCACATCATTGACACTTACTGAGGAGGCTGTGATCAGGGCCACGAGGGTAGAGAGGGAGTTGGCAGCTCTCAGAGGGATCAGGGAGTCCCGGACTCAGACCAGGCCAGCCACAGCACTAGCACTTACACCAGCTCAGCCTACTGTGACCGTCCCAGCTCATTCTGGTAGGAGGCCGCCGAAGAGGTTCCGAGGCGGTACCTCTTCTCCATCTACATCCCAGAGGCCTATGCAGCTTTTAGCTCCCCAGCCCACTGTGTCTATTACTCCTCGAGGGGGGGCACCACAGCTGACCATCACATGCTACCAGTGTGGACAGCCTGACCACAGGATGGCTGATTGCCCACAGAGAGATCCTAGTCAAGGATCAGGGCCAGGACCGAGCCAGCTACCACTCCCATCCCAGTCTCAGAGTCAGGCTTGGAGGGCCACACCAGTATGCTATACATGTCATCAACCGGGCCATGTTAAGGCCCACTGTCCTCAGGGGTAGACTTCTCAGAGCGCACCGAGGTCCCACTATTTCCAGCACACCCAGGTGCCTTTACCCCAGACACAGTCAGGCTATAGACCCCCAGCACCTTACTACCAGCCAGCATCTTCTGCATTGAGTGTTAGAGCTCCAGCCCCGAGAGGGGGAGGGCAGCAGGGGCAGAGAGGGGGAGGCAGACAGGGTCAGACCGTACAGGGCAGGGTGTACGCAGTCACTACCCCAGAGGCTTCTACTGTTGGGCCGTCAGTAGTACGAGGTACCTTTCTTATGTTCAGTTCATGGGCTAGCGTGTTGATAGATTCTGGTGCATCGCATTCTTTCATATCCACTGCATTTGCCATGACATTGGGATTGACTATAGACCGGTTAGATCCACCGCTACGTGTTGATACTCCTGTTGGGGGTAGTGTGACATTGACCAGGATTTGTAGGGGTTGTTCACTTGAGATAGCTGACCGTACTCTCTGCTTTGATTTTATTGTGCTTGATATGACTGGCTTCGATGTTATTCTGGGTATGGATTGGCTGTTTACTTTCCGGGCTAGTATTGATTGTTTCAGGGGGAGAGTTACAGTGTGTACCCCTGGGGGGGATTGCTTTTATTTCACGGGAGATCATGGGGACTTCTTAGTACCACCCTTGTACGACACTAGGAGTTGGGGAGCCCATAGCTATATGTTGGCTAGTATGATTGCAGGGGATAGTGAGGCTACAGGGGTTGTGTTACCACCAGTGGTAGAGGAGTTTCCTGATGTATTTCCCGACAGTTTGACTAGTTTGCCCCCGAGACGGGAGGTGGAGTTTACCATTGAGCTTATCCCCGGTACTGTACCCATATCTATCCCACCATACCGCTATGGCTCCAGCAGAGTTGAGAGAGCTGAGGGAGCAGCTGACTGACCTTCAGGGTAAGGGGTTCATCCGTCCTAGCACTTCTCCTTGGGGTGCCTCAGCACTCTTTGCGAAGAAGAAGGACGGGACGTTGCGGTTATGTGTAGACTACCGGAGGCTGAACCGGGTGACTATCAAGAACAAGTACCCGTTGCCCAGGATCGATGACTTGTTTGATCAGTTGAGAGGTTCGAGATGCTTCTCGAAGATTGATCTTCGATCTGGGTATCATCAGTTGAGAGTGCGAGAGGAGGACATAGCGAAGACAGCCTTCCGCACTCGCTATGGTCACTTTGAGTTCGTGGTGATGCCGTTTGGTGTGACGAATGCCCCAGCGGCATTCATGGATCTGATGCACCGTGTCTTTGACCAGTACATAGATCAGTTCGTGGTGGTGTTTGTGGACGATATTCTGATTTACTCACCTTCTGAGGATGAGCATGCTTTCCACTTACGTACTGTGTTACAGATCTTGAGAGAGCATAGGCTATTTGCCAAGCTCTCCAAGTGCGAGTTCTGGCTCCAGGAGGTGCAGTTCTTGGGCCACGTGGTATCTAGGAGTGGAGTATCTGTTGACCCTTCGAAGGTCGACTCTGTTATGAGCTGGGAGAGGCCGAGGAATGTATTTGAGATACGGAGTTTCTTGGGGTTAGCAGGGTACTACCGCCGTTTTGTAGAGGGATTTTCCCGACTTGCCGCACCGATGACCCGGCTGACGCGCAAGGGCGTCAGGTTTCAGTGGACCGACGACTGTGAGCAGTCATTCCAGGAGCTGAAGAGGAGATTGACTTCAGCTCCCGTCCTGATTATCCCCGAGGGAGGCCTGGGCTATACAGTGTACTGTGATGCTTCCCGAGAGGGACTGGGTTGTGTATTGATGCAGGAAGGCCGGGTAGTAGCTTATGGTTCTCGCCAGTTGAAGAGCCATGAGAAGAACTACCCCACCCACGATCTAGAGTTGGCTGCCGTCATCTTTGCTCTTAAGAGCTGGCGACACTATTTATATGGGGTGAGATTTGAGGTGTTCTCGGACCACAAGAGCCTTAGGTATATCTTTACACAGAAGGATCTGAACCTTCGACAGAGGAGATGGATGGAGTACCTAGAGGATTATGACTTTGACCTTCAGTACCATCCGGGGAAGGCCAACGTCGTAGCTGATGCACTCAGTCGGAGGCCGAGGAGCACCTTAGCCAGCCTAGCCATCAGAGAGTGGGAGATGATGGGAGCTATTGGGGAGTTTGACTTAGAGCTTACCGAGTTTGAGGGGCACGCCACCCTATTTAGCTTATGTGTGCAGCCTACCCTTCTGACCAGAGTTATAGAGGCACAGTTGCTGGATACCGAGGCTGAGCAGATCAGGGCACGGATTTCTAGCCCCGAGGGGTTTGAGGGATGGACAGTCCATTCTGACCTTGGTTTGAGATACAGGGGTAGGGTCTTCGTTCCTGAGTCTCTTAGGACTGATGTCCTTAGGGATTTCCACCATTCACGCTTGGCGGTGCACCCAGGGGGCACCAAGATGTATCATGATCTGCGCCGTCAGTATTGGTGGACGGGGATGAAGGCAGATGTGGCACAGTTTGTGGCTAGGTGTCTCACGTGCCAGCAGGTGAAGGCTGAGCACCAGAGGCCTGGAGGTGTGCTACAGCCACTACCGGTAGCCGAGTGGAAGTGGGAGCACGTTACCATGGATTTCGTGATGGGTCTTCCGAGGTCACCTAGGGGCCATGATGCGATTTGGGTTATTGTGGACAGACTGACGAAGTCCGCCCATTTCTTACCGATCAGAGTGACGTCCTCAGTAGGTTGTACATTCGAGAGATAGTACGACTACATGGGGTACCGGTATCCATAGTTTCTGACAAGGACCTACGTTTCACTGCACGGTTCTGACAGAGTTTCCAGACAGCCTTAGGGACCCAGCTGCAGTTCAGTACTGCCTTCCACCCACAGACAGATGGCCAGTCAGAGCGCACTATTCAGATCTTGGAGGATATGCTCAGGGCCTGCGTCATGGACTTTAAAGGTAGCTGGGAGGACCACCTTGCCTTAGTTGAGTTTGCCTACAACAACAGCTACCAGTCCAGCATTGAGATGGCACCATTTGAGGCATTATATGGTAGGCCGTGCCGTTCCCCGGTATGTTGGACCGAGGTGGGAGAGACAGCTGCCTTAGGACCTGATATTGTTCGTGAGACCACGGACAAGATACAGGTGATCAGACAGCGGTTGTTGACAGCTCAGAGCCGCCAGAGGAGTTATGCAGATAGGAGGTGGCGGCCCTTGGCATTTGAGGTGGGGGACCATGTGTTCCTCAAGGTGTCTCCCAGACGAGGTTTGAGGAGATTTGGGCGCGGTGGGAAGCTATCGCCACGATTTATAGGTCCTTTTGAGATACTTGGGAGAGTTGGTGAGGTGGCTTATAAGCTATCCTTACCACCACAGCTATCTGGAGTTCATGACGTCTTCCATGTATCTATGCTGAGGAAGTACCATCCCGACCCCTCACATGTACTTGACTGGGTAGATCTTCAGTTAGAGGGGGACGCTTCCTATGACCAGAGACCCGTAGAGATATTGGACTCGAGGGACCAGGTTTTGCGAGGCAGGACCATCCCTTTGGTCAAGGTTCGTTGGAACCACCATGGGGTTGAGGAGGCTACTTGGGAGCGTGAGGCCGAGGTTCGAGTTAGGTACCCTGAGTTGTTCGATCAGTGATGTACCTTCTTTTGTTTTATGCTATTTTTAAATTTCGGGACGAAATTTTTGTAAGGAGGGAAGGATGTTATAACATGAAAAAAATTTTTTTTTTTTATTTTTATTATTTATTCTTACAAATATTAATTATTGTTATTATTATTATTATTATTATTATTATTATTATTATTATTATGATAATGATAATGTGAGTATGTGTATATATGTATATGTGTATATATATATATATATAATTTAAATTTATTTGTGTATATATGTGTATACAGGTGAGTGTATATTTAAATGTGAAAATATATATATATATATATATATAGGTATAGAACAGTGTGTGTATGTGTGTGTGCCGGTTGTGTGTGTGTGTGTGACTTTGAGTGTTACACACTCAAAGGGGTATGGGGTAAGGTGGTGTGTGTGAGTGGGATTCAGGGAGTGGGAGATGCAGGTTTGGCAGAGAGTAGTTAGTCTTGGGGAGAGAGAGAGAGAGAGAGAGATATAGAGAGAGAGAGAAAGTGAAAAGAATAATAGAGTAGTCTCGGTGGGAAAGAAGAGAAGGAAAGAAACAGAAAGTGAGAGAGGGAAATAGAGTTCTGAGAGGGAGAGTTGAGGCTTGGTTGGGCTCGGAGCAAGAAAGTGGAAGAGGGCACGGCTAGAGAGAGAAACGGCCGAAAATTGGTAAGTGGGTTGCTTCTGTTTCAATTTTTTTTTAGAGCATTTCAGTTGATTTAAATTGTAGAACCTTGTAGAGCATCATGTAAGGATTAAAACGCAACAAAAATGATAGAAAACGGTTGAAAAATGAGGGAGAAAAAGGGAGGTGTAGGTCACGGCCATAGGGAGAAAAATCTGATTTTTCGTTGTGATTGGAAGCTTCAAAACAGTATTAAAAAGCTCCAAAAATGTTTTAGAACAAGTTGGGATTGAAAGGGGCTTCGAAAACACTAAGAAAATCAAGTTTAAAAACTTGATTTTCTGAAAATCCGGTCACCGGCACCGGAGAGGGTGACCGGAAGCTCCGCCGGAAAAACGGGGGAAGAAGGGGGGTCTGTCCGGGTCGGGTCGGGTCGGTTCGGGTCCGGTTCGGGTCAGGCGTGGACCGCCCCTGCCACGTGTCGGCTCACTGTTTAAAAGAACAAAAAATAAAAAAAAAATAAAAAATAAAAACCTGATTTGGACCTGGTTAGAAGGGGAATGGGCTGAACCGGTCGGTTCAGTGAACTTTTAAACCGGTTTAGGGTTTTGGTTTAAAAACCCCCTGGTTCAAACCAAAGTTTAGGTTATTTATATTTTGAACCCCAAAACTTTTAATAATTATATTTTGACCCCTTAGCCTTTAAGAAATTAGAATTTGACCCAAGACTTTTGGGTAATTATGTCCTGACCCTCATGAATAAAATATTAATAAATTATTAATTAAATTAATTAATTAATTAATTAATTTAGTTAATTTAATTAATTAAATATTCAAAAACATCCCGGAGTCCAAATGGGACAAGTCATTAGTGTGTTTTGACTGTCTCAACCATTCCGAAACCAATGGTGAGGTCCGTTTTACGAGACGGGGTCCCAAAAAATAAAAGACCCTGTAGTAACCCTTAAAATTACCAAAATGCCCCTAACTTGAAACACTGTCAGACAAACTCCGAATTAGGTAAACAAATAGTGAAATTTTATTATCTCGAACATTCTGGACTCAACCGTGGAGTCCGATTTGTGAAAAGAGGTCACGAAATGTAAGGACACGCGTAAAGTGCAAAATGACTGTTTTGCCCTTTTCAACCCTGGTGTCCGAATTGAGTTCTACGAGAACCTAGACTTATTTTCTTAAACGTTCTAAAACCAATGGTAGAGTTTAATTTAGCAGAATAGGAACTTATGAATTAAAGACATAAAATTTGATGAATAGCATAGATTCAAGTAACAATAGACTGAGTTGTAAATTCTACTTTTAGGGACATTGACAGGACAGGAGAGGGCGATCTGATCTTCTACATTTTCATCCACCGGTTCAGTTACATATAGTTCACGATCTTCTAGGGTTGATACCAACCCATCAGGTATGGTGTTTTGCTAGTGTTAGAAATGAAGTTAAGTTAGGAATATTTGTGAATAACTGGAATGCTGCATGTATTTATTTGTAACATGTTTACCTGATTATTTGAAATTGGTTGTGCACATGTTATGTGTTACTTGCAAGCTTAATAAAGTGAAGAACATGAATTATGATGAATGATCACATGAGATATGCATGTATATGAAACTGATTGGTGATTGGATTATTATTGTCAGAGCATGTCATATTATTGAGATCCATGTTCATTGAGATTGCATTGGCATATTAGCATATGATGAATTCCTTGAGAACATAACGTGGGTAAGCACGTGGTGCTTTGCATTATGAGGGTGTAGATCCTGTGGTGAAAAACCCAAAATTGGCCATTGCATTGGTACTTCGAGCCATCGGGGAGTACCCGTAAATAAGACATGGGTGTGGCATAGAGTTGTGCATGGGTGTGTCATGCATACCATTCATATATATTACTGCGATGTTTGAATGTCATTTAGAAATAAATGTACACTTTGCACATGCCACGCCTTAGCTTTATTTCTGGCATTAGCATTTCATCATACCAGCAGTTGTGCTGACCCATTCGTGGGCAACATTTTCAGATGAGGATCTTCCAGCCACTAGAGACTCGGTGATGCCCTGATAGGGTGAAGCCTGTGATGTATCTGTGATTCGTGAAACTTGTATTTTGTTATGTAAGGGCTTAAGCCCGAATGATTGATGAACAATGTATTCGATGTTATTTTATGTATGGATGATGATGGACGCATGTTTAGTGAATTTAATTACTTTTGCCTCTTTTATTTATTTTACTTTCTGTCTCGTTACTCGCGTCCCGGGTTCGTTGGGAATTCGGGGCGTGACATTCCCAGTTAATTTCTCATGTATATAATTTATAACATAAAATATTATTATCATATTACTAAGGATTGATAGAATAACAATAATCATTAATAAGATCATAAACTTGTGTAATATTGAATCAGTAAGAATTTTTTACAAACATTACAAGGGTATTATGCATGATAAAACAGTTCAGTGTAATATCAAAAATCAGTAAGAATTTTTGTAAGCAGCATAATATTGTGAAAAATAATATATTACTAATTACCAATATTACGTACTTATCTAATTTATTTTAACATGATAATAATAACAGTTTAGTGTAAGAATTTCATGTAAATTACTATTATTATAATTATTATAATTATATATTTGGCTAATGGTTACAACATATATATGTTCATGACGGATATTATTAATATTATATTATTTATGTCATAATCATATTCATATAATTATATCATATTTGGCAATAATACATAATATATTATTGGCTTGTTATTTCACATGAATATGAGATAAAATATTAATTTATTGATTTATTTGCAGGTCTATCTAATATTAGATTATACTATTAAAATCCCCAATATGATGTTTATCTCACATGTCATAATACAATATGAATTGACTTTGTAATAGTTGTCATAAGATATACAATTATATGCTATTTGGTAGAAAGTGATTTACCAAATTATATAATACATTTTTTATTGACAAAGAAAAAATAATAATAACTATTTCACATGTGATTATAGACATTACTTTACAAGTCAAGGAGTTTTTTAATCTGAACTGTACAAAATTTAATAACCCAATAGATTATAATAAGTTAATATGTAGTAATTAACACTATCTCTATGCTTAATATTGCAATAGGAGTTCCTTTCTTTTCTTCTTTTTAAACCAAGAAAGTGATATATTGGCTTGAGTATATCCACTTGATTTGAATATAGCCTTGAAACTTGTGATTGAGTGGAACAAAGATATTGGTAATAATCTTAGTAAATGACTCTGACCAAGTTAAATATGTTTTGATCTAATAATATTTTTTCTTACCAAACAAGGAATAAGCATGTTTGATCTAATAATATTTTTTCTTAATATCAATATGATTACAAATGCAATAGTAAATCACAAATTGTAACACAATATTATAAGTTTTAATTAATAATATTGACTAAGTTAACTATAATATCACAATATCAGTGTTTCAGGACTTCATATATATATATATATATAATAACTTAGTCATTATCACAATATTATTAAAATCACCAAGTTATATCTCCTAGAGTTAACTTAGTAGATACACGTTTTCGATGGTTAACTTAGTATAATTTATTTAAATAGTATATATTATTATTACACTTAATTAATTAAATTATTTTTATATATTTTAAATTAATTAAGTAAATAGTGTAAATTTACTATTTTAGACCTTTTGGATCCAATGGTAAAGTTCGTTATACGAGACGGGGTCCCGACAATGTAATACCTGTAGAAATGACAAATGACCAAAATATCATTGAGTCAACTATGAGTCAAAATAATACTAGTCTTGTTGAAACTTTCGAACCTTCACATCAACATATAAAGACCATAAGCACTTTTTACATTCTCAAAAATAATAAAATATCAAAATTACATTCCAAAATCAACAAATTGGTATTAAAAGCAGTGTTTTTAGTCTGAACATCACTAATAATAGTTGTGAAATTGTTATTAGCGGTGTTTTGAAAATATCACTAATACATTATATAGACGAGATTTTTCCAAGATGACAAATTTATAAAATGTTACTATAATATCGTCTGAATTGTAAATAAAGCCATTTAAATAATCCAACAAAGATCTAAATGAATCATGTCCGGGCTGACGTGGTTGCTTATGTGATAGCACCGCGTCACCATGACTTTGCCTATGATTTATTTATTTAAAAATAAGAATTTACAGTACCCAATGAATAGAAGACACATCAGCTATTCTATGGGTCAAGAAAGGCGATGGATGGAGACATGATTACTGATGATAAATTACTGATATTGGTTAAACGACAAAAAGTTTGTCTAAAAGTCTATATTTTTTTTTTGTCTATAATTATATTTAATTGTTATAGATAATGTTATAGATAATGGACGGAGACATCGATCCTGTGTGTGTAGCTGTCGCCCCTCTTTCTTGTATAGCTCTTTTATTTATACAAACTATGAGGAAAAAAAATTGTCCATGACCACCAATACGTGCATGAGGCATAGACACTTATATAGTTTCGAGTTTCACTAGTTATTCTGTTGTCGTGAATACTGATGGGGGTGATGAAGTGATTCAGGATGGTTTTGAATGAGGAGGAGGACTCGGTCTCAGTATTTTCAGGTTTATTGTCCATTGTTGCAAGCAGTACTGTCAAGAGGAGATAATTGATGAACAGAAATACTCCCAAGTGAATGATTGCCGTCGAATAATTGATGGGGTCACATGGGCCATGGCTACTTGTGTAATAGCACCACATAAGCAGGACTTTGGTGGGGATTCCAGACCAACTTTTTTTTTTTTGGCATGTAACATTTGAGTTTCTAATTTTAAAATTTAGCATTAATATAAAAGTTATTATTTTAATGATGTATTATTTAGCTTATTAAAAAATTCTAATATTATTTTTAATGTCATATTTGTCATCAGTAACTCGTGTAAATTTATATTATATTGCGAAATATAATTAGTATATGCCAAACAAACGTGAGATTTACAAAACTTTTTTTAAAAAATATGAAATGGGGTACACGCTACTTTTTCAAGTAAATGTTAAATGAAAATGAGGTTTACATTACTTTCTAAGTAAATGACAAATGAAAATAGAGTCCATATTACTTTTTTTGAAAAAAACATAATTGGTCAGTTTAAAAATATATTTTAATATTAAAATAAAATTGTTAAAATTTGATATTTTTATATTAAAATAATATCAAAATATAAATTTAACTAAATGAAATCACAATTTGCATTGAAAATGCTCTTCTCAAGTTGTGTGGCTCTCATGCAAGGCGGAGAAGGGAAGTTGGCAAATGAGTTACGTTTCTCAACTTTTAAATACACAAACAAGTGGTCTAAGTGAATCCTCTTCATTGTGAATTTTAGGAACACCAGAAAGGAGAAGGTGAGTTGATTCTCTAGAACGACCCAGTGGGAGGGCAGAGTTACTCATTGGTGGATGAAACTGCATTGTGGACACAGCTTACTAGGGTTGTGACCAACCCTATCAGGTACGGTGTTTTCCTAATGTAAAAAGTGGGGTTAAGTTTAGGGACATTTCATGGGTGAATTGAATGATGCATATGCTTAACTGTTGTTATGGAGTTATTCAGATCGTGATTATTTGATGACTTGAGAATTGGTTGTTTATGTGTTTTGTGCTTCTTATATTTTTGAGGATTCGATGAAGTAATGAATGAGAACTGTTACTATGTGATTGGATTGGTGACATGGGTGTGACATGGTGCTTGCATGGGTACGTCATGCATACTGTTCATGTAATGCATTAATGATATTGCATGGCATATAGAGATAAATGTACACTTGCACATGCCACGCCTTAGCTTTGCTTCTTGCATTAGCATTGCATTGTACCAACAGTTGAGTTGACCCATTCGTGGGACAACATTTCAGATGAGGATGCTCCAGCTACTTGAGACTCAATGACACCTTGATAGGATGAAGCAGTTAGTGTATTTTTGGCCAATGGAACTTATATTTTGTGATGTAAGGGCTTGAGCCCGAATGACCTGTGAACACTGTAATGGCGGGATGTATTTCATGTTATTTTGATGTATCGATGGAAATGAATGCATGTTTAGTTAAATTTGTTTAAGTTGTCCTTTATTTTATTTTATTTACTGTCTCGTCAGTCGGGTCTCGGGTTCGCGGGAATTCGGGACGTGACACATGATGCATATATTTAAATTATTTGTAGATATAATTTAGGACATCAATAATATTAGCTTGGTCACAAGTATTCTACAAAGGATATGACTCTATCATAGGCACTTTCACTCAGTCATTTTAATATTATTATAAAAAGCTCACGCAATAATATAATATTGTGTATCAAATCACATGAATCTATGACTGATAAATGGTTATTAACTTGGGATATGTAATATAATGCCAGTCATTTATGTACTTAATATGAATCTATGTTATGCTAAATTCTAAATCCGTCTCTCAAAAATGGTTTAATAAAGCAACTTAATAATATAACATGACACGGGAATTAATTTAATTAGTTTGACCCATCTCTCAAAAATGCTTATTTAACTTGGAATAAGCATGATAATTACCAAGTTAAATATGTTTTGATCTAATAATATTTTTTCTTACCAAACAAGGAATAAGCATGTTTGATCTAAAAATATTTTTTCTTAATATCAATATGATTACAAATGCAATAGTAAATCACAAATTGTAACACAATATTATAAGTTTTAATTAATAATATTGACTAAGTTAACCATAATATCACAATATCACAAATCAGTCTTTCAGGACTTCATATGTATATAATAACTTAGTCATTATCACAATATTATTAAAATCACCAAGTTATATCTCCTGGTGTTAACTTAGTAGATACACGTTTTCGATGGTTAACTTAGTATAATTTATTTAAATAGTATATATTATTATTACACTTAATTAATTAAATTAATTTCATATATTTCAAATTAATTAAGTGAATAGTATAAATTTACTATTTTGTACCTTTTGAATCCAATGGTAAAGTTCCTTATATGAGACGGGTTCCGAAAAATATAATTTCTGTAGAAATGCCAAATGACTAAAATATCTTTAGTCAACTGTGAGTCAAAAGAATACTAGTCTTGTTGAGGCTTTCGAACCTTCACATCATAATATAAAGACCATAAGTACTTTTTACATTCTCAAAAATAATAAAATATCAAAATTACATTCCAAAATCAACAAATTGGTATTAAAAGCAGTGTTTTTGGTATTAGTGGCGTTTTAAAAATATCACTGATACATTATTTAGACGAGATTTTTCCAAGATGACAAATTTATAAAATGTTACTATAATATCGTCTGAATTGTAAATAAAGCCATTTAAATAATCCAACAAAGATCTAAATGAATCATGTCCGGGCTGACGTGGTTGCTTATGTGATAGCACCGCGTCACCATGACTTTGCTTATGATTAATTTATTTAAAAATAAGAATTTACAGTACCCAATGAATAGAAGACACATCAGCTAGTCTATGGGTCAAGAAAGGCGATGGATGGAGACATGACTACTGATGATAAATTACTGATATTGGTTAAACGACAAAAAGTTTGTCTAAAAGTCTATATTTTTTTTTTGTCTATAATTATATTTAATTGTTATAGATAATGGACGGATGACATGGATCCTGTGTGTGTAGCTGTCCATGACCACCTATACTTGCATGAGGCATAGATGCTTATATAGGTGAATAATAAAAAATTAAATGGAAACTAAAAGACAAGGCTGAATCATCACATGACTAAAAAATAGTACACAGATAATTATTAATTCACAATTACTCCCAAGTGAATGATTGCCGTCGAATAATTGGTGTCACATGGGCCATGCCTACTTGTGTAATAGCACCAAATAAGCAGGACTTTGGTGGGGATTCCAGATTTTTTTTTTTTTTTGCATGTGACATTTGAGGTTGAAATTTTAAAATTTAGCATTAATATAAAAGTTATTATTTTAATGATGTATTATTTAGCTTATTAAATATTATTTTTAATATTATATTTGTCATCAGTAACTAGTGTAAATTTATGTTATATTACGAAATATAACTAGCATATGCCAAACAAACGTGAAATTCACAAAACTTTTTTTAAAAAATATAAAATGGGGTATACACTACTTTTTCAATTAGATATTAAATGAAAATGAGGTTTACATTAATTTTTAAGTAAATGACAGATGAAAATAGAGTCCATATTACTTTTTGGAAAAAAATATAATTGGCCAGTTTAAAAATATATTTTAATATTAAAATAAAATTGTTAAAATTTGATATTTTTATATTAAAATAATATCAAAATATAAATTTGAGAAATCACAATTTGCATTGAAAATCCTCTTCTCAATTTGTGTGGCTCTCACGCAAGGCAGAGAAGGGAAGTTTGCATTGAAAATGATCTACCTCCTCTGACTCTTTTAACTTTATGATCGAAATAAAAGAAATCTAATTTCTCTTTTAATTGTAAAAATATAAACATTTAATTAAACATAACTTGTAATCTTAAATATGAATTTAATAAGATAATTTATGTTCAATATTTTAATCGATGTTTACCTTCAAGGGCTTCAACAAGAGAAATATAAATAAAAATTAATCATCTTGAATAGATAAAAATAATAATAATTAACACATCAAAAATGATATTTAAAGTAATAAATTAAATCCTTTCAAAAATATTAAAAAAATAACGTGGCAAAATATACTGAAGTTTTTAATTTTTGTGAATTGATGATATAATTATAAATTAAAATGCTATTAAAATAGTGTGAGTTATAAATAAAAGAGTAAATTATATTGATATTTTTTTAAGATTTCTAACAATTATACTGAGATTAACAAATTACAAATATCTTCCTCTATTCAATTAAACTAATTTTTTCGAACATTTTTTAATGATTTTTTTTATTTTATATAAAAATAAATTTAAGGTAAATAATTTATTTTCTTTCTATATAAAAGTAAATTTAAGTATTAATCAATATTTATTTGGAAATGAAAAAAAATTAGTTGAAAAAAAAAGTTAAAAAAAAGGAAAAGATATATAGTTATGTCATTTTATAAAACAAATCTGATTAGAAAAAAGTATTTATAATTTGTTAAATAAAATAAAAAAATATTAATATAATTTTGGAAACATAAAAAAGATAGTGTAATTATAAAAGAAATTGTATAATTTACTCAAAATAAAAACTTTGAGGAACATTTACACGTTAATCATGACTTTGCCCATGATTTTTAGTATTAAAAAATGACTTTTAATGCAACACTATTCATCCGTGAACCTTGTACTTTGCTGCGTCCAATGAATTGAAGCCACACTAGCTATTGTGTGTGGAATTTTTGAGATGGCATTGTACCGATAATACTACACATCTAAATTTCTTTTTTGTCTTAAATCACATGATACTCGTGTAGTATTATATTGATTATATAATTTATAATATTATTAATAATATATATCATATCATTTAAAATATAAATTTAAAAAATATAGTAATATACAAATTAGGACGGTAACGGTAAGCAAATGTTTTTTTAATAAAAAAATAAGTCGCAAAGTGAATGATACATTTGCTAAAATCGTTTATAAAATTAGTTTACTTGTTGACTAATATAATTTTTCTAAAAAATTTAAATAAAAGGACAATATCCATACATCAAATTAATTTAAAAAATATTCTAACATATTCGTCGATAAATAAAAATAAATAAACATTTCATTCTTTCTCTTTTTTATTTTTGTTTTTGTTTTAGGTGACTAATAGATGAGCGTATTAACTACCGAATTATTTATTATATTTTATATAGAAACTCTTTTTTTTTTTAAATAAGAATTTCAACTCTCAATTTTTCATTTTTTTTTCTAAAGAGACTTCTTGAAATGTTAATTTTTTAAATTTCTCTCGAACTTTTTGAACTAGATTCGCTACTGCCCGATCAAGTTCTGATTTAGATCATCAAATAGGTCCAAATTCATGTTTCTATCCGGGAGAAAATCCCTAACACCATCCACAATTGGGCACTTATTATGCATTGAAACTTGCCGATTGATTATTGTCTCTGCTTGCTTGGTAGTTTTGATAGGTGGCTTTTCTTCTGGTGTTGCTCTGTACAGAAGAGGGATATGCACTCCCTTATACAATCACATCTCTTATAATTAATAGATATGAGAAATAAAAATTTTATTAATTATTAGAATAATTAATTATTAAATTTTCATATGCTTTTATTAATTAAAATTTGTTTCATACATGTATATAAGTTTTGACATAAAAAGAGACCTTATAAGTAACTTTTCAAACCTTTTTTTTTTTTTTTCTCAATGACGACTCTATTATTCTCTGTCAAAACACTAAAAGATAATACCCTTATATAAATGAGTTACAATATAAGAGAAAAATGGGTCCAAAAATAAAAGCGGGTCAAAAAAATTTCTCGGAGGCTTCGCCCCTGAACCCCGTGGCAATGGTAGGAAACTCACATATTGCCTGTTTTTTGGATCATCTCAAGTTGCTAATGCGTTATCAAGAATCCAGGTAAATTTATAACAACCGCCCAACAAATCTCTACCTTGCCCTAAATTCTCTAAACCATGCAAATTACAGTTAATGGATCATAACTACTTCCAAATGTGCCCTTAGGTGCTTAAACATGAGAGATATTGATCAAGTCCAAACAATGCTTCAACTCAATCCCAATCAACACCTTAGTAAGCATATCTGTAGGATTATCTACAATTTCAATCTTCTGAAGAAAAATACCCCCCCTTGACAACTTCTCGAATAAAATGGAAACGAACATCAATAAGCTTCGTTCGAGTATGATGAACCTGATTCTTTGCTAAATAAATTGCACTCTGATTGTCGTTGTAGACCTCAATATCCTTTTGAACAATCCCCAAATCCTCAATCAATCCATGTAACCAAATAGCTTTCTTAATCGCCTCTGACACTGTCATATACTCTGCCTTAATAGTAGACAAAGCAACCGTTGGCTGTAATGTTGATCTTTAGCTCACCGTGTCACGACCAAAAACCCACCTTATGCGGATCTCGTGTCGCGGGGCCGTCCCTACTTTTTATGCTCTTTGTATCCATGACAACAATATAAAATGTCAACTTAACAATATATTAGCGGAAGTCTTAATACAAAATATAGTTTAACAATTGAAAATGTAAACCAACATAAAACCTAAATATAATGCCACTCTTAGGTAGTGAGTACATGGGAGAGACTACATCATTCTATCATGCTCCTTAACTATCTCCCTAAGCTCCTGAACTCCTACTATGGTTCTGTAGCATTCTTACTTGAAAAAATAAGTAAGTGGGGTGAGTTAACAAAGCTCAGTAAGTAAAAGCCCATCTTCGACACGGGTTAGGGTTAACATAGAAAAATATGAACTCATAGGGTAAACATGATAGCCAATCATGGAAATAGTTGCAGTTAATGGTAAAATGCCACAAGGGCCAATGAACAGTAAGGCACAATAAGCAAGTATGAGTAATGGTATAACATGAATATGGGAAAGTTCAATAATAATAGTCAACAAGAAAATATGCTGCCACAATAAATCGTTACAATCAAGTACAATAAATGAATGAACTGTCAACATAGAATTATTCATAGGGAATGGCAACATCCTATGAATTCAATAAACGTAAATATATCAGTTAATCATAAGTAATGCATTTACTCTAGTTGGCAGATCCTCGGTCTTTTGGGGCCCGGCATACCCTCCTTAACCTCAATGCATATAAAATGCCCTCATAACTTCATGCATAAAAACGCCTTCATTTCCATATGTCTGTTTACGGAGTCGACCCGTAAGTCCTATCAATAGACCCGTAGGTCTTGTCAATCGACCTGTAAGTTCTATCAATAGACCTGAAGGTCTTGTCAATCAACCTGCAGGTCCTGCCAACTCAGAAAACATCAAATGAATATTGTGACTAAGCACAAATTTGGCATTCGTAATAAATCATGATTCTTTTGTGATTCCATAAAAAGTGCATAAAGACTAGAATATCATATAATGGACATATAACAGTAGGCCTTTCAAGGCACAATACAACATAACAATCATGATGAAGTGGTCAATAAACATCCACAAGATAGAACAATCTCAATTATGGAACAATAATAGTGGGTACGTACATGAGTACAAAATTGACAGGTAATAAAAGGAATGTGGCTTGGAAAATTACATTTAAGAGATAGGGGTTTACTTACCTTTAATCTGTATGGTCTACTTTAGTATTCCGTAACTTTTTCCTTTCCCTTTGACTTGCCTATACATCACTAAACACATCTCAGTTTTAATGTCATTTATTAATTTGTACACCTCATTACTTCAAGTATCTCTTTTACTAATTCAGGCTCTACCATTGAGTTTGGGATGTCAGAGAAAGTCAGTTTAGGCTTTCATAGTTTTCAATTTAGACTTTTATACCGAAAAAGGGCAAAACGGTCATTTTACATGTCTCTATTTTTTGGGACCTTTTTTCACAAATTTGACTTCACCGTTGAGTCCAGAAGGTTTGAAATAATAAAATTCACTATTTACTTAGTTCAATCGGAGTTCGTTTGACTCACATTTAACTCAGGGGCATTTTGGTCATTTTGACATTTTTACGGGTATTTTATTTTTTGGGACTCCTTCTCATGAAACGGACCTCACCATTGGATCCATAAGGTCCAAAATAGTAAATTTACACTATTCATTTGTTACATTTAGACACCGGGATTTAAAATAACAATTAATTAATTTACTTAACTATATAATATATATATATATATGTATATATATATATATATATATATATATATATATATTAGTTACACCTTAGAACACAAGTGCCCTTGTGGCATAGTGGTGGCCTTAATGGGCATAAGGCTTCCAACTCCTGTGCACCCAGGTTTGAATCCCTCAACACCTTTTGCCCCTCTTTTTTTAAATAAAGACAAAAGCCCCTCAACCCCTTTCAACAGTGACGGGTCGTCACTGTTTTTGTTATAACATGGAATTTTTTTTTTATTATTATTATTATTTATTATTCTTGCAATAGTTAATTAATTATTATTATTATTATTATTATTATTATTATTAAAGAATGTGATGTGTGTATTGTATGTATACAATTTTGTGTATGCTACATGTGCATGTATATATATATGCATATTTAAAATTTGGAGAATACATGTATGTGTTTAATTGTGTATATATGTATATATATATGTACATAACAGTGTGGAACAGTGTGTGTATGTGTGTGTAACCGTGTGTGTGTGTGTGTGTGTGACTTGAGTGTTACACACTCAAAGAGGTATGGGTGGGGTTGTGTGTGTGAGTAGGATTCAGGGAGTGGGGGAGTGCAGAAGTGGGCAGAGGGTGGTTGGTCTTGGAGAGAGAGAGAGAGAGAGAGAGAGAGAGAGAGAGAGAGAGAGAGAGAGAGATATAGGGGAATGAGGGTGTGTCTCGGGTGAGAAGAAAAGAGAAGGAAAGAAAGAGAAAGAAGAGAGAAACAGAGAGAGAGAGAGGGTTATAGACTGTGAAGAAGGAGAGGAGGCTCGAGGAGGAACCAGAAAGGTGGAAGTGGGCACGGCTAGAGAGAGAAACGGCCAAGAAAATTGTAAGTGGTTCCTTCTGTCTCAATTTTTTTAAAAGCATTTTAATTGATTGAATTATAGGGTCTTAGAGAGCATAATGTAGGGATTAATTTGCAAAAAGAATGAGAAGAAATGGTTGAGAAATGGGGGAGAACTTTGGAGTTGCAGGTCTGGAGTGAGTCTCGGGTTTTGGCGTTTTAGACGCTAAATCCATGTTTGAATGATGGGGAATTGTTGGGGTAAGTTGCAGAAAACCCTAGAGTCAAAATGGAGTCAAAACGGTGGAAAAATCGAGCTAGGAAACTAGAAAAACCAGCTCGCCGGAATCTGGGTTTGGGGTGGCCGGAGCTACGGTTCTGGTCATTTCGAAGGGTTCCGAGTGATGAAAGGGAAAACCAACTCGGGATGCGTAATCCCCTAGAAAAACCGAAGAAAACCGTATTAAAAAGTTGAAGAAATCTCGCCGGAAAAGGGTCACCGGCGCTGGAGAAGACGCCGGAACCCTACCGCTGCTTCGCCGGAGAATCGGGGAAGAAGGTGGGGTGTCGGGTCGGGTCTCGGGTCGGATCCGGGTCTGGTTCGGGCGGGTACGGGTTGCCCCTGCCACGTGTCAGCCATTGTTTTAAATTAAATGAATTTGAACCTTTTAGAAATTAAACCTTTGGATTTGAACCTTTTAAATTTGAACCTTAACCTGAACTTTCAGAAATTACGAATTGACCCCCCAACTGTTAGAAATTACACTTTGACCCACCTGATTAAATTATTAATAAAATATTAATTAAATTAATTAATTAATTATTTAATTTAATTAATTTAATTAATTAAATATTCAAAAATATCCCGGAGTCCAAATGGGACAAGTCATAGGTGTATTTTGACTATCTCGACTATTCCGAGACCAATGGTGAGGTCCGTTTTACGAGACGGGGTCCCGAAAAATAAAAGACCCGTAGTAACCCTTAAAATTACCAAAATGCCCCTAGATTGAAACACAGTCAAACGAACTTCGAATTAGGTAAACAAATAGTGGAATTTTATTATCTCGAATATTCCGGACTCAACCGTGGAGTCCGATTTGTGAAAAGAGGTCACGAAATGTGAGGACACGTGTGAAGTGCAAAATGACTGTTTTGCCCTTTTCAACACAGGTGTCCGAATTAAGTTCTACGAAAACCTAGACTTACTTTCTTAAACGTTCTAAAACCAATAGTAGAGTTTAATTTAGCAGAATAGAAACCTATGAATTTAAAGACATAAAATTTGATGAATAGCATACATTCAAACAACAATGGACTGAGTTGTGATTTCTACTTTTAGGGACACTGACAGGACAGGAGGAGGCGATCTGATCTCCTACATTTTCATCCACCGGTTCAGTTACATATAGTTCACGATCTTCTAGGGTTGATACCAACCCATCAGGTATGGTGTTTTGCTAGTGTTAGAAATGAAGTTAAGTTAGGAATAATTGTGAATGACTGAATGCTGTATGTGTTTATCTGTAATGTGTTTACCTGTTTATTTGGAATTGGTTGTTCACATGCTTACATGTTACTTGTGCTTTATGAATGTTTAGTGAATGATGAATGTGACTCACAACGTGTGTATATGTTAATTCTACGAGGTATGCTTGCATGTGGAAATCGGCTGGTGATTTATGTATTATTGTCTCGAGCATGCTATATTGTGGAAACCATGTATCATTGAGATTGCATTGGCATATTGGCATATGATGAATCCTTTGAGAACATGGCGTGGGTAAGCACGCGGTGCTTTGCATTATGAGGGTGTAGATCCTGTGGTGAAAAACCCAAAATTGGCCATTGCATTGGTACTCCGTAGCCATCGGGGAGTACCCGTAAACGAGACATGGGTGTGGCATAGAGTTGTGCATGGGTGTGTCACGCATACTCTTCATATATACTACTGCGATGCTTGAATGTCATTTAGAAATAAATGTACACTTTGCACATGCCACGCCTTAGCTTTATTTCTGGCATTAGCACTTCATCATACCAGCAGTTGAGCTGACCCATTCGTGGGCAACATTTTTCAGATGAGGACCCCCCAGCTGCTTGAGACCCAGTGATGCTTTGATAAGGGAAAACACTTGTTATATTTTGTCCATGAGACTTGTATATTGAAATGTAAGGGCTTAAGCCCGAATGACTCCTGAACGATGTATCTTATGTTATTTTGTGTATGGATGATGATGGACGCATGTTTATTGAATTTAATTACTTTTGTCCTTTTATTTATTTTACTTTCTGTCTCGTTACTCGCGCCCCGGGTTCGTGGGAAATTCGGGGCGTGACAACGTGGTATCAGAGCATAGGTTCGAATACCTAGAGACTGTGGGGTGTTGTTTAACACCATGAGACCCTAGAGAAGAGAATGAGACTTAGTGTGAACTGTTAGTAGCATGTGATAGGATCTTATGTGCTACGTGATTATGTGTCCTAATGCATGCCTTATTGTGATTACGTGAAGAAGTGATACTAAAGCTTTCTTTTGAACTTGTAGATATGCCTCCTAGACGAGCTCCTACGAGAGGCAGACCACCCAGAGGGGGTAGGGGTAGGGGTGCGCCTCGAGGTGCCGCCCAGCCTCGTCGTGGCAGACCCAGAGCTGCTGCCCCTATTCCTGACGTGGTTGAGGAGGTAGTTGCCCCAGCTGACGTTCCTGAGCATAGTACAGCTGAGGAGGATGTTGCTCCAGCCCCTGTGGAGGAGGTGGGGCAGACTATTGGCGCCAGAGATTTGGCGACCATTATACAGGAGTGTTTCCGTGCTATGCAGGATGCCCGGACCACTGATGCTGAGGCCAGGGCTGCTGAGGCCGAGGCCAGGGCTGCCGGTGCCGCGGCCAGAGCGGCCGGTGGGGAGACCAGAGATACCTTCGTCATGAAGGCGTTTCAGCGTATGAGGCCACCGTCATTTGCAGGACAGCCTGATCCTTTGGTGGCCGAGGAGTGGCTGGATCAGATTGTGAGGATCCTGGACTCACTAGGGATTGTTGAGCCACACCTGAGGATACGATGTGCCACCTTCCAGTTTACAGGGCTAGCGAGCCAGTGGTGGAAGGTATCTGCCGGCAGGATTAGCAGGTTCGGAGAGGGGTGGGATGCATTTGTGGCCATGTTCAATGACCACTACTTTCCAGCGACTGCTAGGGTCGGGTTCAGGAGAGAGTTTGAGACCTTACTACAGAGGGACATGACCGTGACGCAGTATGAGTCCCAGTTTACCGCATTGGGCAGGTTTGCCCCGCACATCGTTGGGGTGGAGGAGCTGAGAGTTTATCATTTTCTAGAGGGGCTGAAGACCTCTATCAGGGATAGACTGGCGGGTCACATCATTGACACTTACGAGGAGGCTGTGATCAGGGCCACGAGGGTAGAGAGGGAGTTGACAGCTCTCAGAGGGATTAGGGAGTCCCGGACTCAGACCAGGCCAGCCACAGCACTAGCACTTACACCAGCTCAGCCTACCGTGACCGTCCCAGCTCATCCTGGTAGGAGACCACTAAAGAGGTTCCGGGGCAGTACCTCTTCTCCATCTACATCCCAGAGACCTATGCAGCTTTTAGCACCCCAGCCCACTATGTCTACTACTCCTCGAGGAGGGGCACCACAGCTGACTCTCACATGCTATCAGTGTGGACAGCCTGGCCACAGGATGGCTGATTGCCCACAGAGAGATCCTAGTCAGGGATCAGGGACAGGACCGAGCCAGCTACCACTCCCATCCCAGTCTCAGAGTCAGGCCTGGAGGGCCACACCAGTGTGCTATACATGTCATCAGCCGGGCCATGTCAAGGCCCACTGTCCTCAGGGACAGACTTCCCAGAGTGCACCGAGGTCCCACTATTTCCAGCCCGCCCAGGTACCTTTACCCCAGACGCAGTCAGGCTATAGACCCCCGGCACCTTACTATCAGCCGGCATCATCAGCCTTGAGTGTTAGAGCCCCAGCCCCGAGAGGGGGAGGACAGCAGGGGCAGAGAGGGGGAGGCAGACAGGGTCAGACTGTACAGGGCAGGGTATACGCAGTCACTACCCCAGAGGCTTCTACTGCTGGGCCATCAGTAGTGCGAGGTATCTTTCTTATGTTCAGTTCATGGGCTAGCGTGTTGATAGATTCTGGTGCATCGCATTCTTTCATATCCACTGCATTTGCCATGACATTGGGGTTGACTATAGACCGGTTAGATCCACCGCTACGTGTTGATACTCCTGTTGGGGGTAGTGTGACACTGACCAGGATTTGTAGGGGTTGTTCACTTGAGATAGCTGACCGTACTCTCTGCTTTGATTTTATTGTGCTTGATATGACTAGCTTCGACATTATCTTGGGTATGGATTGGCTGTTTACCTTCCGGGCTAGCATCGATTGTTTCAGGGGGAGAGTTACAGTGTGTACCCCTGAGGGGGACTGTTTTTATTTCACGGGGGACCGTGGGGACTTCCTAGTACCACCCTTGTACGACTCTAGGAGTTGGGGAGCCCATAGCTATATGTTGGCCAGTATGATTGCAGGGGATAGTGAGGCTACAGGGGTTGTGTTACCACCAGTGGTAGAGGAGTTTCCTGACGTGTTTCCTGACAGTTTGACTAGTTTACCCCCGAGGCGGGAGGTGGAGTTTACCATTGAGCTTATCCCCGGTACTGTACCCATATCTATTCCACCATACCGCATGGCTCCAGCAGAGCTGAGAGAGCTGAGAGAGCAGCTGACTGACCTTCAGGGTAAGGGGTTCATCCGTCCTAGCACTTCTCCTTGGGGTGCCTCAGCACTCTTTGCGAAGAAGAAGGACGGGACGTTGCGGTTATGTGTGGACTACCGGAGGCTGAACCGGGTGACTATTAAGAACAAGTACCCGTTACCCAGGATCGATGATTTGTTTGATCAGTTGAGAGGTTCGAGATGTTTCTCGAAGATTGATCTTCGATCTGGGTATCATCAGTTGAGAGTGCGAGAGGAGGACATAGCGAAGACAGCCTTCCGCACTCGCTATGGTCACTTTGAGTTCGTAGTGATGCCATTTGGTGTGACGAATGCCCCAGCGGCATTCATGGATTTGATGCACCGTGTCTTCGGTCAGTACATAGATCAGTTCGTGGTGGTGTTTGTGGACGATATCTTGATTTACTCACCTTCTGAGGATGAGCATGCTTTCCACCTACGGACTGTGTTACAGATCTTGAGAGAGCATAGGCTGTTTGCCAAGCTCTCCAAGTGCGAGTTCTGGCTCCAGGAGGTGCAGTTTTTGGGTCACGTGGTATCTGGGAGTGGAGTATCTGTTGACCCTTCGAAGGTCGACTCCGTTATGAGCTGGGAGAGGCCGAGGAATGTATTTGAGATACGGAGTTTCTTGGGGTTAGCAGGGTACTACCGCCGTTTTGTAGAGGGATTTTCCCGACTTGCCGCACCGATGACCCGACTGACGCGCAAGGGCGTCAGATTTCAGTGGACTGACGACTGTGAGCAGTCATTTCAGGAGCTGAAGAGGAGATTGACTTCAGCTCCCGTCCTGGTTATCCCCGAGGGAGGCCTGGGCTATACAGTGTACTGTGATGCTTCCCGAGAGGGACTGGGATGTGTATTGATGCAGGAAGGCCGAGTGGTAGCTTATGGTTCTCGCCAGCTGAAGAGCCATGAGAAGAACTACCCCACCCACGATCTAGAGTTGGCTGCCGTCATCTTTGCTCTTAAGAGCTGGCGACACTATTTATATGGGGTGAGATTTGAGGTGTTCTCGGACCACAAGAGCCTCAGGTATATCTTTACACAGAAGGATCTGAACCTTCGACAGAGGAGATGGATGGAGTACCTAGAGGACTACGACTTTGACCTTCAGTACCATCCTGGGAAGGCCAACGTCGTAGCTGATGCACTCAGTCGGAGACCGAGCAGCACCTTAGCCAGCCTAGCCATCAGAGAGTGGGAGATGATGGGAGTTATTGGGGAGTTTGACTTAGAGCTTACCGAGTCTGAGGGACACGCCACCCTGTTTAGCTTGTGTGTACAGCCTACTCTTCTGACTAGAGTTATAGAGGCACAGTTGCTGGATACCGAGGCTGAGCAGATCAGGGCACGGATTGCTAGTCCCGAGGGATTTGAGGGATGGACAGTCCATTCTGACCTTGGTCTGAGATACAGGAGTAGGGTCTTCGTTCCCGAGTCTCTTAGGACTGATGTCCTTAGGGATTTCCACCATTCACGCTTGGCGGTGCACCCAGGGGGCACCAAGATGTATCATGATCTGCGCCGTCAGTATTGGTGGACTGGGATGAAGGCAGATGTGGCACAGTTTGTGGCTAGGTGTCTCACGTGCCAGCAGGTGAAGGCTGAGCACCAGAGGCCTGGAGGTTTGCTACAGCCACTACCGGTCGCCGAGTGGAAGTGGGAGCACGTTACCATGGATTTCGTGATGGGTCTTCCGAGGTCACCTAGGGGCCATGATGCGGTTTGGGTTATTGTGGACAGACTGACGAAGTCCGCCCATTTCTTACCGATCAGAGTGACTGACTCATCAGACGCCCTCAGTAGGTTGTACATTCGAGAGATAGTACGACTACATGGGGTACCGGTATCCATAGTTTCTGACAGGGACCCACGTTTCACTGCACGGTTCTGGCAGAGTTTCCAGACAGCCTTAGGGACCCAGCTGCAGTTCAGTACTGCCTTCCACCCACAGACAGATGGCCAGTCAGAGCGCACTATACAGATCTTGGAGGATATGCTCAGGGCCTGCGTCATGGACTTTAGGGGTAGCTGGGAGGACCACCTTGCCTTAGTTGAGTTTGCCTACAACAACAGCTACCAGTCCAGCATAGAGATGGCACCATTTGAGGCATTATATGGTAGGCCGTGCCGTTCCCCGGTATGTTGGACTGAGGTGGGAGAGACAGCTGCCTTAGGACCTGATATTGTTCGTGAGACCACGGACAAGATACAGGTGATCAGACAGCGGTTGTTGACAGCTCAGAGCCGCCAGAGGAGTTACGCAGATAGGAGGCGGCGGCCCTTGGTATTTGAGGTGGGGGACCATGTGTTCCTCAAGGTATCTCCCAGACGAGGTTTGAGGAGATTTGGGCGCGGTGGGAAGCTATCGCCACGATTCATAGGTCCTTTTGAGATACTTGGGAGAGTTGGTGAGGTGGCTTATAAGCTAGCCTTACCACCACAGCTATCAGGGGTCCACGACGTCTTCCATGTATCTATGCTGAGGAAGTACCATCCCGACCCCTCACATGTACTTGACTGGGTAGATCTTCAGTTAGAGGGGGACGCTTCCTATGACCAGAGACCCGTAGAGATATTGGACTCGAGGGACCAGGTTTTGCGAGGCAGGACCATCCCTTTGGTCAAGGTTCGTTGGAACCACCATGGGGTTGAGGAGGCTACGTGGGAGCGTGAGGCCGAGGTCCGAGTTAGGTACCCTGAGTTGTTTGATCAGTGATGCATTTTCTTTTGGTTCTATGTTATTTTAAATTTCGGGACGAAATTTTTGTAAGGAGGGAAGGATGTTATAACATGGAATTTTTTTTTATTATTATTATTATTTATTATTCTTGCAATAGTTAATTAATTATTATTATTATTATTATTATTATTATTATTAAAGAATGTGATGTGTGTATTGTATGTATACAATTTTGTGTATGCTACATGTGCATGTATATATATATGCATATTTAAAATTTGGAGAATACATGTATGTGTTTAATTGTGTATATATGTATATATATATGTACATAACAGTGTGGAACAGTGTGTGTATGTGTGTGTAACCGTGTGTGTGTGTGTGTGTGTGACTTGAGTGTTACACACTCAAAGAGGTATGGGTGGGGTTGTGTGTGTGAGTAGGATTCAGGGAGTGGGGGAGTGCAGAAGTGGGCAGAGGGTGGTTGGTCTTGGAGAGAGAGAGAGAGAGAGAGAGAGAGAGAGAGAGAGAGATATAGGGGAATGAGGGTGTGTCTCGGGTGAGAAGAAAAGAGAAGGAAAGAAAGAGAAAGAAGAGAGAAACAGAGAGAGAGAGAGGGTTCTAGACTGTGAAGAAGGAGAGGAGGCTCGAGGAGGAACCAGAAAGGTGGAAGTGGGCACGGCTAGAGAGAGAAACGGCCAAGAAAATTGTAAGTGGTTCCTTCTGTCTCAATTTTTTTAAAAGCATTTTAATTGATTGAATTATAGGGTCTTAGAGAGCATAATGTAGGGATTAATTTGCAAAAAGAATGAGAAGAAATGGTTGAGAAATGGGGGAGAACTTTGGAGTTGCAGGTCTGGAGTGAGTCTCGGGTTTTGGCGTTTTAGACGCTAAATCCATGTTTGAATGATGGGGAATTGTTGGGGTAAGTTGCAGAAAACCCTAGAGTCAAAATGGAGTCAAAACGGTGGAAAAATCGAGCTAGGAAACTAGAAAAACCAGCTCGCCGGAATCTGGGTTTGGGGTGGCCGGAGCTACGGTTCTGGTCATTTCGAAGGGTTCCGAGTGATGAAAGGGAAAACCAACTCGGGATGCGTAATCCCCTAGAAAAACCGAAGAAAACCGTATTAAAAAGTTGAAGAAATCTCGCCGGAAAAGGGTCACCGGCGCCGGAGAAGACGCCGGAACCCTACCGCTGCTTCGCCGGAGAATCGGGGAAGAAGGTGGGGTGTCGGGTCGGGTCTCGGGTCGGATCCGGGTCTGGTTCGGGCGGGTACGGGTTGCCCCTGCCACGTGTCAGCCATTGTTTTAAATTAAATGAATTTGAACCTTTTAGAAATTAAACCTTTGGATTTGAACCTTTTAAATTTGAACCTTAACCTGAACTTTCAGAAATTACGAATTGACCCCCCAACTGTTAGAAATTACACTTTGACCCACCTGATTAAATTATTAATAAAATATTAATTAAATTAATTAATTAATTATTTAATTTAATTAATTTAATTAATTAAATATTCAAAAATATCCCGGAGTCCAAATGGGACAAGTCATAGGTGTATTTTGACTATCTCGACTATTCCGAGACCAATGGTGAGGTCCGTTTTACGAGACGGGGTCCCGAAAAATAAAAGACCCGTAGTAACCCTTAAAATTACCAAAATGCCCCTAGATTGAAACACAGTCAAACGAACTTCGAATTAGGTAAACAAATAGTGGAATTTTATTATCTCGAATATTCCGGACTCAACCGTGGAGTCCGATTTGTGAAAAGAGGTCACGAAATGTGAGGACACGTGTGAAGTGCAAAATGACTGTTTTGCCCTTTTCAACACAGGTGTCCGAATTAAGTTCTACGAAAACCTAGACTTACTTTCTTAAACGTTCTAAAACCAATAGTAGAGTTTAATTTAGCAGAATAGAAACCTATGAATTTAAAGACATAAAATTTGATGAATAGCATACATTCAAACAACAATGGACTGAGTTGTGATTTCTACTTTTAGGGACACTGACAGGACAGGAGGAGGCGATCTGATCTCCTACATTTTCATCCACCGGTTCAGTTACATATAGTTCACGATCTTCTAGGGTTGATACCAACCCATCAGGTATGGTGTTT
This sequence comes from Nyssa sinensis, assembly GCA_008638375.1. Classification (NCBI taxonomy): domain Eukaryota; kingdom Viridiplantae; phylum Streptophyta; class Magnoliopsida; order Cornales; family Nyssaceae; genus Nyssa; species Nyssa sinensis. The sequence goes on from CM018050.1 coordinate 32,788,309, forward strand.
TGCTAGTGTTAGAAATGAAGTTAAGTTAGGAATAATTGTGAATGACTGAATGCTGTATGTGTTTATCTGTAATGTGTTTACCTGTTTATTTGGAATTGGTTGTTCACATGCTTACATGTTACTTGTGCTTTATGAATGTTTAGTGAATGATGAATGTGACTCACAACGTGTGTATATGTTAATTCTACGAGGTATGCTTGCATGTGGAAATCGGCTGGTGATTTATGTATTATTGTCTCGAGCATGCTATATTGTGGAAACCATGTATCATTGAGATTGCATTGGCATATTGGCATATGATGAATCCTTTGAGAACATGGCGTGGGTAAGCACGCGGTGCTTTGCATTATGAGGGTGTAGATCCTGTGGTGAAAAACCCAAAATTGGCCATTGCATTGGTACTCCGTAGCCATCGGGGAGTACCCGTAAACGAGACATGGGTGTGGCATAGAGTTGTGCATGGGTGTGTCACGCATACTCTTCATATATACTACTGCGATGCTTGAATGTCATTTAGAAATAAATGTACACTTTGCACATGCCACGCCTTAGCTTTATTTCTGGCATTAGCACTTCATCATACCAGCAGTTGAGCTGACCCATTCGTGGGCAACATTTTTCAGATGAGGACCCCCCAGCTGCTTGAGACCCAGTGATGCTTTGATAAGGGAAAACACTTGTTATATTTTGTCCATGAGACTTGTATATTGAAATGTAAGGGCTTAAGCCCGAATGACTCCTGAACGATGTATCTTATGTTATTTTGTGTATGGATGATGATGGACGCATGTTTATTGAATTTAATTACTTTTGTCCTTTTATTTATTTTACTTTCTGTCTCGTTACTCGCGCCCCGGGTTCATGGGAAATTCGGGGCGTGACAGTTTTAAAGTCATTATTCATTTCTAAACACCCTAAAACACAATTTGGGACCATTCTATAGCATTTTAAGCTTTTAAAACACTTTCAAATTCCAATTTTTTTTCCAAAATTCCACTTTCCGATAAATCCATTTTTCTCCCTTGTTTCTTCACTGTTTAACTTGCGGTTTCTTCCTAAGTGTTCCATTTTTCTCATAGAATAACATTTTACTACCAAAACCAAGCTTTGAGCAACTCTAAATAAAAGCCAAAAAAGTAAAGAGAAAAAAAAATTCGAGTTTTACCTTCTACAACTGTTCTTCTCCTCTCATTTTCTTCCTAAATTCCTAGTTTTCTTCCTGTATTAAGTCTTACACAATTAAAACAAGGCTTATGCAAGCTAAACACGAAAACCCGAAATCGAAACTCACTATAAACTAAAATTTCAACTTACTTCACGGTTGCTTCCTTTCCTTTCCTTTTCTCATTTTTCTTCCTTTTCTCATTCTCTCCCCCTGGTTCTCTTCTGCACTCTGGCGCTTTTCAACTTCCTTCTATTTTTTTTTCTTCTTTGCATTTTTTTCCTCCTTCACGCATGCAAACATGCCCAGTTATATCATAAGCGCCCCCCTCAATCTCTCTCCCTCATTGACCTTTCCTCTTTCAGCTTCCATAACCCCCATCCCCTCCCTTAATGTAGAGGTTACAAAATACATATATATATATATATATACATATACAGCCCACCATATATACTTTCTGATATATATATATATATATATAAACCTATATATATCTATTTTCTATATATATGTATATATATTCTGATTTTTATTTTTATTTTTATTTTTATTATTTGTTTTTTCGATATTCGTTCCTGGCTTGCTCGGGCATCACCCAGACATCATTTGTACATTCGAAACTATTTAGATTTCAAACCCTTCCATTTCATTTGATATCATAACATAAAGCCTTAACAACTCGGGTTTGGTATTACATTCATTGGCTCGGTCTGCTTTGGTATTATCATTTGGCTCTTTTTGGACATTTATAAAATTAGTCATATTTATTTAGGTCGGGGTGTTACATATCGGTCGGTCCCTAAGCAAGAGTAAAGACATATCCTATAGTTGACCAATGCTTATCTAAATCTCTAGCATAGTCTGAATCCACATATCCAATTACATGCTGACCAAGTCGATCATCCATCTCAAACATCAAACCAACATCCATTGTACCCTGAATGTATTGTAGAATCCATTTTACTACTTGTCAGAGTACCCTTTACCCAGATCATGCATATATCTGCTCACTATACTGATAGAATGTGAAATAGCAGGTCTTGTGCATACCATGGCATACATCAAAGTACCAATTACATTTGCATACGACATACACTTACGCTTTTCATCTATGTGCAGAGATATCAAAGTACTAAGCTTGAAGTAAGAGGCCAAAGGTGTACTAAAGGGTTTTGTATTGTCATCCAAACCTGATTTCGAATAGCGGATAACACAGAATGGATAACAGGCACATACTATACACATCGAAGAATCATATATTGAGTCAGAGCACTATATATGTGGGTAAGTCTCATCAAGAGTCGGAGCACCACGTAGGTAAGTCTCATCAAGAGCCGGAGTGCCACGTAGGTAAGTCTCAAACATAAATTCCATAATGATTTAGAGCGCTATGTGGGTAAGTCTCATCAAAAGTCAGAGCGCCACATGGGTAAACCTCATGTAGGCACAATAATTGAGTCAAAGCACCATGTGGGTAACTCTCATCAAGAGTTGGAGCGCCACATGAGTAACCCTCGGATAGACATAAGAATCAAATTACACATTGAGTCAGAGTATCATGTGGGTAGGTTTCATTATAAGATTCAAAAGGCCACATAGGTAGGTCTCACATAAATACATAATCGGATTCAAAACAAGTATGATTCAGGTTGCATAATCAAGATTGGTTCACACTAATCATTTTTCTCATTGAAGGGGTTCCATGGTTTATAAACGTTATTCAAATCAGTACATATGAACGTCATTTCAAAATATAAGCATGAAGATCATAGTTCTCAAATATTTCATAAAGTGAAGATAGGCATTTGAGCAGATATAAAAATTCACTAATTCAGAGTACATGATTTCTCACAAAAATAGATTATGCATTTTTCAAATAGGAGATAAAACACTTAAGGAATTAAGCAATTTTCAACTAGGAAATAAAATACCATTGATTTGGGATACAAGATTATTCACAAATAGATTAAGTATTTCTCAAATAAGAGATAAATAACACTGATCCAGGGTGCGGGATTACTCACAAAATAACTTTATCATTTTAAACAGTATATAAAACACTTAGGCATTTTTCAAGTAGGAGATAAAATACTTAAGCATCTTTCAACAAGAGGCAAAACATCACTGATTCAAGATATCGGATTACTCACCTCAAATTTTCAGTCCATTTCCTTAGTCTTCTTTCCTTTATCTTTAGTTCCTAGATTCATAAGTCAAATGCACATAACTATGTATTAGAACATAATTGAGGCATTACTATCGGCCACTTATTATTTTTGTAACTAAATTTTCCTCAATGAATTTTATTTGTTAGTCTGGTAGCCTTAGGCTTTAAGTTAGGTCCCGCCTTTTTTCTGAATTCATTTTATAACTAAATTAATGCTCGGGACGTAATGGGTATTACCTCCTTGGTGGTTCTATATTTTTTAGATTTTATTTAGGCTTAACGGACCTCACCATTGAGTCCGGAACGTCCAAAATAGTCAAGATAGACTACTTTTTATATTTAATTAGCTTTGGGCATCATTAAGGATAAAATGGTAATTTTATATTTTACGTGTCTTAATTTTTTTCCACAAATCGGACTTTTCCATTGAGTTTGGAATACCTAAAAATATTGGGTTACACTACCCTTTTATTTTATTTGGGGCAACGAAAACATTTTACTATAATTAAATTAAATTAATTTAACTTAATTAAATTATTTAATAATATTATATATTTATTATGTTAATATAATAACACGTGTGAAGCTGGCACAGTGGCCATGTGCTTGGGGTTAGGTCTCTCACACGCGCAAGGTCAGGGGTTCAAAACTGGGGGGCTGCGGCTCCCTTTATATTTTCTATTTTTTAGGCTGCCAAACAGCGGATAAGAAACTAAATAGGGATAGGATATCCCAAGTCTGAACAAGCGTATTAAATCAGGGTTCTACCCCTGTTTCCAAACAGACTGAAACTCATTTTTAAATTAAAACCCAACGCCTCAAAACGACATCGTCCCACTTAAACCCAAATCCATTAAAACATTCAGGTCAGGACTTGACTCGATATCCGAAGAAACTTGCAACTAGGGCAACATTCACATAAGGGATAGGGAAGGCGATGAACAGGACAGGGTCGGGTCTCGGATCGGTTCGGGTTTGGATCGGGACCTGCCCTACCGTACAAATGGTTTAAGTGGAACGGTGCTATATTGAGGTTTAGTTTTAATTTAAAAATTGAATAAGTCTGTTTGGTAACAAGTGTAAGAAATCTAATTGAATAAGCCTTTGACGAAACAGGGATATCCTATCCCTGAATTGGACCCTTATTTGCTGTTTGGTTTTTGAAAAATCATAAAATAATAATAAGCCGTAGCTTGTGACACTCGATCCATGGACGTGTGCGTGTGTGTGGAACTTAACCCATATGTGTGAAGCATTGTGCCACTGAGGCACTTGGTTAAAATAGGACCTAAATAAATATATAATATAAAATAAAATAATTAAATTCATTAAATTAATTTAAATTAGTAAAAAGTTAGTGTAACCCAATATTTTGGACATTCTGGACTCAATGGCAAAGTTCAATTTGTGAGATTAAGTCCCAAAAAATTAAAACACGTAAACATAAAATTACCATTTTACCCCTAATAATACCGTAGGCTAATTAAATATAAAACGTAGCCCATCTTGACCATTTTAGACCATCCAGACTCAACGGTAGAGTCTATTTCAGCAAATGAAGTATCAAAAAATATGACACGTAAAAGTATAAAATGACAAAAATGCCCCTAGGCTTAAAATAAACTATAGGTACGCAAATTTAGATCTGGAAAAGCCTAAACCAATTATCTTCAACACTTTGGACCTAACAGTGACATCCTTTTGGGGAAAATAAGACTCGAAAACAAACTAAAAAATGACTAATACGTCATTAAGACTTAATGAAGCTACAGGAAGATGGTAGTTGGAATAGAAAGAGATCTAAGTTAACAGTTAAATTGTGTGATGCTTTAAGCAAGAATGTAACAAGATCCTAAATTGTGATTATAGGGACCCTTGTTTAAAGGAAGGATTTTTAGAGATAAGCTTTTCGACTTCAGGTGAGTTTTCTATGTCATTCTTGAGGTAGATTTTCATTATAGATATAAATATTGAACTCCTTTTATGATTTTGAAAATAGACACCCTTCATTTGATATCGTTTTGAATGACTTATCGATATATATTGTCATTTCCTTATAGCCTTTGATAACAGATACATTGTACTAAGTACATATTTTAAATGATCTATCGATATCTATTTTGTCTTCCCTTGATTCAAGAAAATGTTTTGTAAGATACTCAAAACATTATATGGTTTCTTGCCGATCCTTGAATTGTTTTTACTAAATACTGAATATGGAACTCTTATTGGAATAACTAAGAGTGTTATTGATGATTATTGATTTTGGATATGATTTTAATGTTTTGAATGAGACACCCTTCTATGATTAGTCACTATTGAATAGGTTGTGACTTTATCGAACCCTAACCACGGGATATATTGGTGGTGAGCCATACAGAAGGCATTATCAAACTAGTTATCGCATATCAATCTCAGTCAGCGAGGTTCTAATTTGCTGGCCATAGAATCTTCTATGATTGGCCATTATTAAATAGATTGTTACTTTATCGAACCCTAACCACGGGGTATATTGGTTGTGAGCTGGACAGAACGATATTATCGAACTAGTCTTATTGAATATCGATCTCAGTCAGCGAGGTTCTAATTTGTTGACCATGGAAGAGGAATTTTAAAAATTTGAACTTTTATGAATATTGAATATGAACTATGATTAAACTTTGAATCATTGAACTAAGAACTATTGAACAACGATTTTGATCATCAAACTATGAAATTGTTTATCGAACTATGTTATCGAACTATGATGGAACCATGATATTGATTTGAGCAATGACTATTGTTATTGAACCACGACTTTGAACCATAACTATGATTGAACTGTAATATTGACCATTGTTATCGAACTATGTTATCGATTCATTGTTATGATTGGGCTATGTTATCGATTATTGACTTACGATTGTGATTAAATCGAGATCTATTGAAAATGTCTTTGATACTATCCTCTGATCTGTTCTATTTTAATATAACATATTCTAATTCTATATGAGTATAAACATTTCAGAATAAAACTACATAGTAGTTTTGAAACTCTTGGCATGTTATGAAATACTCTTGGGGCCATCGAGCTCATTACAGATGTTTACCATGCTTTTAGGTAAGGACTAGACAAACTTGCTTTCAAGTGATGCAAGATAAGTGCTTAGGTGATGAAGCGAGTTCTTTTCATGAGTCCTTGATCGAAGATAGACTAGGCAGTTTTTGTATTTTGCGAATTAAGGTTATATAATGTTATACTACTCAATACTGTTCTTTGACATGGAAGCTATATCCTTCAGTGATAATATTTAATTGATTGATTAAGTCGTGTAGCTTACTTTGTGAATATGAAAAGAGAAAAATTTATTCTGCTGGGATTGACTAATTGGTAATTAAAATGGTGTTATGATCATTGAGAGGCCTTGGTGGCCATTCACGAACCCTTAAACCCTGTAGGGTAAGTATTGGGTCGTGACAATTAGTCACTCAAACTCAAGAAAATCAATCACATGTTAACCTCAAAAATCAGTTTAGGTGAAAGGGATAAAAGTGCGAAGAATGTTGATCAAATGCTTATCAATCAACTTAAAACTAGTAGAGCTACTCTAATAGAGAATCTAAATGCTTTGGAGAAAGAAAGAAATCTCCTTATAACTAAGAATGAGAAAATTAAAACTCATCTTAGTTCAAATTATAATGAGAAAAATGGTCTACTTGCCAAAATTCAAAACCTTGAACTCGAACTCAAAAAGGCAAGAGAAGTGAAAGTTACCTTGGAGGACAAATCAAAAAACTTGAGCAAAATGTTGAATTTTGTCCAAGTCAAAAATGACAAGGTTGGATTAAGGTATGATAGTTTCACTGATCTAAATAGACCTTCAACATCCACTTAATCATTATAGATAAAATTCAAGCTTATGTTATTTGTTCCTCCTAAAGCAATTAAGAAAGACACTCATCAACCAAAAATTTATTTTTGCAACTACTATAAGGTTGTGGTCATTCCACGAGAATGTATAGACAATCTAGGAGTGGACAAATACATCATGTGCCTATGAGACATAATCAAAAGTTAGTTCAAATGAAACAACAGTTGAACACCTATGTGCAAAAATTAAGGAGTTTAGCCCAAAAAGTCATTCACATGACTAATGCTCCAAATTTCAAAAGAAACTCCACAAATGCAGAACGAGCGCACAATGCAAAATCTCAAATTATTTCTTGACCAGAATTCTCATAAACAATTCAAAAAAATCTCGGTTAGGAAAGATAGTTTAAAGTGCCTTATTATTCACACTACTTTGAGAGCTAACAACACTAGTCAATGGTATTTAATAGTGAATGCTCTAGACATATGACAGGTGAGAAGTCTATGTTTTCTCATCTAGTTGATTATAAATATGGAGTAGTCACTTTTGGTGAAGGAAACAAGTCTAGTGTGTTGGGAAAGGGTTCAATTCATATGTCTAGCTTTCCAAAACTTGAAATGTGTTGTATGTTGAAGAGCTTAAAGCTAATTAATTTGATTTTCATAAGCCAGTTGTGTGATGATAGTTATGTAGTACACTTTACTATGAAGGAGTGTAAGGTGGTTGATGATAGTGGGAAGTGTATACTGCAAAGGATTAAGTCGTTAGACAATTGTTACTACATTAATCCAAATCCCACTATCACATGCAACAATGCCAAAGTTGAGGGATGTAACTTGTGACATGAACGTCTAGGCCATTTGAACTTAAAAGATATGAAAAGGCTTTCAAATAAGGGCTTAGTACGTGATCTAACAAAATTGGGTATGCCTTTTTCTAGTGTATGTGGAACATGCCAAAAGGCTAAGCAAAAAAAAGCTCCACATAAAAAATCATCATCTATAGCCATCTCAAGAACTCTTTAATTAATTTATATAGATCTTATGGGTCTAACTCGTACAGAGATTCTAAGAGGTAGGAGATATATCTTGGTTATGGTAGATGATTTCTCTAGTTATTCTTTTGTTGATTTTTTTAAAGAGAAAAATGTTATTTTTTTATGCTATCATCAGAATTTGTCAACAGATTCAAAATGAGAATGGTTACAAGATATCTAGAGTGAGAAGTGATCATGGTAAACAGTTTGATAAATCCAAAATTACTGAATATTGTGAAACTTTAGGTATCAAGCACGAATTCTCAACCTCATACACATCCCAACAAAATGGTGTAGTTGAAAAAAAGAACTTGGTCATCCAAGAGATGGCCAGGGCTATGCTCCAAGGCAAGGGTGTGTCTAGAAAATTTTGGGCAAAAACAATTACCACTACTTGCCATACAATAAACAAAGTTTATTTGCGACTTGGTTCCAATCAAACTCCATATGAGTTATGGAATGGCAGGAAACCCAACCTTAAATATTTCAAGGTCTTGGTAGTTTGTGCTACATCTTAAGAGATCGAGAAAATTGGGAAAGTTTAATCAACGAAGCAACAAGGGCATTTTCCTAGGATATTCCTCCAACAATAGAGCCTTTAAGGTGTATAATCTTAGAAAGGGGACTGTTATGGAATCAATCAATGTGACTATTAATGATGAAATAATCACAACTATGAAAGAATCTAATTATGAGGTAATAGATGTGGTTGAGTCTTTCGTAGAAAAATCAACAAATTCCAACTGAGAAAAAATGAGGGTACTTCATCAATTCATGATGTTAGTGTACCAACTTGGGTTTTCAAAAGTCATGATGTCTCAAACATTCTTGGTGATTAAACAAAGGTATCATAACTAGAGCTTAATTATAAAATAAAATTAGTTTTCATTGCTTCACTTCTAAAGTGGAGCCCAATAATGTGAATGAATCTTTCTAACATAATGACTAGATCCTTGCAATGTAAGGGGTGTTGCTTCAATTCACCAAACTTGATGTATGGGATCTTGTTCTTATGCCTAGAGATTACAATGTGATTGGTGCAAAATGGATATTAAAGAACAAATTGGACGAACATGGTACCATTATTAGAAATAAGGCTAGGCTAGTGGCTCAAGACTATACCTAAGTTGAGGGTATAGACTTTGAAAAGACATTTCTCTTGTGGCTAGGGTAGAAAGTGTTAGACTTCTTCTAACCGTTGCTTGCCATTTGAAATTTAAATTATTTCAAATGGATGTGAAAAGTGCCTTTCTTCATGGCATTCTAAAGAAGAAGTTTATGTGAAACAACTCGAGGGGTTTGAAGTTCCACAAAGTCCAAAACATGTCTACTGTCTGAAAAGCTTTATACAAATTGAAACAAGCTCCACGAGCTTGGTATAAAAGGCTTTCATCACACATTCTTGAAAAAGGTTTCTTAAGAAGTGGAGCTAACAAAACAATATTTGTTAGGAGAGATGGTAAGGACTTTGTGATAGCACAAATCTATGTCGATTACATAGTTTTTGGTTCCACTTGCACCAAACATACTCAAACATTTACTGAAGAAGTGTGTGTTGAGTTTGAAATGAATATGGTTGGTGAACTCAATTTCTTTTTAGGACTCCAAGTGAAGTAATTGAATGATGGGATCTTTATATCTTAATAAAAATATGCTAAAGAGTTAATTAAGAAATTTGGTATTGACTCAGCTAAGCATGTTAGGACTCCAATGAGCACTAGTACAAAACTTAGCAAAAAAATCATTAGCAATGATGTAGATCTTACCTTACATAGGAGTATGATAGGTAGCTTGCTTTATCTCACTTCTAGTTGTCCTGACAATGCTTTTAGTGTTGGAGTATGGGCTCGTTTTCAAGCAAATCCCAAAGAGTCATATCTTTTTGCCATGAAGCACATTGTCAAATATTTGAGTGCAACCTTAGGATATGGTATTTGGTATCCATTTGATACCAATGTTACATTAGCTGCATACTTAGATGTAGATTGGGCCGGTAATTTTGATGACCAAAAAAGTTCTTTTGATGGTTGCTTCTATCTTAGCAATGCCCCAGTGTATTGGCATAGCAAGAAGTAAAACTCTATATCCTTATCCACAGCTAAAGCTGAATATATTGTTGTAGGCAGTTGTTGTGCTTAGCTTTTGTGGATGAAACAAATGCTAAAGCATTATGGGATTGAGAGTGGCACAATGACTGTATTTTGTGATAATTCAAGTGCCATCAATATATCCAAAAATCCTGTTCAACACTCACGGACAAAGCATATTGATATTCAACGTCATTTCATTCGTGATCTAGTTGAAGAGAATATTATCTCTATGCAATATGTTCCCACTGAACATCAACTCGCTGATATTCTCACAAAACTGTTAGATGGCCTTTGATTTGAAAATCTTAGGAAGTCAATTAGTATCTGCTCAATCGAGTGAATGTTCATTTTTTCCATACGCTAGGATAGGCAACGTTCTATGATTCATTGTCTAGAGCTATGGTGGCATTTTGATAGCTCGTTAGTTTTGTTTCTTTTGGTTTTCTTTATTTTTTTTTTCCTTTCCTCTCTTTTTGATTTCCATTTAGTTATACTTTCACATACTTTGTTTTCTTCTTCTTTTTTTTTTTTTTTTCAAAAAAAAAAAAAGGAACTTTAAGTTATTAGAGACTGAGATGAAAGTCACTCATTCATTTTAATAAGTTAATGAATTTTTTTATAATTCATTTTAAAATCATGTTTATTTCATTTATTTAGGATATTCATTTTATTTTCTTTTATTAAATCAAATAAATATTACTCAAGACATGATCACAAGTCTATATTTGTGAGGTTGATTATGGGCTCTTGGATCAAATCTCACATTTTACCCTATAAATAGATCCCTTTATCACCATTCAGAGGACACATTGAATAGCCTTATGCTACTGATACAACTCTAGAGTTTTCTCTCACTCAGAAGTACTCTAGCTTTCTTCATTTCCAAGACCGAAGCTTTACTGAAGTGAAGGTCTCGAATCAAGCAACAAGCCAAAACTCCGCCCAATTGACTGTCACGCCCCAAATTCCAGCGAACCCGAGGCGTGAGTAACGAGACAAAAAAGAAATAAAATAATAATGAAATGAAAGATAACAATGACATTCTCATACGTTCCGTACACAGTTCTAATACATACATAAAGTCTGGTCCGTTGGTTCACAACATTCAAAATGAAATACAGTCTCGGGCTTATGCTCTTACAAAATATCAAAAGCGCCCATCGGGCCCAATATAACCCTCAATCAGACCGTCTCTATATCCCGTACAGCTGGAACATCATCTGAAATGTTGCCCCACTAAAGGGGTCAGCTCAACATGCTGGTACAACATAATGCTAATGCAAGAAACAAAACTAAGGTCGTGGCATGTGCGAGTGTACAGTTATTTCTACACGGCATTCTATATCATGATGACAGTATATAGACAGTATACAGTATATGAGCAATATGCATGACACACCCATGCAACTCTATGCCACCCATGTCTCATGATACGGTCATTCTCCGCTGGCATGAGTACCGCCACTTATGTCTCGCTTCACGGTCCGGAATCCGTCAGGCTCGCAAGTACCTAATGGCCGATTTTGGGTTTTTCACCACAGGATCTGCACCCTCATAATGCAAAGCACCAAGTGCTTACCCACGCCATGCCCAAGGAATCACACCATGCCAATATGCACTAATCTCATCATGTCATAATGAAATCCCAATGATACATTTCAGTCATACGTAAAATATGCTTTCAAGTGTACAATTCATAACCTCGACAGTTCTTCAAGCAGATAATTCACACACCACGTTAATACATGCGATATACTCATAATCATCATTCAACTAAACAAGATATCACATAGCACGTAAACATGTGAACACTCGGGCAAACATGTGAACAATTTACACAGCAAAGCAAGCATTCCTAATCTCAATTCTATTTCTTACTTAGCACAATATATCGTACCTGGTAATCGATCTCAAACCAGAAAGGTATACTCGTAGTCAAGTGAAACCACCGTAAGAACACTAAAGGTCAGGTCACCTTCTCTTTGCCTTTCCGTGTCCCTAAAATTCATAACATGAAACTCAGTTTAATCGTCACTTGAATTATGCTATTCATCAAATTTTACGTCTTTATCTTATAAGCTTCTACTTTGCTAAATTAAACTCTACTGTTGAATCCGGGACGTTGAAGAAAATAAGTTTAGGCTTTCGTAGAATTCAATTTGGGCATCTGGGTCAAAAAGGGCAAAACAGTCATTTTGCACTTTACACGGGTCCTTACATTTTGTGATCTCTTTTCACAAATCGGACTCCACGGTTGAGTCCGGAATGTTCGAGATAATAAAATTCCACTATTTGTTTACCTAATTCGGAATTCATTTGATTGTATTTCAATTCAGGGGTATTTTGGTAATTTTACACGTTGCTACGTGTCTTTTATTTTTCGGGACCCCGTCTCGTAAAATGGACCTCACCATTGGTCTCAGAATGGCCGAGATAGTCAAAATACACTAATGACTTGTCCCATTTGGACTCCGGAATTTATTTGAATATTTAATTAATTAAATTAATTAAATTAAATAATTAATTAATTAATTTAATTAATATTTTATTAATATTTTAATCAGGTGGGTCAAAGTGTGATTTCTAATAGTTGGGGGGTCAATTCGTAATTTCTGAAAGTTCAGGTCAAGGTTCAAATTCAAAAGGTTCAAATTCTTAAAGGTTCAAATCTCAAAAAGGTCCAAATTAAAACTAGTTTAATTTGTTATTCTAAATTAGGTTAACCAAACAGGGCTTATCCAGAACAGGGATAGGATATCCCTGTTCCTATTTTAAATTTAAAAGTTTTTAATTTCTTGTCTCTGTAACCAAACGCCCCAATTGGTTTTTAATTTAAAACCAGTGGGCGACACGTGGCAGGGGCGGGTCAGCCCCAAGCCCGACCCGACCCGAACCGACCCGACCCGACCCGTACAGTGCCCATCTCCCCCCCCGCTTTTCTGGTAGGGTTCCGGCGACCTCCGGTCATCTTCTCCGGCGACGTCGCCGGAATTTCAGGAAAATCAAGTTTTCAAACTTGATTTTCTTGGTGTTTTTGATGCCCCTTTCAATCCCAAACCATTTTAAAACATTTTTGGAACCCTTTAACACCATTTTGAAGCTCTTAATCACAATGAAAAATCAGATTTCCCCCCCATGGCCGTGACCTGCACATCCATTTTTCTCCCTCATTTCTCAACCATTTTGGTTGATTCTTGTCCCTAAATTCTCCACATTTTATGCTCTATAAGTTCTAACAATTAAATCTAAGCAAAATGTTACAAAACAAGTTGGAAAATTTAGAGATTTTCTAGAGAGAGAAAGCTCACGGTTATGGGTTTCCAACCCTGTGATGGTGCTCCTCTCCTCTTGCTTTGCCTCTGTTCTCCCCTTTGGCCTCCTTAGCTTCCTTCTTTCTGCTTCTCTTTCAAAAACCAGAGCACACACCTCACTCTCTCTCTTTCCTTTCACTTTCTCTCTCTACACTTCTCTCTCTCTCTCTCTCTAAAATCCCACGACCAGTCTGTCTCTCTCAACTCCCACCACACACTCATATACATACAGACTACACTCACACACCTCCAACCACTCTCTTACACACACCATGCCTCCCATGCCTTGTTTGAGTGTATCACACTCAAACCTACACACACACATAACCGGGTACACACACTCACACCACACAACCTGATATATATATATATGCACATATACATACATATTCACATATTAATATACTCACTTTGTACACATATACACACACAATTTAAATTTAAATTATATGTATATATATATATATATACATACATACATGCATCCATCATAATAATACTAATAATAATAATAATAATAATATTAATAAAATTAATAATAACAACTTGAAAATTTAATTTATAAAAAAAAAATTTTCAGGTTGTTACATTGACGCTCCCAACTCGACCTTTCCTAGGCAAAGTACTACTCAACCGCTTCGACTAAACATAGTACTATAACCCCGACCCAAGAAGGGAACTTAAATGAAAAACCTTTTAAGGCCAAATGTGTAAATTATGAACCAAGATTAGATAGTCTAACCTAATAACGGGTAAGACTAACCTAACTTAGGTTAATGGGACTAAATGACTAAAAACACCAACAACCTAAAAAGGAAAAATTATACATCGAAAATTAAGAAACTACCTGATTATTAAATAAATAAAAGAAAGTACATAAAGTATACATATATATATATATATACACAAGTATATATGTGGCCGAAACATTGCGGGCAGGACAGAAATAACATATGTACGTATACATACATAAACTTACTAATAGAAGTATAAAAATGAATATATATATATATATACTTGGATATATATATATATATATGTGTGTGTGTGTGTGTGTGTGTTTATACATTTAAACTCTTAGGTTCCTGTTTTAATTCCAAGCCCCAGTATCTTTGGCACATTTTTTTTATTTCCAACTTCTTAGGTGGTTGGGCCGAATTAGCCCAACTCTATCTTCTAATTGGTGGACCAACTGACTAGGTTTTAGTCCATACTTAAGCCCAATGAAATCTGACCCCTTAATCAAATTTCCAAACTTGAGATTTACTCAAATAGGGAGGTCTTCTTCTCTAATATTTCATGCCTGAATGCAACCATGAATAGTGGCTCCACCCACAGTTCTGACTCATTTTTCTTCTATCTTTTTCTCCCATTTTTGTCTAAAACATTTCTAGTCATTAGTATGTGCATCAAGGAACATGTTTTGGATTTTAAAACATGGCAAAACTCCCTACAATGTGTAGAATGTAGTGCCATAGGTGCCCTACAACTGAGCTTTTCTAGCTCATTATTTCATCATTTTACTTTGTTGTTGTTCCTATGGCTTTGTGTTTTGATGGGCTAGGTGCCTCAAGTTCCTATATTCAATTTACTCATTCCTTTTAAAAACCTAAATTCGTGATAGGTTTTAGTGCCTACATGCATGTGTGTTAATTTACAGTGTTTGTATAAGGCATACTTGAGTTGGAAAAATTTTACCTTGCTCATTTTTCTTTCCTTCTCCCTATCTTTCATCCTTTTTTTTTTTTTTTATGTCAGATGGTGCCCATCTATGCACATTACGTTGCTATATATATAACTGCCCATATAGAGATTTTCTTATTGCCCAAGCTTAGTGATATCATATATTTATTGTGGAGATTTTCTTTTGATTTTGTAAGCAGGATTTTCTACTATTGCCCCCTTATCTTAACCCCTATCTTGACCTCTAATGACCTCGACCAAGATTTGTAACCTTGATTTTGCATCCTTACTTCCATACATGAAAGTTTATTCATTTTCATTTTTTTTTTTTTTCAATTTTAGGGATGTCACAAAATCAGTCAACTGATTTGGTAGAATCTATAAAAATTGAGCCATTTTCAAACATTTCAAACTCGCGCTCACTATAACTCTTTAACTTCTTTCTCTCGCTAACGCTCGAAAACTTCCAATTTCTTTCCAAACCTCTCAATTTATCATCCATGGCTCTCAAAACAAAAAAAAAAAACCATCATCCAAATCCTTAGGCAAGCGTCCTAGAGAAGATTCAGACGTTGAACACCGAACCAAATCATGCCACGACTATCAAGTCTTTTTCAACCCCACCAGTGTTCAAATATTCCATGAAAATATCAAACATCATCATATTGAGTATGGGAAAACCATTACCATATTATTTTTCTAATCCCAATCCATCTTAATAGGTTTTCACTTCAATTACAAAAGTTGGACCCAATTTCTCTCATCCTCCAACATTCAATACATACGCCTCATTCAACTCTTCTACACCCACTTTGAGATGCCAACAGGTCTCAATGCATCATCATGGGTTCTCGACCACCCAATCTCACTCAAACTTGAAACCCAATCTTTAATCTTCAATATTCCTCAATGGGCTTTCCAAGAGTTCATTACCAATACTTGGGGTAGTGTGTAACGGGTTCAATCCCTTCATGGCCGTACAGTAATTATGCGGTGACTCCATCATAACCGAGGTCTTCAAACAAAAAGCTTCCTAACTCACCTTCGAATCCTACCTTATCCACCATATCATAACCTACAACATCTTCCCATATGCTGGTGGACAAGACTTTGTCTCATATATGGACATGTTCATCATTTAATGTATCTTAAACCACCAAAAGATCAACTTCCCTCACATTATTCTTCACCATATGAAGTGTTGCCTAAAAAAGAAACAAGGCATCCTCCCATATGGAAACCACCTCACTATTCTCTTTAAACATCACCAACTCAACCTTGGTGGTGAAACTGACTTTTACACCCCCATCCACACTGACATTTACTCCAAAGGGACTCTTAAATCCATGGGGCACAAGTCCACCAACCATGGATGGGTCCCAAAACCCGTGTCTACTCTCCTATCAAAGCAAACTCAAGAGTCTCACTCTTTTACTCTCCCTACCACCTAGACCACTTCGCCTCCGACCCCGAATCCCTCCTCTTTCATCACCCTTCTTCAAGAGATGGACTACGGTCTCTGAGCTCAAATTCGAACCGTTGAATCTAATCTCTCCAAAACTCTATCTAAAATAACGAAAACGATAGAGGCCATAGAGAACGACATCCACATTCTCAAGCTTTGTGCCCACTCTTTGTACAAGCACAATGAAAAGAAACACAGTGAGACTAAGCTTGAAGTGCTCGCGGTCAAGGACACTCACCATCAGATCCTAAGCACCTAGTATAGGCCTCTACCTCCCCAATAACCTTAGGTTATTTCTTTTTAAAGATGAAAAAGGAGGAGAAGAATAGGAAAAGTGGGAGAAGAATAAGAAAGAGAGGAAAAAGAAGAATAGAAAGATTATAGGATTTTTTTTTGTTTCAAAATCCTTATTATAATTTTCTTCTTGTATTCTTTTTGAAATACTTGTATTCATGCTCATTATTATAAAAGATCAATACATGAATAGAAAACATATTTTATTATATCTCTCTTATGTATTATGTGCCAATTTATGTGCCTAATCATAATATTCAAATGCACAAAGAAAACATGAAAACTTGATATAACTCCGTAACCCTAATATTATGATTACATATTGATAGGCAGAGAAATAAAAAAAAATGCCAAATTGTTTAAATCTATTCATTTTTGGTATGAATTCAAGCTTACAAGTTGACAGGGGAAGCATAATACGAAATATCATAATTTTCTATCAATTGTTTCCTCAATTTACCATTTGCATTTTAACAAAGGACATTGTTTTGTCATCATAAAAAAAAAGGGATATTGTTACCCCTGAAGGTTTTCAACTAAGGGCATCTCAATAATTTTGATGACAATAAGGCATTGTCTATGTGGACTAATGTTTTGTTCAAGTAACAATGCAAATAGGTCATCTAATTCAAAAAAGATTTTTGACCAAGAAATGACAAAGTCTATCAAGCCCAAGGATTCCACTCAAGCACATGCTTCGACGCAAGAATCAAATTAAGTAAAATGATCTCATGTTGAATAAAGAAAATGGATACTTTCAAGCCTAAGGAATTAAGACAAGTCAAGTGAAGACTTTTTATTTTTCTTATTTTGAGTTTTGAGTGATTTAAAATTAGATTGATCATTGGTTGTAAGCCCTTACTATTTAAAATGATCAACTAAGAATTAATCTTAACTGATTTTTCAAAACAAAACAATTTTCATAGTTTTGAAAGATCAAAAAGTTTTGATAAAAGTACTGTGTAAAATAAGCGAGAAGATATACATTATCCAAACCAATTGACTAGTTCATGGAACCAGTCGACTGATTTTTAAGGCTTATTTTTGCACTGATTAAACCAGTCGACTAGTTCCAAGAACCAGTAGACTGAGTGACCTTTTTTCATAAGCCTGAGCTCATTTTCCAATACAATCGACCTATTGATAAATCAGTTGATTGCTTTTCAAAGGCTTCTTTAGATATTGTTTTTGTAACAGAAAAATTGTGCTCACTCTATCTCTTTCAATTTCCATGCATACCAAGTATCTTCTTAGCTTTACCAAGATTTTTCATTTTGAACTTATTTCTCAACTGTGTTTCCAACCTATCTATCTCCACTTTGCTTTTAGATGCAATGTGCATGTCAAAGCAAATATATAAATGAAAGCTTAAAAAAATACACACAATGATCAAAATGGTTTCTTGTATACTTCTGTACTATCATAAACCGATCAAATCACTTGTACCATTGTCTTGGAAACTATTTCAAACCATACAACGATTTTTTCAATTTGCAAACCCAGTCATCTTTTCTACCAACGTTAAATCCATCTGGTCGAGTCATGTAAATTTTCACTTTCAAATCACCATGCAAAAATGTAGTTTTGACATTGAGTTTTGCCAAATTGAGATCAAACTATGCAACCAAATCTAAAAAAATCTGAATAAAAGAATATTTAATAATTGAAAAAAATACCTCATTGTAGTCTATCCCTTCTTTCTGTGCATACCCTTTAGCTACCAATCTAACCTTGAATCTCACACTATTTTTCCCTAGAGAACCTTCATTTTTTGTGTATATCCACTAGCAACCAATTGTTTTCTTTCCCTTTGAAAGTTATACCAACTCCCAAGTCTGATTCTTATGAAGTGATTGCATTTCATCACCCATTGCATCATTCCATTTATATTTCATGGATTCTTTAAAAGTTAGAGGAATATCATCATAAAAAATTGAAAGTGCATATGCCACCATATTAGCAAACCTAGCAAGTTTGTGAATCTCTTTTTTCGATCTACTAGCCACAATAGACTCTGGTTGCTGTTGGATCTCTTGTGTTTCCTCCACATATGAACTCGAGCCCTCATCATTTAGATTAACAACATAACTATCGACTATCTGAACAGTCTTCGCTACAACTAATAGAGCCTTTAACTCCACATGCTGTGAAACACTCTCATCTTGAGCATTCTTTTGCTCATTCTAATTTAACATTATAAACTCATCAAAAGGAACATCCCTACTTAGAACAACTTTTTTTTATTTGGAACACCACAGTCTATATCCCTCGAGACCTATACTAAAGCCCAAGAATATTTCTTTCTTCGTTCTAGGGTCTATTTTAGTTTCCCTCACATGAAAATATGTAGAACAACCAAATACATGCAAAATATCATAATCTATAGCAAGTTTTCCAAACCATACCTCTATTGGTGTTTTTTCATCATTTGCACCTATGAGCAACACGTTGATGAGAGGGCATGCATATGTCACTGCCTTAGCCTAAAACGCCTTGCCCAATTTTGCATTCAGCAACATACATTGCACCTTTTCAAAAAAAGTACGATTCATACGTTCTACCACCCCATTTTTTTGCAACGTGTCTCTAACTATGAAGTGTCTAACTATTCCGTCATGATGAGATGCTTGTTTGAATGGATCTGACTCGTACTCACCACCATTATCTAATCTAAGCCTCTTGTTCTTTTTAACTGTTTGAGTTTCAATCATTTTATTCCAATTAAGAAACACTTCTAGGACTTCATCTTTATGTTGCATGGTGTACACCCAAACTCTCATTAAGAAATTATCAACAAAAGTCACAAACCAATGCTTACCTTCCCAAGATGCAACTCTGCTAGGTCCCCACACATCAGGTGAATATAATCAAAGGTCCTTTGAGTACGATGAACCATTATGCCAAACTTCACTCTAGTCTGCTTGCCCAAGATACAATGCTCACAAAATCCCAATTTCCCTATCTTGGCATCCATTAACAAATCATGCTTTATTAGCCCCAACCTACAATGCCTTCTCCCTAGTATGCCTTAAGCGCATATACCATAACCTTGAAGTATCAGAAGCATTATTCTCTGAACTGTCAGAAACCGTTACTCTCTCTCTGACTATTTGCCCATCTAGAAAATACAAATTACCCTTTCGAGTAACCTTCATCATAACAAGTGCACCAAGTACCACTCTTAGGACTCCATATTCTATAGTAACTTTATAGCCGTTTGAGTCTAACATTCCTAGTGAGATGAGGTTCTTCTTCAAGTCCGGTACATAACAAACATTTGTTAGAGTTCTAATTGTTCCATCATGCATCTTTAATTAGATGTTTCCTATCCCTCTTTTTTTACAGGTATTATCATTACTCATTGAAACAACTCCTCTATCTAACTCCTATAAGCTAGAAAACAAATCCCTACGAGAAAACATATGATAGAAACATTCCAAATCCAAAATCCACTCATCAGAATGACCAGCCAATGATGAAACAATCAAATCAAAATTTGTATCACCATCTTCAACCTCTGCTACATTAGCATTTAGTCCATTATTGATCTTGTTCTTCAACTCGGATAATCATTTTTCCAATGCCCTTTTTCACGATAGAAAGCACTCTCATCCTTTTCAAGAATCCTTCTATTAGACGATACTCCTCAAGACTTACCCATCCACAATAGTTTTTGTCCTCTGTCCTACTTCTTACTATCAAAGCCTCTAATGTCGAGTCCCTATGGACCTATAGATCCCTTTTTCGATACTCATTATTCATCAAAGCATTAAATACATTGTTAAATTTAATTGTATCTTTCCTATACAACAAGGTAGTAGTTAAATGATCATAACTATCAGGTAGAGAATTTAACAACAATAATACCTTAGCTTCATTTAGAATTTCAACATCAAGATTTTGCAAATCAGTCAGGATTATATTAAAACTATTCAAATGCTCGGACATCGAAATACCTTGCTTATACTAGAAACGGAATAGTATTTTCTTCAGATAAAGTTTATTTTCAACTCTCTTGGTCATAAACTTATTTTCTAGTTTCTCCCACAACTTCTTATCCGAAGTTTCCCTCATAACAAAGTACTTATAATCTTTTGCAAGGCAAAGCCTAATGGTGCCACAAGCCTGACGATTGATCTTCACCTAATCCTTCTCTTCCATATCATTAGGTTTATCCTCCAATGTGATATCTAGTTCTTGTTGAATAAGAACATCCAAAACTTTGCATTGTCACATGTTGAAATTATTAGTTCTATCAAAATTTTCAACTTCGAATTTTGCATTTGAAACCATAGTTCTTACCACCGATGAATTTTTTGAAGATGAAGTTTCTGAAGACGAAGTTGTCGAAGATGGAGTGCCAGAAACTGAGTCCTCCATCAACCAAATCCACACTCATATACCAACAATAAAAAAATCCAATATGAAGGTAAAAAATTTTGGCTTTGATACCAATTATTATGCGAAAGTGACTAAACAAATAATAAATCGATCTCAAACAAGCAAAAATAAACAAACGCATAGAGAAGACACACGATTTACGTAGTTCGGCAAGATGCCTACCAATTCACTTTTTTCAAAGAGATTACAAGAGCCAAAAAACTCTCAAAACCTGAAACACCTTTTTCTCCAATGACGTCTCTCTTTTCCTCTGTCAAAACCCTAAAAGATAATATACTTATATAAGTCGATTACAACATAACAAAAAAAAGGGGACCAAAAACAAAAAGGGGTC
Source organism: Nyssa sinensis (assembly GCA_008638375.1). Lineage (NCBI taxonomy): Eukaryota > Viridiplantae > Streptophyta > Magnoliopsida > Cornales > Nyssaceae > Nyssa > Nyssa sinensis. Next base: position 32,810,103 of record CM018050.1, read on the forward strand.
AATCCAAATGAATTCACGACAAACACTTAACATATATATATATATATATATATATAGAGAGAGAGAGAGAGAGAGAGAGAGAGAGAGAGTGAGAGTGCATACCTTTTTGCTGAAAAGGGCTGGCTGTTGTTGCCCTCTTGATGCTTTTTATCTTGAAAATTTTCATCACCTGCTTTGCTACTTCTATACCTTGATATGTAGAACTAGCTACTGTTTTCATTTTGGGAATGTTAATGGGCTCTTTCTCATACTCCTCCTTCCACAAATTTAATTTTAAAATAACCAGATAAGAGAGAAGAAAACTTATTTATTAGACACATGCAATTGTAAAAATTATCATTCTTTCTCATATTTCTCCTTCCATAATATAATATATGTTTTACTTAGTTCACATTTTGCAGGACATGAATAATGTTATCATTCCTCCTCAAACACAATAACGGTGTTTTTTTTTTCTCATCAATTTTTAGTTTGATTTAAATTCAACAATATAGTTACAATAGAACTACACTTAAAAATACATGAGCCGTTAGTCCAAAAAAACAAATGGCCTGAGGTAGAGAAAAGTTTTGGTTCAATAAAAATTTCTTTGCAGATTTTTCTAGACAAGTCTATGTCTTATCTTTTCTTTTCCTTTCAATTTTTTACATCAGAAGCTATATTTTTTTTCTTTGCTCCAAAGTCGTTGAGATTTAATCAAATAATATTATTACTTTGTTTCGTTGTAATCTGTACGTGAGAAATTTATAGATTCAACATCATGCCTCTTAATTTAGAGTTAAAATCATTACTTCAAGAGAAGCTTTTAGTAGTTAATTTTGTTAAAACTAAAGACCTGGAGTGACGATTTTAATCATTAAAAATGCAAATTCATGCCTCCTAGCTGTTTTTTTCTTTTGTCTTTTCCAATACCCGACTTTATTGAAAGACAAAAAGTTAAAAAGTCTTGGTATTATATAAACATTTCAACGTTTTTTTATAAAAAAATAATTTTTTTTATAAATATTTTATTAAAAAGCAACTCTTACATAAATTAAAATTGAAGTGACTATGATAAATTGAATAAAAAGGTACTCTGGAACTACTTTTTATCTGGTAAAAGAATTCCACACCACGTGAGTTTTGTTGAAAAAAAATAGTGAGTGACTGATCTGAATGGTAGCTTAGCAATATAATAGCACCATCTCAGCATGACTTTGCCAATGATTTATTGAAAAATTATTTCCTTAAACGCAACACCATTTATTGTAAATTTAAACCAGCCTAGGTGCTGTAAATGGAAGGAAATGACAGCACCCGTCCTGAGTGGAACTTTTGAGTTATGTTTGAGTCATTATTGTTGGGATTTTGGAGTAAATATTGGGTACTCGGGATAGGCAAGATCAATGATCATAGGACGCATCCACCTTTCTCCATGTTCTAGCAGAAGAACTCATAATTTGGATGATTTCAGCTTATATAATTTCCAATTTAGATCTCTTGTTATCCATTACCCTGTCATTTGAAATAAAACCCATGCTTTTTTTTTTTTTTGGGGGGGGGGGGGGGGGGGGGGGGGGGGGAGGGTGAAGTTAAATTTTATTGAAGAACAAAATAACAAACATGGCAAAGCCATTGAAACAAAAATCAGCTACAACAGGGGAACTACTGAGTAAAGAAGGCAACAGCCATTAAATTAACAAAGATAGAACACGAGAATCCAAATTGATACTGATATCCCCGTTGGAAAAAGACCTCTCTACTTTTCTCCAAGAAGAAACTGCCTATTCAAGATACCTCTCAACCCTTGAAAGAGAAGGCCTTAGCACAATTCCAGTCTGAATCAGATTTCCTGAGTTAACTTCGCCTCACCGGCATCTTTGATCCCGCTTTGATTTACCTGATCAGGTTGCTGATCTTGACTAGTTTTGCGATTGTGTATCTTAATCAAACAAAAAATTGATAATCTTATAGTGGTTGGCGCCGCCAGTAGGATGCAGAGGTAGCGTAACTTTATGCCCTCCTCCTTTGGTGTAACAGCAGTAATGGCTGATACATAAGTACCCATCATTGAAAGTGTAGCTACTAAAACTTCAATGAAGAATGGATGTTCATAAGTGAGTAATAGTATAAGGTGAATGGCCGTGCCGAGTGCGAGTGTGTTACAGACCAAGGAAGTCTTGAAGGATACTCTTTCAGAAGAGTAAATAGCCCGTCCCGCCTCATGATCTTCTTCTCCATTTTTACAGTAGTCTTCCATGGCTGCACTGGGAGGAGTGGTTGCAGCAGGGTCAGAGGGCACCACAGGGGCGGCTCAACATATTTAGAGGCCTAAAGCAAAATTATAAAATGAGACTACTTTATTTATTAAAATTTTATAAATTTTTTATTTAAAATTTATTTTTCTAGATTTTTGATGTGTAAAATTACTAATTAAATTCTTATAATGAATTTCTTCTAATATTTCTTTTTCAATTGATAGTATTGCCAATCTACTTAATTTTTTTTGAGACATTGTAAATTTTAAGTAAGATTTTATTAATTTTAGTTTTGAAAAACTTCTTTCCGCAGAAGCAACAGTTACGGGAATTGTTAACATTATTCAATAAGCAATATATGCATTTGGAAAAGAATCAAATATTTTTATATGATTTAGTGTGTCGATTGGAATATTATTTTCTATTTGTATAACTTCTTTTAAAACTTTCAATTCTGAAAATAAATCTAAACCATCAATATTTGAGTAATTATTATATTTTAAGGAACATTCAAAATTAAGACAATATTCTTTTAAACTATTATTGTCTAGTGACTTCAATTTTTTACCACTAAAAAGAAAATCAAAAATGTTTTCATATATTTTAAATTGTTCAAATCTACTTTGAAGTGAAAAAATTGCTTGATCTATTATGTATATAAAATAATTAATTCAGAAAATATAGCAGGTCGTAGAGTAATTTTTAAAAAATATAGCAGGTTGTTAGGTTGCAGAGTTTTTTCTAGACTTAAAGAAAGAATTTTATAAATAAAAAATAAGAACGTTAATTATTGAAAAAAGTAAAATGAAATAAACGAGAAGATAATAAATAATATCAAAAAGTAGTTATTAGGTGATAGTTGTATAATAAAAGAGAGAAATTAAGAAGACGAAAAGATTTATTTAATTTTTTATAATAAATATATTTTTTTAAATATAAAAAAAATTATGAGGCTTAGACAATTGGGGCCTAAAAAATTGGGGGCCTAAAGCCAGGGCTTCACTGGCCTTACCCTCCAGCCGGCCCTGGGTCACCATGTCATTTGGTTTACAGTGGTTGTTGTCTTGCCAAACTCCGCCGGGAGGGTTGACGCCAGCTTGAAAGGTCACCGCAGCAATTAGTGTGGCAGCTACTAAGAGATAGTTTCGAGTTTCACTAGTTATTCTCTTGTCGTGAATGCTGATGGGGATGATGAAGTGATTCAGGATGGTTTTGAATGAGGAGGAGGACTCGGTCTCAGTATGTAAAGATTCGAAAATTTGGGATAAAATTTTTTTTTATTAGAACACTGCGAATGTCCTAAATTTCTAATTAATTTAATTTTGAAAAAAAAAAATAATAAATAAAAAAATAATAAAAATGACATAAGACGCGAACGGACACCCAGAGACGTCAGAACAAATAATACTGATATTGAGTCAGCTTTATACCAACTTTATTTACATTCAAAATTAATATATGAAAAATAAAATGAAAAAAAAAAAATAAAAATATGTGTAATAGTATACATGAATAAAAATATAAAGTATGGTATAATATATATATATGGGTGTGTGGTGGGAAATGAGTAAAAGAGGAATAAAGAAAAGCAAGAGAAACGGCTAACAGGGGAGGTCGCGTGAAGAACAGGGGAAGAAGAAAAGAAAAGAGAGAAAAAGAGAAAGGGGAAAAAGAGAAAGGGAAGAAGAGAGAAGAAGAGGGGCGCCGGTCGCGAGAGAGAAACGGACGGGGCTGCGGACGGCGGTGGTCGCGAGGGGGGAGATCTGGTCGACGGCCATCGCGTCTCGCGTGTCCAAGCTCGCGTCGGAGTGCGACGGGTTTGCGACGGATTTGCGACGGATTTGCGACGGCTTGGCGATGGATTTTGGGACTTCCAGAGGTGGCGAAGCAGTGGATGAGCCACAGATCGGAAGGGGCAATACGCAGAAGCGGTAGAGAGGAGTATATATGTGCGTGTGTGTGACGTTGAAGAGGGAAACTCCGATCGGCGCACAGCGAATCACCAACCGAAAATAGAGCTTCGGCTCTGTGATTTTTCCAGTGGTTACCTCTCCTCTTTCAGCCTCAGATCAGTAGGTAAATTCAAAGGGGAAAACAAGATCTCATGATGGACAGAACTGCTGCTACGGTTTTGATATTTTGGGTTTTTGATGATTGATGATTTGTTTAAATTTGGGGAGAAAGAGAGTAATGGTGCGGCATGTAGTATGTATGTAGCTATGTGTGTAACGATGTGTGATCGTGCTGTGGCAGAAACGGTGAAAGACGGTGTGGCGGTGGTTCAGAGAAATGGCCGTAACAGCAGCGGCAAACCAGCAGCGGTTTGGGGAAGAGAAGTCGCTGCTGTTGGGAATTTTGTGTAACATCAGCTGCGATGGAGGTTTAGGTGATGGATTTTGATACAGCCCGGGGTGGTGTGAATGTTGCGGTTCGTGAGAAAGCCGTGGAGTGTCCGGCGTGGTGATGTACAGAAAAGGTAACCGTGATTTGATGGAGAAGGGTTGAAATGCAGTAGGAACTGCTGTGTGTGCCGTGTGGTGCGTGTTTGTGTGCAGCAAAATACACATATATATATATATATATATCTCTGTGTGTCGTGTAGCGGGGCAGCAGTATCAGTTGGGTTTATTGTTGGATGGGCTGTATTCGGTGATCGGGCTATAGTAGAAATTCTGCTTTCAGGTGGGGGATTCTGATGCTTGCGGTTTTGTCGGTGGCTACGGTGATGGATCGGATGAAAATATTGGGAGCAGTTCGTTACACGGGGTGGTGATTTTTGGGATGGATGCTACTTCGAGGGATGGTTATTGACAGAATTGGCTTCGAAGGCCAAACAACAGCGGCCAGCTAAATTACATCGTATCTACCATTGTCAAAAGAAAAAAAAAAGAAAGAAAAAGAGATGGTGCAGTAGTTTCAGGTTGAGTTTGTGGAAGATCAGATGTTAGTTAGTGTGTAGATTGGGTATGCTTAATACCACTGGTTCGATTAGAGGAAATGGAAAGAGTGCAGTAGCAGTAGAGGCAGAGGTAGCAGCAGTAAATGGAAGTGAAGAAGTTAGTTGAATGAAGTTTAGTCTTGCTGTGGGGAACATTTCTAGCACACGTTTGGGGGTATCCTTTGGAAGTCTTGAAGATGGGTTGTTGGGCAAATTTAAGGGAATTTTTGTGAAACTCAGTTCTCATATTGGTGGTGTAGCACATGATTCGGTTGCTAGGAGTTCAGTTTAGCCACAGGTTTTTCGTTAACATGTGGGTTCTTCAAAGTAGCAACGGCCAAGGACAGGCTGACACTTGGGGGATCGTTACATAGAGCTGTTCCCAGCATTACTTGAGGATTTGAATGAAGCAACGTCTAAAGAGATTGAGAAGGGAAAGTTCTTCAATATCTGATGGATGGGATGATAAAGGGACAGAATCCGTCAGGATCATCATCTGCTTGGGGGAAAAAGGTTGAAGAAGCTGATGAAACTGGATTTAAAATGGCTGGCCGACTCGATCGACCTGCCGGTGTGTTTTCTTCAACTGCTGAACCATGGACTGGAGAGCAACCTCAAACTCGAGATGCACGAGGGTTTGGTTCACGCTTGACTGCAAATTCTCCAAAGATTGGCTGAGTGGAGATAAGCATAAGCTTGATATGATTCCATTGGAGGACTAAGTTACTTACGGGTTGATTGGATTGCATAGTGGACACCGCTTAGTAGGGTTGTGACCAACCCTATCAGGTATGATATTCTACTAATGTGAGAAATGAGATTAAGCTTAGGAGTATTTGATAAGATGATTGAATGTTCTCTATGCGTAATTGCTATTAGGAAACCACTTAGAATTTGATTGTTTATATGCTTACGTGTTCTTTATGAATCTGTGGGTGTTATGATTTACTTCTTGAGTTGTCATCATATGTGATTTATGTTTTAGAAGGATCGCTGATATTGCGACATGTAGAATTGTATAAGTGTTGGGATTGATCGAGCATGACACGTAGATTTATGGATGAAATCTTGTAATTTAAATGCTATTGTTAATCTTAAATGTGATGCATTATTTAAAGCATGTTGCATATGCTTATGAAAGGGATGTTTCATTTGAACTGTATTATTGCATTATGAAATCATGGCATATCGGCATCGTGTGATTTCTTGAAAGCATAGTGTGGGTCAGCACGAGGTGCTGGTGCATTATGAGGGTGCAGATCCTGTGGTGAAAAACCCAAAATCGGCCATTAGGTACTCGCCTGCCTGACGGGTTCTGGACCGTGAAGCGAGACATACAAGGTACTCATGCCGACGGGGAAGGACCGTATCATGAGACATGGGTGGGCATAGAGTTGCATGGGTGTGTCACGCATCCTGTTCATATATTGCATACTGTTCATAAACTGTCATCATGACATCGAATGCCATATAGAAATAACTGTACACTTGCACATGCCACGACCTTAGTTTTGTTCCTTTCATTAGTATTATATCATACCAGCATGTTGTCGCTGACCCATTCGTGGGCACAGGTTTCAGATAAAGCTCCTGGTACGCGGGACTTGATGAAATCTTGGAGAAAGGAGAGGAAATGAATTTGGAAGAATATTTGGGCCCTTGGGGCGTATTTAGATATTGTAAAAAGATTGGTGTGTTTCTGAAAAGAATAGAAATGACATTGTATATTGTAATAAATAATGAATTTGTGATCTTTTAGTTTAAATGTAGGAGTAGACGTGATGGATTGTATAAGTAGGCGATGTATATTTAACTTTGATAGAGTTGTGGCCATCGAGTGAGGATGGATTGTGACTGTTGTATATATACTTGTTGTATTGTGTTTATCAGGGGGAAAAGGTTCGAAAAACAAAGGAGGTGCTGCCGAAATTTTTAGAAAATTAAAGAACTCTATTTAATTTGTCGTAAATTCAGAAATCTGTTTAATTATCTTTTATTTTATTTACCTTCTGTTCGTCAGTCGCACCTCGGGTTTCGGTCAGAAATTCGGGGCGTGACACAGTATTTTCTGGTTTATTGTCCATTGTTGCAAGCAGTACTGTCAAGAGGAGATAATTGGTTAACAGAAATACTCCCAAGTGAATGATTGCGGTCGAATAATTGGTAGGGTCACAAGGGCCATGGCTACTTGTGTAATAGCACCAAGTAAGCAGGACTTTGGTGGGGATTCCAGACCATTTTTTTTGTTTGCATCTGACATTTTATGTTTCTAATTCTAAAATTTGACATTAATATAAAAGTTATTATTTTAATAATATATTACTTAGCTTATTAAAAAATTCTGGCATCAGTAACTAGTATAAATTTATGTTATATTGTGAAATATAATAAGTATATGCTAAATAGATGTGAGATTCACAAAACTTTTTTAAGAAAATATGAAATACAAATGAGGTACACGCTATTTTTTTAAGTAAATGTTAAATGAAAGGGAGGTTTACTTTATTTTTTAAGTAAATGATAGATGAAAATAGAGTCTACGTTATTTTAAAAAAAAAAAAAATAATTAGTCAGTTTAAAAATATATTTTAATATTAGAATAAAATTATCAAAATTTGATATTTTTATATTAAAATAATATCAAAATATAAATTTAATATGAATAAAATCACAATTTGCATTGAAAATACTCTTGTCAATTTCTCAACTTTTAAATACACAAACAAAAGTTCTAAGTGAATCCTCTTATTTAGTGTTTAAAAGAAAATTTATTAAGAAAAAGTAATGGTGCACTATCGAAGATGATAATTTAACTTGTCATATCACGTCTTTTTAGTAGAACCAATTTGAAAAATTGGGACAAAGGTCTAAATTGGCCCAATGTGAATCATGTGAGCTGACGTGGTTGCTTATGTGATAGCACAGCGACCATGACTTTAACTATGATTTATTTATTTAAAAATATGAATTTACAGCACCCAATGAATAGAAGACACATCAGCCATTAATGAGTCAAGAAAGGCGGTGGATGGAGACACGAGTATTGATGATAAATTATGAATTGTTGGTTAAACGAGGCCAAAGCGCAAATCATTGAAATAATGCACTACAACCTGGCACTCCAACTGTAAATATAATTAATATATATATATATATATATATATATATATATATATAAAAGACAACTCATCGCTGCTCTCATTTATACAATTATGCTCTAAACAAATTATTCTTTTAATGATAAAATCATGTTTCTTGTAGTGTAGGTGTGGAGAGAATTTTTGAACGGTCAAGTCATACTTCTTGGAGTGTAAGTGTGGAAAGGGAATTCGGAATAAACTACCGGGCATATATATATATATATATATATATATATATATATATCACAGCATGCAGCACACATATATTTGACTGTTGGTTGTATTGTTTTTTTATTTTACTCTTTTATGTGTAAATTCAACCCCATCCTATGTGAAATTATTTGCTTAACCTCATGAATTTTTACTGTAATTCTTGCTATTTTTAATCATTATCTCCCTCTCATTTTTTTTGTTAAGACTTAATACAGTTAAATATAATTGTTTCTAGCAAAATAGTTAAATTAACTGTTTAAAAATAGTGAAATTTAACTATTTTGCTGGATAAATTTTTACTGTTTTGTTGCAATTTTTTTTTTTAAATTTCATATACAATATAAATTTTTTTTTTTCAATAAATCTCGATTTTTAGAACTCAAAGATAAAATTTTTATTGAAAATAAATTTATATTTTCTGAGATATTGAAACTGTTGGAAAAAAAAATAGATTTGAGCATTATAATTAGCTATATTTGAGTTAAAATAAAAGTAGGTCCCATATATCAACTTAATGGGTCCACATGGGAATGTGTTCTCCTCCATGAGGAGATGAAGATTATATATTGGGTTACTCAAAACTTTTAAGGAGTGAATGAGAAATTGCCTCCAAACATCACCACTTAGAAATGGTAACAAAAACTTGAAGTTTGTGTAAAAAGTTTGTGTCCCAGATAGGATGGGTACAAGGCTTTTAATTAGTATATATATACAGATACCTTGGAGGAGGATTTGGGCCCTAAGAGGCACCCTAATTTTGTGGAAGGGGGAGGACCTATCACATGCTTAGTTCACCACACGCGCGCGCACCGTCGCCCCGAACCAGGCCAAGCTTGGTTACATCTTTTTAGAGAAAATTTATTTAAAATTTCTCAAATCTGAAACGCAGTCGTTTTGAACATACCGTATGGGATTCTGAAACGTTGTCGTTTCGCCATGAACAAACACGACCCAAGCTTCATGCCTGTACCAAACAGGCATGAGCGAGTCTATAAATAAGACACAATGCACAGCATTCTGCATCCCATTCATAACATATCATCTTCATCTTCAGTTTGAGAGAGTTTTGTATGGTTTCTGGTTTGACAGAACACATGTAGTGCTTGCCTTTGTGTTGGAGAGATCATTTTATCCTGGGAGACATATTGTTTCGAATTCGTAAGCACCACTGCGAGAGCAATAAATTATCTTAAGGACATTGCATCCAACACAAGACTTGATCAATTTTTCCTGCAAAGTCCGTGTTCTGCAAATCTGTATTCTGCAAACAGGTTCTATTTCAATTAAGTTTAAATATTTCTGTTGTTTAATTAAGTATAGTTTTGTTTTACGCTTAATTGATTTTGTATTTCAATACTGTAATAGTTCTGTTGTTTAATTAGACACAATGCACAGCATTCTGCATCCCATTCATAACATATCATCTTCATCTTCAGTTTAAGAGAGTTCTGTATAGTTTCTGGTTTGACAGAACACATGTAGTGCTTGCCTTTGTGTTGGAGAGATCATTTTATCTTGGGAGACATATTGCTTCGAACTCGTAAGCACCACTGCGAGGGCAATAAATTATCTTAACGACATTGTGTCCAACACAAGACTTGATCAATTTTTCCTATATTCTGCAAAATCCGTGTTCTGCAAATCTGTATTCTACAAACAGGTTCTGTTTCAATTAAGTTTAAATATTTATGTTGTTTAATTAAGTATAGTTTTGTTTTACGTTTAATTGATTTTGTATTTCAATACTGTAATAGTTCGTTGTTTAATAAGACATAATGCACAGCATTCTGCATCCCATTCATAACATATCATCTTCATCTTCAGTTTGAGAGAGTTCTGTATAGTTTCTGGTTTGACAGAACACATGTAGTGCTTGCCTTTGTGTTGGAGAGATCATTTTATCCTGGGAGACATATTGCTTCGAACTCATAAGCACCACTACGAGGGCAATAAATTATCTTAAGGACATTGTGTTCAACACAAGACTTGATCAATTTTTCCTGTATTCTACAAAGTCCGTGTTCTGTAAATCTGTATTCTACAAACAGGTTCTGTTTCAATTAAGTTTAAATATTTCTGTTGTTTAATTAAGTATAGTTTTGTTTTACGTTTAATTGGTTTTGTATTTCAATACTGTAATAGGAACTGTTTCTAGTTTTTTCAAAATAAATCCCATTTACAGAATAATTTTTTGGTTTCACATGAAGTTCTGTTTTACTGATATACTATCTTATTAACAGAAACACGTATCCTATCCACCACGATTTTGTTACATAAATTTGAAAGATACACAGAATATAGATAGAAGGATATTTTAGTCACAAAAATATTAAGGGACTTTTTATGTTTTCATGACCATGTGAAGTCGGTGTTTGATAAAAAAAAAAAGAAAGAGATTCACTAATAATATCATGAGTAAATAATGATCCATAACATTGATCAAATAATAGAAAGAGAAGGATAAATAATTCACTTTTATTCAATTTATGAAACAAACATAAAGTAATTAAATAGGAACTTTAATGAAAAAGTGAATGGGAACTTTAATGTTTTATATATATATATACATATATATAATAGCTTATGCATCTTTCTTAAATTTTCACCCTATTGTGATCTGAGCATAATGTTTTTCATGTATAAGTGGAATTCCTAACAACTAAGAACAAAGGGACTCGTCAGCAAAAGAGTAAAACTATCAAATTTCAAAACTGAAATATTATTAATAATATGAAGAATATGAACTTATAGTGCTAAAAAATCAAAATTTTAATTTTATACTAATCCTAATTGATGTAGAACAAGTTGTGGAAGAATCCAATTCCTAGCATAGAATTGCGTGCGGCACCAGAATGATCAAAATGGCGTGAAATTCGGTGGGTGTCTTGGAAATGATGTACTAATCAATACTCATCGCTTTACCATGATGTATACTGTTTTTCGCGAGAATTCCTTTGTTTTGGCCTTCAAAAGCGCGTTTTTGCTATTTATGGTAATAATGTATTGTGTTAGTTCGGGGAGTTACAATTGTCATTTAGAGTTGTCCTTTTGGCAGATTACTGCTTAAGTTTAGGGTTTTTGATTTATGCTTTTAATTAGAATTTTTTTATTTTTGAAATTTTTCGTATTTTTCTTTATTTTAATTATTGTTTTCCTAGTCCTAGTCAAATTAGGGTTTGCTACCTATATAAAGGTTGTTCTATTCATTGTAAGATTAACTTTCATTCAATAAAGATATTCTCTTTCTGAGATCTTATTCTCTGTGCTTGTGGATTCTAGAGTGTTACTTTATTCGTGGATTCAGACGATTTTCTAAGAAACAGGCGGTGTCCTATTTCTTCACAAGCTTTCGCTACGTCAGTTGGTATCAGAACAGGCTTAATCCTGTTCAGATGGCGAACGCATGGAACGAAAGCAAAATCCTTGACGGCAGTGACGGTGAGGGAGATATGGTTTCAGGGGCTGAATTCAGAACTTTCCAGCATGAGACGCAGCAAGCGTTATGTGAGATCCAAGCAACTCTTTCTAGGCTGACGACAGGGAATAATCAAAGGGGCGAGGATCCTATGGGTCTTCAACGTTACCGAGAGAGGGCTGAAGTTGTGCGTGAACTGTTATGACATGAAAATTTTTTTTTTTTTTTTTATTATTATTCTTGATTAATTAAATTTTTATTATTTTTATTATTATTATCATGGTTATTAATTTTGGTGCATTAGTGTTATAATTATACATAGTATATATGTGAAGGTATGTGTGAAGTAATGTGTGTGCATGAATGTGTAAAGTAATATGTGGGATAATGTATGGCAGTAAGTTATGTGTGTGTAACTGGATGTGTGTGTGTGTGTAGTTACAACCGGACTAGAGTGGGGGAGGAGTTGGGAGTGTGTGTTTCTAGTGTGTGTAATGAGTGAAGTGTGTATAGGCATACATATAGGGCAGCTTTGCATTTAATGCAAAGCTGCACCTGGGGAAGAACAACTGAAGCTGAAGGAGGGTGAAGAAAGTCAAGAATAGTGGCTATGAGGGGGAGACGTGAGGGATTTGGCTAGTGTGTGTGCATAAGTGAAGTCTCGGGTGGGGAGAAAAGAGAAGGAAAGAAACTGAAAAGAGGGAGAGAAATAGAGCTCTGAGAAGGAGTTTGAAGCTTGGTTCGAGCTCGGAGCAAGAGGGTGAAGAAGGGCACGGCTAGAGAGAGAAAGCTCAGAAAATCCGTGAGTGCAACCTTTCTGTTTTATTTCTTTTGAGGCATGATAATTTATTTGATATATAGGGTTTTAAAGTGTATGTTATGAGGGTTGTTTTGCAAAAAGAATGAAGGAAAATGGTTGAAAAATGAGGGAGAAAAAGGGGTTTACAGGTCACGGTCATGGGGGGGTTAGATTAACATTTTATGTATAAAGCTTGAATCTAATGAGATAGAAATAACCCTAATAAGTGCAGAAAATGAAATAAGAAAGAAACGATGGAAAACCGTGAACAACCGAGTGAAAAATTGGAGAAATTCAGCTGGCCGGAGATTCGGCCGTGGGCCTTCGAGCCCTATTTCGTGAAAATCCGTTGGTCTAAACTGGAAATGGGAAATGGGGGTGAAACCTACTTGAAAAACTCTAAAAGATGGCATTTTGAAAACGTGAAAAAGCTGCCGGAAATTGGTCGCCGGCGCCGGAGAAGACGCCGGAACCCTACTGGGTGTCACCGGAAAATCGGGGAAGAAGGGGGGGTCTGCTCCGGGTCGGGTCGGGTCGGCTCGGGTCCGGTTCGGGCGGGTGTGGGCTGCCCCTGCCACGTGTCGCCATATGTTTTAAATTAAAGGATTTAAAGGGGGTGTTTGGTTGTGGGTGTATGAAATTAAGAATCTGAAATAAATAAGAACAGGGATATCTTATCCCTGTTTTGGGTTAATCCTTGTTTGGCTGTCCGAATTAGGAATAGGAGAATTCAATTTTACAATTTTGCCCCTGAACTTTTGATAATTGAAAATTAACCCAAAAAAACTTACAGAAATTATAAATTGACCCTCTCAACTATTAATAATTCTGATTTGACCCTCCTGAATAAAATATTAATAAATTATTAATTAAATTAATTAATTAATTAATTAATTTAATTAATTTAATTATTTAAATATTCAAAAATATCCCGGAGTCCAAATGGGACAAGTCATTAGTGTATTTTGACTATCTCGGCCATTCTGAGGCCAATGGCGAGGTCCGTTTTACGAGACGGGGTCCCGAAAAATAAAAGACCCGTAGTTACATGTAAAATTACCAAAATACCCCTGAATTAAAGTACTGTTAAATGAATTCCAAATTTAGTAAACAAATAGTAAAACTTTATTATCTCGAACATTCCGGACTCAACCGTAGAGTCCGATTTGTGAAAAGAGGTCACGAGATGTAAGGACACGTGTAAAGTGTAAAATGACTGTTTTGCCCTTTTTAACCCAGGTGTCCGAATTGAATTCTATAAGAGCCTAAACTTATTTTCTTCGACGTTCCGGACTCAATGGTAGAGTCTAATTTAGTAAAATAGAAACTTATGAATTAAAGACATAAAATTTGATGAATAGCATAATTCAAGGGACAATTAAACTGAGTTTCGTGTTATGAATTTTAGGGACACGGAAAGGCAAGGAGAAGGTGACCTGACCTTCGGTATTCTTACGGTGGTTCCACCTTACCACGAGTACACTCTTCCGGTTTGAGATCGATTACCAAGTACGATATATTGTGCTAAGTGAGAAATAGAATTGAGATTAGGAGTACTTGCTTCGCTGTATTGATTGTTCACATGTTGCTTGAGCATTCACATGTTTATGTGCTACGTGCTATCTTGCTGAGTTGTATGATGATTATGGACATACTGTATGTGTTAGTGTATAGTGTGAATAATATGCTTTGATGAACTGTTGATATTACGAACTGTGTACTTGGAGGCATGCTTTATGTATGAATGAGAAGGTGTCATGACATGATGAGATCAGAGCATATTGGCATGGTGAAATTCCTTGGACATGGCGTGGGTAAGCACTTGGTGCTTTGCATTATGAGGGTGTAGATCCTGTGGTGAAAAACCCAAAATCGGCCAATAGGTACTCGCCGGCCTGACGGGTTCCGGACCGTGAAGCGAGACATACAAGGTACTCATGCCGACGGGGAAGGACCGTATCATGAGACATGGGTGGGCATAGAGTTGCATGGGTGTGTCACACATACTACTTATATACTGTACATTGTTCATCTCCTGTCATCATGATATCGAATGCCATATAGAAATAACTGTACACTTGCACATGCCACGACCTTGGTTTTGTCTCTTGCATTAGCATTATATTGTACCAGCATGTTGAGCTGACCCCTTTAGTGGGGCAATATTTCAGATGATGTCCCAGTAGTACGAGACGTGGAGATGATTTGACTAGGGACTGTGTTAGGCCCAAGGGGCGGTTGTTTTTGATATTGTGTAAGGGCATAAGCCCAAGACCTTATTTCATTTTACATGTTGTAAGCAAGTGGACCAGACCTATGTATATATCCGAACAGTGTACAGAATGTATGAGAATGTTATTATTATCTGTTATTTCTTTATTATTTTATTTTCCTTGTCTCGTTACTCGCACCTCGGGTCCGCTGGAATCCGGGGCGTGACATGAACGCCATCCAGAGATTCCACGTAGGCAGCTAGCCTATGAGGATAATCTGAGTGAGGATGAAGAAGAGGCTGAAGCCGTATTCCAGAATAATCGGAGAGGTTACCAAGGAGAGTAGGACTGACAGACATTTTGTATGAAGATGGACCTGCCTAGTTTTAATGGCCAACTTCAGATCGAGGGGTTTCTAGATTGGCTGGTATTAGTCGAGAGATTTTTCGATTATATGGATATTCCTAAAGATAAAAAGGTGAAATTAGTCGCATACAGATTATTGGGGGGAGGTTCTGCTTGGTGGGAGCAGTTGCAAATTATACGAATGCGACAAGGAAAGGGGATGGTTCGGACATGGGCTAAGATGAGGCGACTATTACAATCAAGGTATTTGCCTCCAAATTATAAGCAGATTCTGTTTCAACAATATCAGAATTGTAGACAAGGGAGTAAAACAGTCGAGGCTTACGTAGAGGAATTCCACAGGTTGTCATCGCGTAATAACCTGTTGGAAACAGATGCGCAACAAGTTGCTAGGTTTGTTGGGGGGCTGTGTTGGGCTATACAGGATCGATTTGCGATGCAAATAGTCTATATCTTAACTGAAGCCGTCGCGTTGGCTATCAAGGCAGAAACTCAATTGGACAGATCAAAGGCGGTGGTTGTAGCACGAAATTTCGTTGATTCTAATCGTGCTGCAGTAAATAAAGGCAAAGCCCCAAATATTCAGCCACCTTGGTCTAACACCACTTGCGGAACAGGTAGCAGTGGGGGTCCTTCAAAGCCAGCCAACATTGTTCCACCAAAAGTGGCACCTCGTAACCCTTATTCTCATCCGGGGTCCGATAAGTGCTATAGATGCTTACAGCCAGGGCACCGTTCCAACGAGTGTCCTAAAAAGGGTACTGTTAACTTAGTGAAGCCAGAAGAACATGGCAAATTTGAGGCAAAGGAGGACGAGAATGAAGCGCCCTACACTTCTGAAGAGGAGGAGGTAATGGGTGGCAACGAAGGAGAGCTGCTATCGCGCTCTCTGGTGGTTCAACGACTTCTGTTAGCATCAAAGCGAAAAGAACCATCTCAGCGACATAATATATTCCGAACCAGGTGTACCGTGAACAAAAAGGTTTGTGATGTCATTATTGATAGTGGCAGTAGTGAAAATCTAATGTCAAAAGCAATGGTTACCAAGTTGGGCTTGGAGACTAAGAAACACCCTTCATCGTATAAGATAGGCTGGATAAAACGGGGTGCTGAAGTAAAGGAAACTGAAATCTGCCGCATTAAATTTTCAATTGGGAAGAATTATGCAGATGAGGTTGTGTGTGACGTGGTGGAAATGGATGCCTACCATATGATTTTGGGACGACCTTGGCAGTTTGATATGGATGCTACGTACAGAGGCCATGATAATATATATGTTTTCATGAAGGGGGGCCTAAAGATCATTTCGGGACCCATAAAAGAGGAATTTGCAATTGTTGAACCGAAGTCAAAGGGCAAGTCAGTATTTCTTATGGATGGGGGTGAATTCATAGAAGAAACTAAGGAATCTAGAGAGATTTTTGCTACGGTAGTTGGGGGAGAAGTTGGCAAGGAGTCTATGAAAATTTCATCCGCACTTAAACCTTTGCTGAAGGATTTTCAGGAAATTATACCGTTAGAGCTACCAGATGGGTTGCCTCCTATGCGAGACATACAGCATCAGATTGATCTCACACCAGGAGCGAGTTTGCCTAATCGTCCACATTATCGGATGAGTCCCAAGGAAAGTCAGATTCTATAAGAACAGGTGGAAGAGCTGATCAAGAAGGGATTGGTGCAGGAGAGTATGAGCCCTTGTGCGGTACCAGCCTTGTTAGTTCCAAAAAAGCAATGTTTTCAGACCTAGACCGGACAACGAACCGGAAAAATATCCGGGTTACGGGTTATCGGTTCAACTGTCAGGTCAACCAGAATCAAACCGTGATGTCATAATTATGTAATTAATAAATTTAATAATACATATTATTAATATTTTAAATTTAAAAAATTATACAAAATTTACTAAAAATTATATAAAAAAAATTTACAAAATATGAATTTTTTTAATATGTAAAACTTCAAGAAAAAAAGTATAATAGACATACCTTATTACAATGTTAAAAATTCAAACTTCATTACCATGTTTCATAATTGCAAGGACCATAATAAATTTTTTTTTTTTTTTTGATAAGTAAGAACCATAACAAAAATTATTTTAACATCCAATCCAAACATAATCCAATAATTTATTCTTCAACTACATGAAAGGAAAAAAAAAAAAAAAGAAAGATACAAACACACCCATATGGAAGCCGGTCTTTGAGGAAACTTGGGTCATCTTATCTGGGTGGGGATGAAGATATTAATCTTGGCAGTAAGCAAGAAGAATCTTCAACCAAGTTTGGACAAGAAGACGGAGAAGATGGTATCATACCAAAGAGCTTCCCTATAAGTCCCTTCCCCCTCACCCACACACCCAAAAACTCCGACAACAACTAACAAAAGTTTAAGGACTTTTTACTTAGTTCTGTAATGTAGTTGATTTGTTTTATTGAACATGGTTGATGCTTTTGCAGCTTTGCTTCTGATTTCATAGATTTGTGACAATCGACATTCAGAACTCATCAAGCAGAGAATGTTATCAGAGGTTGTTGGGTATAGCCGTACAAGTGGGGGCAAAAACAAATCAATTGCAGAAATAAGAAATTAAATGGGTATGGTTTTTGTTGTTCAGCAATCAGAAGCCAATCGGCTGTTTAACAGTTCAAGATAACAGAGAAGAAGAAGAGGGACAGAGGGAGAGATACCTGGTGCCGGAGTTGCAGATCGGAAGATTCGGAACTGGCCGTAAAGGGTTGTATTGGCTTCACTACTTTAGTCGATCAAAGAGGGGCTGCGAGTGCGATCAATAAAAACTGAGTTGCGCCGCTATGACTTGCGACTGACTTAGTGACTTGCGAGTTCTGAAAGACTAGAACAATGTTGTAGATCGGAAGATTCGGAGTTGTTCACAAAACGACAGGTAAAGGCTAAAGGGTTTTCACTTTTCAGTGGAGTATTAGTCGATCAAACTTCAAAGAGGGGTTGCGAGTTTCAGTCGAGGAAGGAGGAAGGACTCTGCGCCACTGCAATTTGCGAAGGTGCGAGTTCCGGAAGACTGGAAAGTGGAAACAATGTTGAACCAAAAGACTGAAATGAGGGCTTCGGTTTTTACTTTTTATACATGGAGAAGAACCGGTGTGAACTAGTGACCCAATACCGGGTTACCCGGTTCACTGGTTGGACCGTCCGGTTTTACCAGTTTTCACTTTTTAAAACGGTTTACTAGGCTAAACCGGACCATTTTGTGGACCGGTCGACGGTTCAATCGGCCGGTCCAGTCCGATTTTGAAAACATTGCAAAAAATAATGGCAGTTGGCGCATGTGCATCGACAGCCAGGCAATCAACAAGATCACCATCAAATATAGGTTCCCTATTCCTCGATTGGAAGATATGCTAGACATGCTGACTGGATCCAAAGTCTTTTCAAAAATTGACTTACGGAGCGGGTACCATCAGATTCGGATCAGGCTTGGAGATGAATGAAAGACTCCTTTCAAGACCAAGGAGGGGTTGTACGAATGGTTAGTGATGTCGTTTGGACTCACCAATGCGCCCAATACTTTCATGTGACTCATGAATCAGGTATTGAAACCATTTACTGAAAAATTTGTTGTGGTGTACTTTGATGACATATTGATATATAGCCAGAACGAATCTGACCATCTTACGCACTTGAGAGAGGTTCTTACAATTTTGTAACAAAATAAGTTGTATGTTAACTTAAAGAAGTGTAGCTTTATGACCAGCATTTTTCTATTTTTGGGATTTGTGGTAAGTGCTGAAAGGATTAAAGTTGATTACGAAAAGATTCGTGCCATTCTGGAGTGGCCAACCCTACAGACAGTGGGCAAGGTTCGTAGTTTTCATGGTCTGGCAACGTTTTACAGGTGATTTGTCAGAGATTTTAGTAGGATAGTCGCGCCAATTACTGAATGCATGAAGAAGGAAAAATTTCATTGGGGAGAGTAAGCAGAACAGAGTTTTGCATTGATCAAGGAGAAATTATCATCTGCCCCAGTTTTAGCACTGCCAGATTTTGACAAGTTGTTTCAGGTAGAGTGCGATGCCTCTATTGTTGGCATTGGTGCTGTACTTTCTCAAGAAGGCAGACTGGTTGCGTTTTACAACGAGAAGCTCAATGAAGCTCGCCAGAAGTGCTCTACTTATTCAGCGACCAGCAAGCGCTGAAATTTATCAAGAGCCAGAATAGTGTCAATCGGATGCATGCCCGCTGGATTTCTTTTATCCAACGCTTCACGTTCACTTTGAAGCATAAGGCTAGTCAATTAAATCGAGTAGCTGATGCCTTAAGCAGAAAAGCATGGTTGCTTGTCACATTGTGGGCTGAGGTGGTTGGGTTTGACTGTCTCAAGGAGCTGAATGCAAATGATGAAGATTTTCAAGACATTTGGGCAAAATGTCAGTCGAGTCTTTCCGTTGATGGAATGCATCTTCAAGAGGGCTATCTATTTCAAGGCAACCAATTGTGCATCTCGAGAAGTTCACTACGAGATTAAATAATTCAGGAATTACATGGTGGAGGTTTGGGTGGGCACTTGAGTCATGAAAAAAAAATAGCTTTTGCTGAGGAGAGGTATTATTGGCCCCAACTGAAAAGAGACGTCAGCAGCTATGTTAAACGATGCAACATTTGTCAGGCTGCCAAAGGCCAATCTCAAAATACGAGTTTGTACATGCCTTTGCCCATTCTAGCAGCACCTTGGGAGGATCTTTCCATGGACTTTGTCTTGGGCCTTCCGAGAACCCAACGCGGATTTGACTTTGTATTTGTGGTGGTTGATCAGTTCTCAAAAATAGCTCACTTTATTGCTTGCAAAAAGACTTCAGATGCAATGCACATGGCTAATTTATTTTTCAAAGACGTTGTTCGTTTGCATGGGGTTCCCAAATCCATCACTTTAGATAAGGACACCAAATTCTTGAGTCATTTTTTACGGACCTTATGGAGGCGGTTTGACACATCCCTGAATTTCAGTAACACGAGTCATCCTCAGTTCGATGGTCAAACGGAAGTGGTGAATCGTACTCTTGGGAATCTGATTCGCTGCATTTCTGGAGAGAAACCAAAGCAGTGGGATATTGCTATGGCACAGGCTGAGTTTGCTTATAACAGTATGTTGAATTGTTCTACTGGGAAGACCTCATTCCAAATTATTTATTGTTGTCCTCCATGCCATGCTTTAAACTTGGTTCCTCTGTCAAAACTTCCGGGTTTGAGTATTGCAACAGAAAATATATCAGATCGTATCAAGGCTATTCAAGAAAAGGTGTGGAAAACTTGGAGGAATCTAATGCTAAATACAAGACAGCTGCTGATAAAAAGAGAAAAGCTCAAGTCTTTCAAGAGGGGAATCTAGTGATGGTTTATTTACGAAAAGGGCGGGTGCCAGTGGGCACGTACAATAAGCTGAAAGACAAGAAATATGGTCCTTTCTAGATGTTGCGAAAAATTAATGATAATGCCTATGTTGTGGACCTTTCTGCAGATATGGCCATTTCTCTTACTTTCAATATTGCTGATTTGTTTGAATATCATCCTCCTGATGTGTCGCCTTCTCAATTACCTAACTCGAGGTCGAGTTCTGTTCAAGCAAGGGAGACTGATGTAGAACAAGTTGTGGAAGAATCCAATTCCTAGCACAGAATTACATGCAACACCAGAATGGTCGGAATGACGTGAAATTCGGTGGGTGTCTTGAAAACGATATGCTAATCAATACTCATAGTTTTGCCATGACGTATGCCGCTTTTCGAAAAAATTCTTTCGTTTTGGCCTTCAAAAGCGCGTTTTTGCTATTTATGATAATAATATGTTGTTTGAGTTCGGAGAGTTACAATTGTCGTTTGGAGTTGTTCTTTTGGCAGATTACTGCTTAAATTTAGGGTTTTTGATTTATGTTTTTAATTAGAATTTTTCATATTTTTTTTCTTTTAATTATTGCTTTCTTAGTCCTAATCGAATTAGGGTTTGCTGCCTATATAAAGGCTGTTCTTTTCATTGTAAGGTTAACTTTCATTCAATAAAAATATTCTCTTTCTGAGATCTTATTCTCTGTACTCGTGGATTCGAGTGTGTTACTTTGTTCGTGGATTCAAACGATTTTTAAAGAAACATGCGATGTCTTATTTCTTCACAAGCTTCCGCTATGTCACTAATACAATAAAGATTATTAATTTGAATAGAAAATTATTAATTCTTATATTTTCTATATTATTTCTAATAAAATTAAGAAACTAGAGAAATTAAGAGTAAATTAAAATTAAAAACTAAATAATTCTAAAATAAATTTTCTTATTTTTTAGGAAATCAAATCTGTTATACCTAAAATGCTTTGTTATGCATTCCAACTTTCAAAGTAAAGAAGAGTTTTGAAAAAAATCGTATGACGCCAAAATTCTTTTTGATCATTTTATGTCTTGGTTTTGCGAACTTTGTCTAGAAGTATATATTTTTTTGTCTAGAATTATATTTAATTGTTATAGATAATGTTATTTAATTGTTATAGATAATGTTAGAGGTAGAGTATCAAGGAGATTGGTGTAATTTTAATAAAATTCTTTTTAAAAAAATAATTATGACAAAAAGAATGAATGTAGAGAAGTGGCTCCGTGTATTTGTAAGAAAAAAAAAATTAGATACACTTGTTTTTCTATACTACTGTTATTTTAATTTCCAGCTTTTGTAATTTCTATGCCTTCAATCAAAAAAAAATTATTCCATGTAACCATCGCATTGTGTGACGGTTATTATAATTCTATTATTTCCAATGATTTACTAAAAAAATCATAAGTAATAATCTAAATAATGTTTAAATCAATGTAAATAGCACATGAAATATTTTTTTTTAAGAACTTTTTTATACCAAACTTTTAGATATAGGTGGATAATTATATATATATATATATATATATATTAGTAATACAGTATATGTGCGTTGCACATGAAATGTGGCTAAAAAAAACATTAAGACCATCTCTAAAGGAAGGAACAAATATAGGGTAGCAAATGTATCCTTTGCGACTCTATATAAAAATTTGTTATCTTACTATTTTTAGGGTTTTGCACGCTAGTAAAAGTAACAAGCTTTATTTTAACTTTTTTCCCCCACCTTTTACGTATTATGACTATTTATACATTATTTTACTAATTATAAATATATTGATTAAATAAAATTAAAGAAAAGATGTTAAAATTTAGTATTAAAACCTTAAATCAGATACAATTTGCATGTAATTTGATAGTCAGTAACTTTTTTTTCCATATAAAATTATTTAATTTTTTAATAGATTCCTCAATGCGGCTAAATTCTATACTATGAGTGGATCAAAAAGCATATCAATTAATATTATTACGATAATAATGAAGTTTGAGTTTAAAACATTTGTTTATCTTATACCATGTAAACCACCAGGAGTTCAAGACAGAAGCAAGTTTGGGGAAGAGTCTAAGAGAGAGGGAGATTAAATTGTCGCCATTCATGAAAATAGGTGAAAAGGGTGGAGTAAGATTAACAATGATTGGAACAGGAAAAGTTCCACCCTAAATTAAATTGCAACGTAAGAAAAAAGATTGAATTATCACATGAATAAATTATACTGATATTTTTTAAAATTTATAAAATTAAACTGACATTTTTTAATTTATAAAATAATAAAAAGATATTTTTTTTCAGTCTATTTTTTTTCTTTAAAATAACAAAATTACCTATTTCATAATACTTTTTTTTTAAATCTTGACTAATTCTTTTTCAATTTTCAAATAAATATTGATAAAAACTTTAAATTTCTTTTTATATAAAATAAAAATAAGTTATTTACCTTAATTTGTTTTTAAATAAAAAAATTTAAAAACATTTAGAATAAATTGGTCAAAATTGAAAAAATACGAAAACAAATATTAATAATAATAAAAGGAGCAGTTTCCGTTATTTTGAAGAAAAAAAAAATTGACAGGAGAAAGGTATTTGTATATTATTTTATAAAATAGGGAAGGTTAGTGTAATTTCAAAAATCTCAGAAAAAATCAGTGTAATTATCATAAACCTCATGAGAGTTCAGTGTAATTTATCCAAAAAAATATTTGATATATCAAATTTAATTACTTATTTTTATTCACTAACTCTAAAGGTTTTTAAAATTAATGAAAAAACATGATTTTTTTATTTAATATTTTGAAATAAACTATAATAATTAATGTCCATAGGCAAATAAATTCAATAACTTTTTAAAAACATATCTGGCGCCATTTCACATTTTTATAACATTAATTCACAACATCATTTTACATAAAACACAAGCATTCAACTTATAACAATATTACATCATAGAAAAACCTTGGAATTAAAAACAGGGTGGAGGAGACCTAGGGAATAAAACTAGCTAGTTTCACTCACTCAACCTTAACTTCATGGACATCACACTTATTTTAATGCTGAAAGCTGAAATATCTGAACCCATACCCACCCCACAAGTACACCATATATTCTGAACTAGCGGGGCATTTCCGTCTTATCTTTACTGCTCGGTTCCTCCTCATCTTAACTGCTCGGTACGTGGATCTTGCATATCTTCAGCAAACAAAATACTGATGCCCGTATTACGAAAGGCGCTGCCAGCACGAAGCAGATGAATCCTAAATTGTCGTCACCGTAATAAGAGTAGTAATCATCCTTGTGCGGTGCAATCGCAGTAATTGCTGCTACATAAGTTCCAGCCATTGAAAAGGTAGCAATTAATACTTCAAAGAAATATGCATACTCATAAGTCAGACACAGTATCAGATGGATGGCGGTGCCAAGTGCGAGTGTGTTACAAACCAAGAAAGTCTTATAGGATACTTTAGAAGAAGAGTAAATGGCCCTTCCTGCTTCATGATCTTGACAGTTCTGCTGCTTCGAAGGTCCACTGGGAGGACTGGCAGCAAAATAAGAGGTTGAAGGTTTGGCAACTGCAGTTGCAGCTTCAGCTTCAGCTTCCGCCGTACAGTTCTTAGTGTCTTGCCAAACTCCACCGGGAGGGTTGACACCAGCTTGGAATGTCACTGCGGCAATTAGTGTGGCTGCTACTAACAGATAATTTCGCGTTTCATTATTTATTCTCTTGTCGTGAAAACGGAAAGGGATAACGATGTTTTCCAGCAAGGTTTGGATGCAGGAAGAGCTCTTAGGATTTTCAGGTGGATTAGCCATTGTTGCAACTTGCAAGCAGTACTAGTGTTTGAGAAAGTGTGAAGAGATCATCTTCCCTCCAAGAGCTTTAAATAATGGTTAATCAGTAGATAACGACAATTGTTCCGAATACCAATCCAACGCATACACTGACGTTAAAAAATGGGTCCACTGACGTGGCATAGCCCAATCATTAATGAAATGTTATTTGAAAATATAAACATTTAATTAAACATAACTTGTAGTCCTAAATATGAATTTAATAAGATAATATGACTTTTGATTGCAGAGCAACAAATGGGGATAATTTATGTTCAATATTTTAATCAATATTTAGCTTCACGGGCTTTAACAAGAGATATATACATAATGACATTTCTTTTGGAAAATGATATAATTCTTATTTTTTTTGACGGATTGTTTGGCTGCCTTGTTAAATTCAATAATTTACAATTATCTCCCCACTACCGCACCGGATACACAAGGCCAGGACCTTTGGGTGGTGTTTAGGGGGATTCACATATCATTTTAAAATAAAAATTAATCATCTTGAATAGATAAAAAATAATAATAATTAAAACATCAAAAATGATATTTAAAGTAATAAATTAAATCATTTCAAAAAAATTAAAAAAATAACGTGACAAAATATACTAAAGTTTTTCATTTTTGTGGACAGATGATATAATTATAAATTAAAATCACTACAAAAAAGGAGCTTTTTTGCGACGCACATTATTTGCGACGCACACAATGCGTCGCACAAAGACACTATTAGCGACGTACATTATGTGCGTCGCAAAAAACGAAGTTTCACGCTAAAAAAAAAGGGCGTGCAACTTTTGGCGACGCCCAATAATTTATTGGCGACGCCACAAGTTAGCGATGCTCAGGTGAGCGTCGCTAATATTTGTATTAGTGGAACGAAGTCGTCTTCGGGATTTATTGGCGACGTACACGGACTTTTTGCGACGCTCACTCTACGTCGCAAAAAGTCACCCATTTATACCACTGCGACCCCTGGTTTCTTCTTCTTCTTCTCTTTTGATCCCTAATTCGTCCCTTGCTCTCACGTCACTCTCTGCTAGAGTTGAAGGTCGCCGAACTCCACTAGCTGCCGCCGATTTCTTCTTCTCATTCCATCGCCGGAACAGTGGAGGCAAGCCACTAACCATGATCCCTCTGTCTCACTTCGTCTGTTATCATATTGTTCTCTTTTCCTTCTGACACGAATTTATTTTTATAATTTTCCAATTCAGGTGGTGTTGTGGTGAGATAATACAGCCTGGAAAGAAACCTAAGTTCCTATTTGGAGGTATTTTTTAATACCTTTAACATGTAATACATATATATATATATATATATATAAGTTCCTGGTTGTTAGTTAATTTGAGAAAGGAACAAAAAAAGAAAAAATAAGGTTTGGTGTGTTTAACTTAGTTACATTATGAGATTTTTTTCATTTTATGTATAATGACAAAATCATTGATTTTGTTGTTAAGATTGTTTAATTTAGTTACATTCTAAGATTATTTCATTTTATGTTTGATGACTAAATCTGTTGATTGTGTTGCACGAATGTTTTTATTATTCAGAAGTATTTCTTTTTTATCTTATTATGACTAATATACAACTATCTAAAGGCATTTCCTTTAATTTTCTAAAAAAAAGTTTTATTATAATTAGTTAAGGATTGTTAAGTGCTTGGTTTCTAGAATTAATTTATCAATTTATGTTCTAATTAGGTTTTAAATTAGCTTGGAAATATTCTAAATTAAAATTTTAAATATTGGTTTTGCATTGTTTATTTTAATTACATGTTAGTTTTGATTATAACAATTGTTATATAATTTAAAAGGAATGTTAGTGTAAATTTTAAATATCCAATAAACAAAAATCCAACCAATTTAAAATGAATGTTAATGTAAATTTATAAGAATTGAATTTTTATAAAGCTAAATGAAGTGCATTGTTATAAGAATTTCTCATTGATTTTGTTAGTGTTAAATGAATGTACGAGTTTACAAGTTCAATGTAATGACTTCATATATATATATATATATATATATGTAATTAAAATTTGAAAAATAACAAAATTGGTAATCTTAATTATATGGACCCAATTATATATATGTTAGAACTACCATTGAATCATATCCGCATCCCGAATGATGAAAAAAAACTCCAAAAGTGTTTAACCTTTCCCCGTCAGAATTTGTTGTATTTCAAACAAAGAGTATAATAAGTTC
Source organism: Nyssa sinensis (assembly GCA_008638375.1). Classification (NCBI taxonomy): domain Eukaryota; kingdom Viridiplantae; phylum Streptophyta; class Magnoliopsida; order Cornales; family Nyssaceae; genus Nyssa; species Nyssa sinensis. Next base: position 32,836,845 of record CM018050.1, read on the forward strand.
TAGGGGTCCTAGCTGCCCCACAATGCAAAAGCAAATGATTACAAGTGTCCTCAGCCATGCAACACCAGTTCGGAAGAACACAAGACCTCCTCAAAAAACGTTAATAGCCTTGTTGTTTTAGTGTTTTGTAGGATTTTAGTCAAAAAAATCCTTAAAATCTAGACACATGAGTGCATTTGGACCTTTTTCATGTATGTGTTCATTCAACATGTATTTTTCCATGGCTGTGTTTTTTCCCCTCTTGTTTTTCATGTATGTGTTCATTGAATTGCAACTTGAACCCTAATCCCTTGCTCCTGAGTTCCTCTAAACAATAATTTTTTTTTTTTTTTTTATTTTAGCTACCAAGCAATAAGAGTTCTAGAGTCCGATAGATTGAGAGATCAGCTAGATACACCTGACCTATTAAGTCAGTTAATGGTTTTAGGTAGCAATTGATTTGCTTTTATTGGTTAAGTTGTTGTTGTTGTTAGGTGCCAAGTAAATAATTCTTGATGAATGAGCTTAATTAATAGATAAAAATTGAAAGTTAGGTGTTTTTACTTGTTATAAACCAAGATCAATATGTTTTGTATTGACATTTTTAATGTAATAACCTGAAATTTTTTTTTTAAATATATAAATTTTCATGGTTATTATTAATTATTTTATTATTATTATTATTATTATTATGATTGAAATTTAATGTGCATGTATCATATGTGTAAGGTGTGTGTGTATTAGACATGTGTGTGTGTATAATTATATGTGTATACGTATACATACATATATATATATATATATGAAAATCAGGTTGTGAAAGTGGGTGTGTGAGGGTGTCGGCTGTGTGTGTGTGTCTTGTGTGTGAGTGTGGGTGTAATATAATATACATATACATGATACACAAATACAAGCAAGGCAATAAATGCAAAGTGAAAAGGGGAGGAAGAGAAGTCAGGAAGAACAGAAGGTAGGTCAGGAACAGGGAGGCTTGCTGCAGGTGGTTGCGTGAGAGCATGTATATACCCATGTGTATATGGACGTGTGTGTCGGTTAGAGAGAGAGTCAGAAAGGGGGAAGTAGTGGTGAGGTTGTAGATGGTATGAAGGGGCTGAGAAGACTATAGAGAGACCTTGATTGAAGCAGAGAGGAGGAGGATGAAGCTGCCCAGAGAAAAATCAGAAAACTTGGTGAGTTCACCCGTTTCTGGTTTTAAGTTTTTAGAAACGTGATGATTTATTTTAATCATGAGGTTTTATTAAGCACGAAATATAGAACACATTACGAAAAGAATGAGCTAAAATGGTTGGAAAATGAGTAAGAGATAAGAGTTGCAGGTCAGGGGGGATAGTTACTGTTTTAGGGTTATGCTGCATGAAACTTAATTTTTTTGTTGAGGGATTGTTCCTCAATAGTGCAGAAAACAATTAGGACGAGATTAGAGATGAAACCGTGAGGAAACCATGGTGAAAAAGGAGTTCACCAGAAAATCGTAATGTTGGCCGGAGCTACTGTGATTGTTTGTTCGCAGAGATCGGTTGACTGAAATGAAAAACCCACGACGGAAATGGGATCTCCATGAGGAATCAAAGAAAACTGTATAAATTTCTATGTGGAAAATTGATCGGAAAATTTCTGCCGTCGCCGGAGATGGCGACGGAACCCTAGTGTTCCCTCGTCGGAAAACCGAGGGAGACGACGGGTGGTTGGGCCTTCCCTCTTGGGCTGTTGGGTTGGGTTCTCTTTAAATGGTTTGGGTCTGTTTTGTATCAAAAAGGGGTGGGCTGGCCTGTTGAGTTTAAGAAGAGTTTGGGCCAAGTTCATTTTAAAAAGGTCTTGGGTTTTTGAGATTTGGGCCGGTTAGGATGGGAATGGACTGAACCGGTCGGTTCAGTGACCTCTTAAACCGGTTTAGGGTTTTGGTTTGAAAACCCCCTGGTTCAAAACAAAGTTTTGGATATTTATGTTTTGACCCCCAAAACTTTTAAATAATTATATTTTGACCCCCAGAACTTTCAAAAATCTGATTTGACCCCTCAGCTTTTAAGAAATTAGAATTTGACCCAAGACTTTTAGTTAATTATGTTCTGACCCTCATGAATAAAATATTAATAAATTATTAATTTAATTAATTTAATTAATTAAATACTCAAAAATGTCCCGGAGTCCAAATAGGACAAGTCATTAATGTATTTTGACTATCTCTACCATTCTGAGACCAATGGTGAGGTCCGTTTTACGAGACGGAGTCCCAAAAAATAAAAGACCCGCACGAACCTTTAAAAATTACCAAAATGCCCCTGGATTAAAGTACAGTCAAACGAACCCAGAATTAAGTAAACAAATAGTGAAACTTTATTATCTCGAGCATTCCGGACTCAACCGTGGAGTCTGATTTGTGAAAAGAGGTCACGAAATGTAAGGACACATGTAAAGTGCAAAATGACTGTTTTGCCCTTTTAAACCCCGATGTCCGAATTGAGTTTTACGAGAACCTAAACTTATTTTCTTCAACGTCCTAGAACCAATGGTAAGGTTTAATTTAACAGAATAGAAACCTATGAATTAAAGGCATAAAATTTGATGAATAGCATAAATTCAAATGACAATAGACTGAGCTGTAATTTATGCATTTAGGGACACCGACAGCAAGGAGAAGACAGTCTGACCTTTCCACATTCTCACTACGTTATGAGTGCAGTTTGCTTGGGTTGTGACTGACCCGTCAGGTATGGTGTTTTGCTAATGTTAGAAATGAAGTTAAGTTAGGAATATTTGTGAATGACTGGAATGACTTACGTGCTTATGTGGAATGTGTTTACTTGATGATTTAGGGTTGATTGCTCATATACTTGCATGTCACTTGTGCTTTATGAAAATTTAGTGAATGATGAATGTGAATTATGACCTGTGTTTAAGTTGATAAGAGGAGCTATGCTTGCATATGGAATTGACTGATAATTTATGTATTATTGTTCGAGCATGCTATATTATTAATAACCATGTTCATTGAGGTTGCATTGGCATATTGGCATATGACGAATCCTTTGAGAACATAGTGTGGGTTGAGCATTGCATTATGAGGGGTGTAGATCCTGTGGTGAAAAACCCAAAATTGGCTATTGCATCGGGGAGTACCCGGAAAAGAGACATGGGTGTGGCATAGAGTTGTGCATGGGTGCGTCATGCATACCATTCATATATTACTGCGAAGCTTTGAATGACATTTAGAAATAAATGTACACTTTGCACATGCCACGCCTTAGCTTTATTTCTTGCATTAGCACTTCATCATACCAGCAGTTGAGCTGACCCATTCGTGGGCAACGTTTTCAGATGAGGACCCTCCAGCTATTTGAGACCCAGTGATGCTTTGATAGGAGGAGACACTTGTTATATTTTGGTCCGTGGGACTTATGTTTTGTAATGTAAGGGCTTAAGCCCGAATGACCTATGAACGATGTATTCATGTTATCTTATGTATTGATGGGGATGGGCTCATGTTTAGTAGATTTATTTACCTTGTCCTTTTATTTATTTTATTTCTGTCTCGTCAGTCGCGCCTCGGGTTCGGTCAGAATTCGGGGCGTGACATTTAATGCTATTGTTAATGTTTTTTTAAAGCAAAACTCTGTCTGACAATCAAAGTTTGCCCTTACACTAATGAATTTTTTAATTACATTCATGTAAGCCTAGTCCCGTTCGGGAGTCATTTTCATCACATGTGAATCTTGTCGCGAAATTTATTCGCGATTGGGCTCGTGTGTATGAAAATTTATTCTTGAATTGTCCAGAGAGGACAGTTCGGGAATGCATAAATTTGCATTGCAATTAATAGTGCATATGCTTGAATATTTCACTATGATAAAATTTCAGTACGGTCTCCTATTGTTCTCTGGGTATATATTTAGGCGTGCTAACGTCTATCTCGTATCATTGAAAAACTATTGGGAGATGCTGCCGAAATTTTGTCCGAGTGGAATCAGGCATTTGATTTGCTGCTGATTGCAATGTAAATTGTGCATTCACGAATGGGATAGGAGCACCTTACCCTTTAGAGAGAAGTTGGAGGTGATAGGATTCATATTTCATATTTATAACGAGTATCATTTTTAACTTGTATTAGGTAGACGAAAATGGATAAGAGTTGGATGGACTTGAGGGGCAGGCATTTGCCAGGGTATGTGAAGGGGATCAAAGATTTTATTGAATTTGCTCGTGCATCTGCAGATGGGAGAAATAGGATAAGATGTCCATGTAAAAGGTGCAATAATAGGGATTATATGCACATAGATGAGGCCAAAGAGCACCTACTCGAATACGGGATGGACAAGAGGTATACGTGTTGGGAATTTCATGGGGAACGTCGTGACGTACGAGTAATATTTGATGATGAAGAAGAAGACGACGATGATGACTTTGGTGATAATGTTGAGGTTGGTTACGAAGGCTTGCCACAAATGCTGGCAGACTAGCAGGGGGCTACAACTGGGGCGAGTAGTCACAGGAGTGACTCGGGACCATCGACCGTGTTTTGAGTCGTTGTTGAGGGAAGCAAGGCAGTCGTTATATTCGGGTTGTGATAAGTTTTCAAAACTGGACTTTCTCGTGAAACTCCTTCATATTAAGACTATCAACCGTTGAAGTAAACAAATCAGTTAATATGGCAATTGAATTGATTAAAGCAGCGCTTCCTACTAGGGGAAACCTTTCCGAAATCATATTACGAGGCGAAAAAAATATTAAGAGATTTGGGCCTCGGGTATATTCCCATACATGCTTGCAAAAACGATTGCATGTTATTTTAGAAGGAGACTGAACAATGTAAGGAGTGTACGGTATGCCACGAACCCAAGTACAAGCTGAATGAAAGAAAGAGCAAGACAATTCCGCACAAGGTGCTAAGATATTTTTCCTTAAAACTGAGGCTACAAAGGTTGTACATGTCTCAGAAGACGGCAGAAGATATGCGGTGGCATAAGGAGAAGCGTGTTGCTGAGGAAAATGTATGTAGGCATCCGGTAGATTCACAAACTTGGGCTGAGTTGATACAAATCACGAATGGTTTGCAAATGAGCCGCGTAATGTATGACTTGGGTTGGCTAGTGACGGTTTTAATTCATTCGGTGACATGAGTAATGCCTACAACAAGTGGCCGGTGTTGCTTGTGTCATATAACTTGCCACCGTGGAAATGTATGAAAGAACCATTTATCTTCATGTCGTTAATTATTCTAGGGCCGAAGTCTCCAGGTATGAAATTGATGTGTACTTGCGTCCTTTAGTGGACAAGTTGAAGGAATTGTGGGAGGTGCGAGTGGACGCATACGACGTCTCTAGAATGAGACATTTCAATTGCATGTAGCGTTATTGTGGACCATAAATGACTTTCCTGCATATGGGAACTTGTCTGGGTGGAGCATTAAGGGGTATCTGGCATGTCTGGTTTGCAATAAGGATGCATGTTCCCTACATTTGTCCAATGGGAAGAAGATATGCTACATGTGCCATCTTCGTTTTCTACCGCCATTACATGGCTGGCGAAATCGGCAGAAGCATCTGTTTGATAGAAAAATTGAGCGCAGATTGTCACCTCCATTGTTGTTTGGCAAAGACGTGTTGGCGCAATTGGCACTCATCCAACTAGTGAGGTTTGGGAAGATACCAGGTACTAAAAAGAGGAAGCGTACTAATGTGAACTTAAATTGGACGAAGAAAAGCATATTTTTTTATTTTCCGTACTAGGAGACTCTTAAGTTGAGGCACAATTTGGATGTTATGCACATCGAGAAGAACATCTGTGATAATGTGTTAGGAATTGTAATGAACATTGAAGGGAAGACGAAGGATACTGTTAAAGCCCGGTTGGACTTGCAGGAGCTGGGAATAAAGAAAGAGCTGCACCTAATACGTAGCAGTGATAAATATATTGTGCCTCCTACACAGTATACATTATCATCCGCAGAGACAAATGAGGATTTACGAGTGGTTTAAAATCGGTGAAGTTCCTAGATGGATACGCATTGAATATATCTCAGTGTGTAAATGTTATAGATGGGAAAATATTCGGATTGAAGAGCCATGACTGCTGTGTCCTTTTACAACGACTTCTTCCGGTTGCATTACGTGGATATCTCACCGATGACATATCGACTACATTGACTGAGTTGGGCTTCTTCTTTAAAGAATTATATGCGAAGACGTTGAATGTGGAAGTACTTGAAAAGCTCAAAAGGGATGTTATCGTGATCCTTTGCAAGTTGGAACAGATTTTCTCTCCAGCTTTCTTTGATGTAATGGTCCATTTGGCTGTGCATTTGTCTCATGAGGCAAAAATTGGCAGACCTGTCCAATACCGTTGGATGTATCCAATAGAAAGGTACATTTAATTTTATGAATTGTGTTATTTATCCATCCTAACTATTTTAATCTATAACTGATTAATTATCAAAACAGATATTTGCACACATTGAAGTAATATGTGCGTAACAAAGCAAGACCGGAAGGGTCAATTACTGAGGCTTACGTTGATGCTGAATGTCTCACCTTCTGCTCTATGCATCTTAAAGATATTGAGACAAGGTTTAATTGTCAAGAGCGAAATTTTGATAGATGTCCAGGGCAGCAACAAATTGGCCTTGCGGTGTTTAATCAGAATGTGCGGCCAATAGGTGCCCGTATATATGAATGGTGTCATCCTCAAGACTTGGAAAGAACCCACTACACCGTGCTCAACAACTGCGATGAGACATTTCCATATTTTAAGTAAGTTTATCAAAATCATTGCAATACTACGTTAGTACACAAATGTAAGTTACATATAACATATCTCATCTTATGCAGTGAGCATACGATCAAGCTTCAAAAAGAACATGTATCAAGTTCTAATCTAGAGCAAAGACAACAAAATTTGTTTCCAAAGTGGTTCAGAGAACATGTAAGACAAGGTTTCAATCAATTGTAATTGTATTAGTTAATGCATTTGTATTCAATTAATTTTGTACTTGTATTGAATTAATAGATGAAGCTATTACCCCACCAACAATCTCCTGAGGCGTACGATCAATTATATTCCTTGGCATGTGGTCCTGATCAAAGGATATCCCGCTACACCGATTTAATTGTTGATGGTGTTCGATTTCACACGAGGGAACGTGAAGTCAATCGGCGAACACAAAATGGTGGGGTCCATGTTCAAGGAGATGGTGATGCAGGACAAACTTTGGAGTACTATGGCGTTTTACAAGACATCATATAGTTACATTATTGCTACAGTCATTTTGTATATATTTTTAAATGTGATTGGTGGGATGTAAGTAATAAGAAGACTGGAATGCAGATCGATAAGCATTTCATAAGTATTAATACGTCACGTACGACATTTAAAGATGATTCGTATGTTTTGGCATATCAAGCAAAACAAGTTTTCTATTTGAAGGACCCAAAAATAAGAGGTGATTGGCATGTTGTCCAAAAAATAAAAACTAAAATATTTATGATGTCCTAGAAGTTGGCGAAGGAGATGAAGATTTGGAGAGGATTGAGGAGGCACTACAAGAAGAGCCTCAAACTGCCTACGACTCAAACTGCCTACGATGGTGTTGTCCGGCATGATTAGGAAGATGTTACTTCGTATCGGTTGAATAGAACTGATGTAGAACCATATCATGTCGTAGTTTTCGACGTCACCAATACCACACAATTAGATTTGAGGGATTCAACGTTCATTAATGATGATGATGATGATGAGGACAGTGATTTTGATGATGACACATTGTTAGAGTATTGTACCGAGAATGAAGAAAATTCAAGTTCAGATGATGATACAGACTCAAATGAATAATTGTAATAGTTGTTACATGTGTTAGTATCAAGTGTTGTAAAGACCCGGAAAATTTTTTTTTTATAAATTAATTTTCCTGTTCTTTAATTTAAGTAATCGTTTTCATTTTATTTTTTTGGAATGAAAATTTTTTTTTTTTTTTTTTTGTTATTATTATTATTATTATTATTATTATTGTTATTATTATTATTATGTACATGTGATTAAAGGTATGCATGTGATGTGTGTAATATGTGTGTGAACATATATATATATATATATACATATTAAATTATTTAAATGTGTATGTATATGTGTGCACAAGTGAGTGTGTTTATTTAAGTATGTAAATATATATATGTATATATACATATATAAGACAGATTGTGTGTGTACGGTTGTGTGTGTGGGTGTGTGTAGATTGAGTGTGTTACACTCAATGAGGAGTGGGGGATGGAGTGTGTGAGTAGAGTTGTGTGTGGCAGTGGGGTTGCCAGAGAGTGGGTCGGATTTAGAGAGAGAGAGAGAGAGAGAGAGAGAGAGAGAGATATAGAGAGAGGAAGTGAAGAGAAAAAGAATGATGCATTCTCGGGTGGAAAGAGAAGAAAAGAAAAGAAGCAGAAGGTGAGAGAGGGAAACAGAGTTCTGAGAAAGAGAGTGGAGGCTGGGTTGGGCTCGGAGCAAGAAGGTGGAAGAGGGCACGGCTAGAGAGAGAAACGGCCGAAGGTTCGAGTAAGTGGGTCACTTCTGTTTCAAATTTTTTTAGAGCATTTCAGTTGATTTAAATCGTAGAACCTTTTAGAGCATAATGTAGGGATTAATTTGCAAAAAGAATGAGAAGAAATGGTTGAGAAATGAGAGAGAAACTGGGAGTTGCAGGTCGGGGATAATATTCGGGTTTCATATTCTTTTGGCTTAAAAACGTTGGTTTAGCCTTATGGAAGTGTTGCTGGATAGTGTGGAAAACCATTAGAGATTGGTGGGAGTTGAAACCATTAAAAACCAAGCTTAAAACCGTGAAAACACAGCTGGCCGGAATCTGGGTTTGGGGTGGCCGGAGCTACGGTTCTGGTCATTTCGAAGGGTTCCGAGTGATGAAGGGGAAAACCAACTCGGGATACGTAATCCCCTAGAAAAACCGAAGAAAACCGTATTAAAAAGTCGAAGAAATCTCGCCGGAAAAGGGTCGCCGGCGCCGGAGAAGGCGCCGGAACCCTACGGGGCGTCGCCGGAAAAACGGGGAAGAGGATGGGGTGACCGGGTCGGGTTCTGGGTTCGGGTCGGGTCCGGGTCGGGCTTGGGCCGAACCACCCTGCCACGTGTCACGCTCAGGTTTTAAGTTAAAATGAGATTGGGAGTGTTTGGTTACGTGCATAAGAAATTGAAATAGAAATTGGAATCAGAATGGGGATATCCTATCCCTGTTCTGTCCCTATACACTGTTTGGCTATCCATGGTGAGAATGAGATTTTCTTAAATTACGAATTGACCCCTTGACTTTTAGAAATTATAAACTGACCCAAGGAGTTACGAAATTTATGAATTGACCCCCCAACTGTTAAGAATTATGTTTTGACCCACATGAATAAAATATTAATAAAATATTAATTTAATTAATTAATTAATAAATTAATTTAATTAATTAAATATTCAAAAACATCCCGGAGTCCAAATGAGACAAGTCATTAGTGTATTTTGACTATCTCGACTATTTCGAGACCAATGGTGAGGTCCGTTTTACGAGACGGGGTCCCGAAAAATAAAAGACCCGTAGTAACCCTTAAAATTACCAAAATGCCCCTAGATTGAAACACAGTCAAACGAACTCCGAATTAGGTAAACAAATAGTAGAATTTTATTATCTCGAACATTTCGGACTCAACCGTGGAGTCCGATTTGTGAAAAGAAGTCACGAAATGTAAGGACACGTGTAAAGTGCAAAATGACTGTTTTGCCCTTTTGAACCCCGGTGTCCGAATTGAGTTCTACGAAAACCTAGGCTTACTTTCTTAAACGTTCTAAAACCAATGGTAGGGTTTAATTTAGCAGAATAGAAACCTATGAATTTAAAGACATAAAATTTGATGAATAGCATACATTCAAACAACAATGGACTGAATTGTAATTTCTACTTTTAGGGACACTGACAAGACAGGAGGAGGCGATCTGATCTCCTACATTTTCGTCCGCCCGTTCAGTTACATATAGTGCTCGATCTTCTAGGGTTGATACCAACCCATCAGGTATGGTGTTTTGCTAGTGTTAGAAATGAAGTTAAGTTAGGAATATTTGTGAATGACTGAATGTCGTATGTGTTTATCTGTAATGTGTTTATCGTTTATTTGGAATTGGTTGTTCACACGCTTACATGTTACTTGTACCTTATGAATATTTAGTGAATGATGAATGTGACTCACGACATGTGTATATGTTGATTTTACGAGATATGATTGCATGTGGAATCAGTTAGGTGATTTATATGTTATTGTCTCGAGCATGCTATATTGTGGAAACCATGTATCATTGAGATTGCATTGGCATATTGGCATATGATGAATCCTTTGAGAACATGGCGTGGGTAAGCACGTGGTGCTTTGCATTATGAGGGTGTAGATCCTGTGGTGAAAAACCCAAAATTTGGCCATTGCATTGGTACTCCGTAGCCATCGGGGAGTACCCGTAAACGAGACATGGGTGTGGCATAGAGTTGTGCATGGGTGTGTCACGCATACTATTCATATATATTACTGCGATGTTGAATGTCATTTAGAAATAAATGTACACTTTGCACATGCCACGCCTTAGCTTTATTTCTGGCATTAGCATTTCATCATACCAGCAGTTGTGCTGACCCATTCGTGGGCAACATTTTCAGATGAGGATCCTCCAGCCACATGAGACTTAGTGATGCCCCGAGAGGGCGAAGCACGTGATGTAATTGTGATCTATGAGACTTATATTTTGTTATGTAAGGGCTTAAGCCCGAATGACTGATGAACAATGTATTCGATGTTACTTTATGTATGGATGATGATGGATGCATGTTTATTGAATTTAATTACTTTTGTCCTTTTAATTATTTTACTTTCTGTCTCGTTACTCGCGCCCCGGGTTCGTGGGAAATTCGGGGTGTGACAAGTGTAATGGTTTACGGCTTTTATAATGTAATGGATATTCAATTTTATGATGTAATAGGTAATCATTTTTACTTCGATAAGGATTTTAATTTTTATGATTAAATAGAAACAAATTTATTTTTAAACTTTATTTGCAGATATGGTTGGAACAGGTTCACGTAGACGCGCAGTTATGTAGGACCCATCGACCCTTCCTCCTCATCTGCAGGGTCGACCGATCCTGCCGTCGATGGTATGCATACTTTCCATTTTTATTAATGATTATATAACTATGGTACTAATTGTTTCTATTTTGTTTCTTCTAAAGCTTCGGCCACCGCCCCTAGACAAGGGCGTGGTAGGTCGAATAATCGTAGCTTGCAGGTTCAGATAGAGGCAGCGGGGGGCGCGCCCCTTCGGATTGAGATACCTCCGGGCTTGTTGAAGCCCGTTGTTGTGTGGGCACAATAGTTCATTACGGAGGTCGGCATCATTTGCCGTCTACGCGCCTCACTTCATGTTAGTGACTGGAGTCAGGTCACTGACGCGGAGAGACGGGATATTCATGTGCATATCTAGGTATGTCTTTTATTATTGTGTTCAACTAAATTTTAACATATGTTATGCCATAATGTTTTGACAATGACATGCTTTTACAGGAGAAATTTGACATCGATCTTCACCTGCCTCATGTCGTGAAGGCAGTTGACCGTTACTTGGGAACCTGTTTCATGGACTACCGACATAGGCTCCACATGCACTATGAGGCGGAGGTGGCAGCCGGTAAAGAGTCTCGCGACAAACCCTACAGAGGGGTGACGGTGGAGGATTGGATGTTACTATGCGACCGGTTCGCTAGTGACACATTCCAGGTGAAAATTGTCAAAAATACTTTTGTTGTATGATGAATCATTGTCATTTATACTAACCTTCTTTGTTTTGGCCAAGTGTAGGAACTTAGTAAGAAAAATAGCGAGAGCATAAACAAGCAAAAGGTGACCCACTGTGGTGGATCACGTTATTTTGTTAGGTATAGGCATGATATGGTAAGTTAATAAATGTATCAATTTCTCATTGTATAATGTATTCATGAAATCAATCTTCACAAGCTACTATTTATTTGTTGCAGCGAGACCAGGAAACCGGTGCACCACCCAACCCTATTAAGTTGTGGCACAGGACGCACTATAATCCCGCGAAGGGTTGGACTGGGCCTGAAGCTCAGCAGCATTATGTAAGTTGGAAAAGATTTATATACCACTATTATAAATTTAATATTAATATAAAATGTTTAAAAATAGTAACAAATATTTATGTTTTTTTAGGAGGAGATGGTCGAGATGTGTGTTCAGCAGACCTCTGAGGGTGAGCAACCGCCGACCGATGACCAAATATGAGAGAATGTTCTGGGCAAGAGGCGCGGATATGTGCATGGCTTAGGGAGTGGGATGGAGCCAACGGCATCGTTCTCTACCGTCGAGAGCAATGCTAGGTTTCACGCAGCCACCCAAAAAGCTAAGGCCAGAGAGCTGAGGCAACTGAGAGACTGAATGCAGAGATGAGGGTTGAGATGATAGAGCTCAAGGAGCGGCAGGCCCAGATAGAGGCTCTTATGAAGGCAATACTCAGCTAGTAAGGAGGCTCTGATCAGCCTTGGTAAGTTTTTAAAATTATTTACTTTGGTACATTTATTATTTATAGAAAATGTTACGTAAAACCCCAAAAAAGATTTCTGCCTAATGGTCTACAAACCGCATGACACTTCACATATGAAAATAGACTTGCACGAACTTATTTAATTTAATAGGGATGCAAGTTTCAGCTCCAAAAAGGCCCCTTTTGGGGTTTTGACAAACCAAAATGTCGGATATCGGCCTAACTACACCGAAACCCCATCACACACCTCACAAATGATAAAATAAACTTGCACGAACTTACGTCACTCGGTTCGGATCCCCGGTTTAAAACTTATGCAAGTTTCAGCTCCAAAAAGGCTCATTTTAGGGTTTTGACAGACCAAAATGCCGGATATCGGCCTAATTACATCAAAACTCCATCACACACACCTCAAAAATGATAAAATAAACATGCACGAACTTACGGCACTTGGTTCGGATACTTGGTTTGAAACTTATGCAAGTTTCAGCTCCAAAAAGGCCCATTTCGGGGTTTTGACAGACCAAAACCCCGGATATCGGCCTACCGACACTGAAAACCCATCACGCAGCTCCAAAATGATAAAATAAACTTGCACGAGCTTACGGCACTCGGTTCGGATGCCCGGTTTGAAACTTATGCAAGTTTCAGCTCCAAAAAGGCCCATTTTGGGGATTTGATAGACCAAAACCCCGGATATCAGCCTACCAACCCCAAAACCCCATCACACAGCTCTCAGATGATAAAATAAACTTGCACGAACTTATAGCACTGGGTTCGGATGCCCGGTTTGAAACTTATGCAAGTTTCAGCTCCAAAAAGGCCCATTTTGGGGTTTTGACAGACCAAAATCCGTATATTGGACTAACTACACTAAAACCCCATCACACACCTCATAAATGATAAAATAAACTTTCAAGAACTTACGGCACTCGGTTCGGATCCCCGGTTTGAAACTTATACAAGTTTTAGCTCCAAAAAGGCCTATTTTAGGGTTTTGACAGACCAAAATGCCGTATATCGGCCTAACTACACTGAAACCCTATCACACACCTTAAAAATGATAAAATGAACTTGCACGAACTTACGGAACTCGGTTCGAATGCCCGGTTTGAAACTTATGCAAGTTTCAGCTTTAAAAAAGCTCATTTTGGGGTTTTGACAGACCTAAACCCCGGATATCAGCTTACTGACCCCAAAACCCCATCACACAGCTCCCAAATGATAAAATAGACTTGCAAAAACTTACAGCACTCGGTTTGGATGCCCAGTTTGAAACTTATGCAAGTTTCAGCTCTAAAAAGGCCCATTTTGGGGTTTTGACATACCAAAATGCTGGATATTGGCCTAAATATACCAAAATCACATCACACACCTCAAAAATGATAAAATAAACTTGCACGAACTTATGGCACTCGGTTCGAATGCCCGGTTTGAAACTTATGCAAGTTTTAACTCCAAAAAGACCCATTTTAGGGATTTGACAGACCAAAACCCCGGATATCGGCCTACCGACCCCAAAACCCCATCACATAGCTCCCAAATGATAAAATAAACTTGCACGAACTTACGGCACTCGGTTCGGATGCCCAGTTTGAAACTTATGCAAGTTTCAGCTTCAAAAAGGCCCATTTTGAGGATTTGACATACCAAAACCCTGGATATCGGCCTACCGACCCCGAAACCCCATCCCACAGCTCCCAAATGATAAAATAGACTTGCACGAACTTACGGCACTCATTTCGGATGCCCGATTTGAAACTTATGCAAGTTTTAGCTCCAAAAAGGCCCATTTTGGGGTTTTGACAGTCCAAAATGCCAGATATCGGCCTAACTACACCGAAACTATATCACACACCTCAAAAATGATAAAATAAACTTGCACGAACTTACGGCACTCGGTTTGAAACTTATGCAAGTTTCAACTCCAAAAAAGCTCATTTTGGAGTTTTGACAGACCAAAATGCCAGATATCGACCTAACTACACCGAAACCCCATCACACACCTCACAAATGATAAAATGGACTTATGCTACTTTATGTCGTTTTTACTATTTATGAATGCAAAAAAAAAAAAAAAAAACTATTCACATTCTATGTTTATATATATATATATATTTAATAATTGTTCTAATATATATCATTTGATCTTTTTTTTAGATTGATCAGGATTATTGTCGCGCCGTCTTTATGTTTTGCATCGAAACTTGTTATTTTTATTTGTTTTTTTTCTTTTCATGGACATCTATAGTTACATTTTTGGAGATAATTTTTAATTATTCTATTTATTGTTAAATTATACTTTTACAAATGTACATAATTAGTTTAATATATGTATATATATATATATGAATGTATTTTTCTTTTTTAATATATTCATTTCAGAATGCTTGAATTTTATTATATATCAGGATGGATGATTGATACAGGTTTAAACAGAAATAAAATAACAAATAAAACAAAGCAAATATGGTCTTCATAAAAAAAAAAAAAACTTTTAGCGACACACACTGAGCGTCGCTAAAAACAACCATTAGCGACGTACAGTATATGCGTCACTAAAAGTTACATTAGCGACGCACACAATGTCCGTCGCTGAAAGCACTATTAGCGACGCATACTGAGCGTCACTAATAGTGGATTTCAGCGACGCACACTGCGTCATTGTGTAGTATTTGCGACACGATTACCTAATTATTAGTGACGCATGCCTTGGCGTCGCAAAAGACCTTTGGCGACGCAAAAGTCCACTATTAGCAATGCACTCGTGCGTCGCTAATAGTGTCATTTCTTGTAGTGAATGCTATTAAAATATTGTGTGAGTTATAAATAAAAGAGTAAATTACGTTGATATTTTTTAAGGATTCTAACAATTATACTGGGGTTTGAAATTACACAATTATCTCCTTCTATTCAATGAAACTAATTTTTTTGAACATTTTTTAATAATTTTTTTATTTTATATAAAAATAAATTTAAGGTAAATAACTTATTTTCATTCTGTATAAAAATAAATTTAAGTATTAATCAATATTTATTTGAAAATGAAAAAAAAATAGCTGAAAAAAAAAGTTAAAAAAAGGAAAAGATAGTTTTGTCATTTTATAAAAGAAATCTGATTAGAAAAAAGTATTTATAATTTGTTAAGTAAAATAAAAAAATATTAATATAATTTTAGAAACATAAAAAAGATAGTATAATTATAAAAAAAAAAATTAAAAAAATTGTATAGTTTACTCAAAATAAAAACTTTGAGGAACATCTACACGTTAATCATGACTTTGTCCATGATTTTTAGTATTAAAAAATGACTTTTAATGCGATATTGTTCATCCGTGAACCTTGTACTTTGCTGTGTCCAATGAATGGAAGCCACACCTAAATTTTTTTTTTGTCTTAAATCACATGATACTCGTGTAGTATTATATTAATTATATAATTTATAATATTATTAATAATATAATATCATTTCATTTAAAATATAAATTTAAAACATATAGTAATATACAAATTAAGACATAATTAATATAGTAATTTATGAGATTAGTTTATTTGTTGACATAGACTAATATAATTTTTTAAAAAACATTTAAATAAAAGGACAATATCCATACATCAAATTAATTTAAAAAATATCCTAACATATTAGTCGATAAATAAAAATAAGTAAACAAATCCGGTGACATTTCATTCTCTCTCTTTTTCTTGTTCTTTTTTTGTTTTAGGTGACTAATGGATGAGCGTATTAACTTCAGAATTATTCATTATATTTTATATAGAAACTTTTTTGTAAAAAAATAAGAATTTCAACTCCCAATTTTTCATTTTTTTTTTAAAGAGACTTCTTAAAATTTTAATTTTTTAAGTTTCTCTCGAACATTTTGAACTAGATTCGCTACTGCCCGATCAAGTTCTTATTTAGATCATCAAAGAGGTCCAAATTCGTGTTTCTAGCCGGAAGAAAATCCCTTAAACCCTTCACAATTGGGCACTTATTATGCATTGAAACTTGCCGAGTGATAGATATGAGAAATGAAAATCTTATTAATTATTAGAAAAATTAGTTATTAAATTTTCATATGCTTTTATAAATTAAAATTTGTTTCATACATGTATATAAATTTTGACATAAAAAGAGACTTTATAAGTAATTTTTTAATAATATTTCGATATTTCATAAAACAAAATGTATATAACGTTCAACTTAAGACATACAAAAATTTTTAATTTGCTTTTAAATTATAGAAGTTATGTTTCTTATCCTTACTATGTCTCATATATATTATTATATCTAAAAAAAATTAAATAAATAATAAATGGATATCAAACAAATAAAATAAACGAAACGCATAAAAAAGGCAAAAGATTAAATGGTGAGTACGGTTCAAAAACAGTTTTGACGTTTCTCTGTAACTACTTTTTATCTGGTAAAAGAATTCCAAACCACGTGGGTTTCTTCAAAAAAATGGTGAGTGACTGATCTGATTGGTAGCTTAGTCATATAATAGCACCATCTCAGCATGACTTTGCCAAGCAGCCCAGGTGCTGTAAATGGAAAGAAATGACAGCACCCATCCTTAGTGGAACTTTTGAGTTGTCATTGAATCATCATTGTTGAGATTTTAGAGTAAATATTGGGTTCTCGAGGTTGGTAAGATCAATGATCATTTGTATAAAAATATATTATTTATATATATATATATATGACACTAATTTTATTGTTAAAAGTAATGACTCAAGAATATTTTTTTCGGGTTTTGGAAACTTGGGTTACTAATGGAGATAGTCCTTCAAGTAATTTTATAATCCAAATCCTTCAAAGGATGCACTAGAGATGTGCAATTCCAACGGCTGGTTACAATTTGGAATAGTACCAATTTTTGCAATGGTTCATATTCACCCTTTGATATAATTGTTACCAAAATTAGAGAATTTTATGTTAGTAAATTTTTTTAAAAAAAATATATAATATTTTACATAAGTCATGGTTGAGTCATATTGAGTCAAGTGAATTATTATTAGTCTTAAAGTGAATTATCAAGAATCTTACAAGTGCATTCAAGTCTGAATGAAAGTGCAATTCAACGTATATGTTCATGTATTTCATGCATTACACTTAATTACTTAATGTTAGAATTGAGTTTAACTTTAGATACGAATTTTACAATGGTAAAACATTTAAAATGACCATAAGTATTAATTGTTTAGTTTTGACTACAGGATAATTCTACTTATGGGACTTATAATAAAAAGTGTGTTTCTAAAATTATTAGTGTGTTAGCTCTAAAGGTTTTGAACCAAGGTCATCTTAGTTATTTTGATGATTACAAGACATTAATTATGAGGACTAATTTTTAATCTAGTGTCAATGCAAATAGGCCAACTTGATTAAAGAGAGAAAGATTGACCAAGAAATGACAAAGTTAATCAAATGAAAAAAATCCACTTAATTCACAAGTTTCAAGACTATATTCAAATCATGTGGATATACTCAAGCCTAAAAAATCAAGAGATGTCAAGAAAAGACTTAGGTTGTGTTTGGTAACAATTCCTGTTTTTGGTTTTCAATTTTCTAAAAACAGAATTTAGTTTCCGTTTATTTTTTATAGAAACAAAAACGGAAAATGTGTTTTGTACAATAATACTGTTTTTCAAAAAATAAAAACAAAATTAGGAAACATGTTTGATAACCAATATAAAATATATATGGTTTGACGTTATATTGGTTATCAAACATCTTTCCTAATTTTGTTATATATATATATGGGGTGAATTACACTTTTCACTTTTGAACTTTATCCCCGACTTTCACTTTAGTCCCTCTCATTTCAATTTTGCCACTTTCAACCTTCAATTTTTAGTCTCATTTCAATTCCATCCTTCAGTTACAATTGATCGTCTAATGTGGACGGAAAAAAATCACGCATAAGGCACATGACACACTCAAATCCACATTCGTCCTTAATCGAGCTCTTGTTCTTCCTCATCTTTCAAGTCTCTGCACACAGCCTCCTAAACACAGCAAGACAACAATCTTTTATGGGCAAAGATTGCTCGGTGGGTAAACCCCACAAGCAACTGCAATTGATTTTCAAAGCCATATATTTCATCATTTCTTTCTCCAAGAAAGTTGTTTTCAAGAGTACTGTTAGCCTTAAAGGTTTTCAATCAAGGGCATCTCAGTAATTTTGAAGATTCACAAAACATTATCCAATGGACTAATAGTTTATCCAAGTGGTAATGTAAATAGGTCATCTAGGTCAAAGAAGATTGTTAACCAAGAAAATGATGAAAGTCTATCAAGCTTAAGGATTCCTCTCAAGAGCATGTTCCGAAGCAAAGATCAAAACAAGAGGAATGTTCTCATGATGATTCAAGCAAGGTGGACTCACTCAAGCCTAAGGATTCAAGTGAAGAATTTCATTTTTTATTATTTTAGGGTTTTGGGTTTTGAGTGACGTTAGGATTAGATTGATCACGGTCGTAAGCTCTCACTATTTAAAATGGTCATCTAGTGACTAACCTCAAATGATTTTTTCAAAACAAAATATTTAACTTAAAGTTTTGAAAGATCAAAAGGTTTTGACAAAAGTACACTTAGAAAGAAAGAAGCTAAAAGACACTCATTGTTTAAACCAGTCAACCAAGTTCTTAAATCAGTCGATTGATTCTTAAAACTTATTTGTCACACTGATAAAACCAGTCAACTGAGTGAAGTTTTATAAATTTTCCTGAGCACACTGTCCAAATCAGTCGACCTCTTACAAGATTCAGTCGATTGTCCTTAAAAAGCAAAATAAGTGTACAAACAAAATTAGTCGACTGATTCATAGAACCAATCGAACTGAATGATGATTTAAGCACACTGTCTAAATTAGTCGACCACTTCTCAATGGCAAAACCATGCACAAATAGAACTAGTCAATGGATACTCAAAATTAGTCGATTGATTGTTTTTAACCAAATGAATCTCAAACCTTCTAGACAAATCCATTAACCTAATTAGTTGACCGGTCCTCATTGCAGGCGACTGGTTAATGATTTAGTTGATTGATTTAGTCAATCTGTTAAATGCGAATTCAAATTTTGAACAGACAACAAGGGAGAGAATGACTCTTTTTGAAAAACAATAGTCATATACTTTAAAGGACTATAAATAGAAGTTCTCTAGGGCTTTCTAAGCCATCTCTTATAAGTTTCCATTATTACATCCTAGCTATTGACTTTAGATCTAACGTATTTCAAATCTAGATCTGAATGTTCTACTCATCTTAAATAGTCAGAGCTTACACCTGATCAATCTTTAGTGAGTGAGCATCTTATTACACCAAAACTACTCTAGAAGAGAGTTTTATTTGGTAAATATCTTTATATCACCTCATTGCGGTGAGAGTTGTGAGTAGGTGTTATCAAGTGAGGCAAAAAGACATATTTTGCTGGGATAAGAGGGTTGCGGTTTTCACTTTGTAAACGTTTGGTCTCCACCTACAAAAAGTTCACTATAGTGAAAAAAAACTCAAGTAGGGATACTTGAGTCGAGGACGTAGGAAGTTTTTCAAACATCGTAACTGTTGTGTTTACTATATCTCTACTCTTATTTATTTACTACGTATTTACGTCATTCAATTTGAAAAAGACCTAAAAGAAATCAACATTTGCAAAATACCCTATTCACCCCCTTCTAGGGTAAATATCTAGGCAACAAGGGGTATTAGAGTTTCGTCTCTTGTAAAATAGAGTTAACACTCTAAGAGAAAATATATGACAAATATTGTAGAAACCGTTTTTATCGAAGGCAATCAACAAAACTATACCTATTGGAAGGCTAGAATAAAGATTTATCTTCAAGCCTTAGACTATGAGATATGAAAAGTAATTATAAATGGACCTCATATTCCCATGAAGTCAGAAGGTTCTACTAGCACCACCAAGGTCGCTAAGGAAAATCAAGAATGGGATGAAAAGAATCCTAAACTCATTCAACTGAATGCTCAAACAATGAGTAATCTATATTTTACTTTAGATACAAATGAGTTTAATAGAACCTCTGGTTGTGAATCTGTAGAAGAGATATAGAATAAACTTAAAGTTACTTACGAAGGTACAAATCAAGTCAAAGAATCTAAAATTACTATTCTAGTTCACAAGTACGAACTATTTAAAGTAAATAAAAATGAGCCTATACCTAAAATGTTCACTCACTTTACTAACATATTAACTCTTTGACAGCTATTGGCAAGAGCTATACTAATGTTGAAATGGTAAGAAAAATTCTTAGGTCTCTTCCACAAACATGGGAAGCCAAGATGACAACCATCCAAGAAACAAATGATCTCAACAAACTAAGCCTTGATGAGCTTATCGGATCCCTTATGACTCATGAGCTTACTATAAGAAGTCATGAAGAGAAAGATAAATCAAAGAAGAACCTTGCTCCTAAATTCTCGTCTCATGTAAGTAAAGATGAAGAAAATGAAGAAGTGGATCAAGGAAGTGATGAGGATGTTGCCTTTATCACAAGAAAATTCAAAAACTACCTAAGAAGGAAGCAACAAAAAAGGGAGTCAAGCAAAAAAGAACCCCCTAACTTGTTATGAATGTCATAAATCGGGACATATAATAGTGGAATGTCCTCAACTAAAAGGAGAAGGAAAAAGATCTAAAAGAAAGCAATGAAAGCTACTTGGGATGAATCATATGAGGAATCAAGTGACCAAGAAGTAGCCAAATTTTGTCTCATGGCTCATGAGAATGAGGTAAACTGCAATCTTGACTTATCTTTTTCCTATGAAGAATTAGAAAATGCTTTTGAGGAATTGCATGATGAACTTAAAAAAATCTTTTTTTAAAACTAGGATCTCAAAAAGAAAATCTTCTCTCTTTCAAACGATCTTCAAATTTCAAATAACCAAAATGAGATCTTAAAGAAAGAAAATGATTCCTTGATTTTAAAAATAAGGATCTTGAGAAAGAAAACTCATCTTTCAAGAAAAAGATAGATGATCTAAATTTCACTATTAGGAAGTTCACTAAAGGGAGTGGAATTTTTGATAAAACCATCTTTCAACAAAGATGTATTTTTGATAAAGCAAGACTGGGATACAACGCTCATACCAAACAAAAGTCTTATCAAAATTTCTTTGTAAGAAGCCTCTAGTTCAAACATAACCACTCATACACAATTTCTTAAAAAATTTATAAAAGGCATGAAAGATAGAGGTAAAATGATTTGGGTTCCAAAAGGAACTAGGTTACCTAAGACTAACCCTCATGGACCCAAGAAAGTTTGGGTACCAAAAGGAGTTACTTGAGTTGATCTTGTAGGTGTTCTTGAAATCCTCCTCAAGTAAGGATAAATGGTTCCTTGATACTGGATGCTCAAGGCACATGATTGAAGACAAAACCAAATTCACATCCCTCACTTCAAAAGATGGTGGATATGTAAGCTTTGGGGATAACTCAAGAGGTAAAGCCATTGGCGTTGGAAGCATAGGTAAAAATTCATCTTTATTTATTGAAAATGTACTTCTTGTTGATAGCTTAAAACATAACTTGCTTAGTATTAGTCAACTATGTGATAAATGATATGTTGTAGTCTTTGAAGCAAATAAATGCATAACTAAAGGTACATGTAATCATAAAAATGTTCTATTTGCTTCACATTGGAACAACAATATCTATTGCATCAATTTTGATGACATTACTTCACAAAAAAATGCAATGCTTTTGGTTATGGCATAGAAGACTAGGTCATGCAAACATCAATTTAATCTCTAACTTGTCTAGACATAAATTAGTTAGAGTTCTTTCCAAAACAAATTCATAAAAGATGGTGTATGTAGTGCTTGCCAACTAGGAAAGTTCTATTTCTTACTGCTCTCTCTCTTTCTCTCTCTCTCTGTTGATGTTTTCTGTTAAGTACTTCTTGTACTCCGATATTATCATCAATAAAGTTCTCTTTCTTTGCTGATAAAAAAAAAGTGTTTGCCAACTAGGAAAGTAAGTAAAATCTTCCTTCAAAAGAAGAAGGACGTCTCAACAAATAGACCACTATAGCTATTGCATTTGGATCTATTTCGACTAACTAGAGTTGCAAGTTTAGGAGGAAAACATTATGCATTTGTAATTATGGATGATTATTCAAGATATACTTGGGTATTATTTCTCTCTCACAAGGATGAGGCACATGATTCATTCACAAAATTATGTAGAAAAATCTAAAATGAAAATAGATATTCTATTATTAACGTTTGAACACATAGAGGTAAAGAGTTTGATAACAAAAACATAGAACAATATTGTGATGAATGCGGGGTTGATTTTTTATTATTATTTTCTATTCTTGATTTTGTGGTTTGTATTTTTTATATCGGGGGTTGGGGGCATTGGAACAAATGATGGTAGTGGTGGTTGGGGGCGTTGAAGGTTTTATGGGTTTCAGTGGTTGTGTTTATGGGCATGAGGAAGGGGAGGCGTATAAAGAGAAGATTTCAATTTATTTTCTTAGCTGTGATTTTTCGGTGGTGAGAAGACGTGGGGAAAGAAGAGATTTTCAGAGAAAAGAGAAACAAAGTAAGTTTGTATGAGTGAAAAAGGAAGAATGTGGGTCTGTTTGGATCAAAATGGTTTGTAGTTTTACAATATTGCCCTTTAACTTGGCATGAGTTTTGCGCGTGCTTTTTTCCCATCCATATTGGATAACCAATTGTAACGGAAGGATGAAATTGAAATGAGGCTAAAAATTGGAAGTTCAAATTGACAAAATTAAAAGGAAATGGGACTAAAATGAAATTCAGGATAAAGTTTAAGGGTGAAAGGAATAATTTATCCATATATATTAATTATACATAGGTAGTAGGTAATATATATAATAAAAAATAATAGATATATAGGTAGTCGATAATATATATATATATATAAGTAGTAGATAGTGTTTTCTATTCTTGATTTTGTGGTTTGTATTTTTTATATTAGGGGTTGGGGGCATTGGAACAAATGATGGTAGTGGTGGTTGGGGGTGTTAAAGCTTTTATGGGTTTCGGTGGTTGTGGTTATGGGCATAAGGAAGGGGAGGGGTTTACAGAGAAGATTTCAATTTATTTTCGTAGCTGTGATTTTTTGGTGGTGAGAAGACGTGGGGAAAGAAGAGATTTTCAAAGAAAAGAGAAACAAAGTAAGTTTGTATGAGTGAAAAAGGAAGAATGTGTGTTTGTTTAGATCAGAATGGTTTGTAGTTTTACAATATTACCCATTAAATTGGCATAAGTTTTGCGCGTGCTTTTTTTTTTTGTCTATATTGGATGACCAATTATAATGAATGGATGAAACTGAAATGGGGCTAAAAATTGAAAGTTGAAATTGACAAAATTAAAAGAAAATGGACTAAAATGAAATTCAGGATAAAGTTTAAGGGTGAAAGATATATTTTACCCATATATATATATTAATTATACACATGTAGAAGGTAATATATATAATAAAAAATAATATAATAGACATATAGGTAGTAGATAGTATATATATATATATATAATAGATATATAATTAAGTAGTAGATAATATATATATATATATATATATCTACACAGGGCCATATTGTGCAGAGAGGAAGAGAAAGTGCCTTGACGTTATGGAGGAAGGCTTAGGAAGTAAGGCTTGAAGGGCTAAAAAGTTTAATGGGGCTTGGAGTAAACCTTGAAGGGGAACCGAAATAGCTTAATGGAAAAGTGACAAGGAAAGATTCGAAGTAAACCTTGAAGGGGAAGCCAAATAGCTTAATGGCTGATGCTACACTTTTCGACTCGCAATAAATCTGGGCTCCGCGACCTGTAGAACACTCAAAATAGGGGATCAGAGGACCACTGGATTGGCTCCGGCGGTAACCGCTCCGATGCTTAAGTAAGTAAACAGAATTGAAAAGACTATATTGAAAGCCAAAGAATGATGCATGAAAATAAAGCGTACCTTTAGGGTTTAATTTATAGGCCATGGCTTTCCTAAGTTGATTAGGATTTGGAGCCATGAAAAGTAGGGATTTGATCACTAGAGATAGTAGTTTCCTTGTTGGATATTGCACCATAGATAGAGATGAACATATGTAGCAGTTTTCTTGTCGAAGGCTGTTTCCTTATTCCCTGCTCGGCAGCCGCTAAGGCGGTGACGAGCTCTGAAGTGTTGGTCTGGAGCCCTGTAATTAGCTCCGTGATCCTTATCTGGATATGTATGTGCTCTAGAGGCATATACTCGGCCACCTCTGATCTTTCAGCCTATTCTGAATGTCTGAGCGCTTAGCCATTGGCTGAGCGCGAGCTGAGTTAGCCTGAGCGTGAGCTGGACTTATAGGCATACGTGTCAACTGCTGGTTGGTCTTGCTCTTTTGTGGTATATCAGTTACTCCCCCCCCCCCCTAAGTCCTAGTTTGATATTAACAAGCAACTAGGGCTAGGCCTTTTTCGGAGAGTCATGTATCCTGTCTATTCGCCTTTCAAGGTGACTGTTGGTGCGTCATTTATTGCGCAAGCCGAAGATTGGGTTTTTTCAAGGCCATCATTGTACTGAACCGATGGTTAGGTTTCTCAAAGTCATCATTATTCCGAACCGTCATGGCGTTTGGGCTTGGTGGGCCCCTTCTAATACTACGCTTATAAATACAAGGGAGAGATTTGAAATGACCTTTTCCCCTATCATTTTCACTAGTGCCAGAAGATCTTGTCCGCCATTGTTGGTTTGTGCGACTTCGAAGAATACTGGTTGTCTGAGGTTCTGGTCTAGAACAGGTTCGACCCATCTTCCTCTTCTTTTGCTTCTTCTTCTTTAAATCTGAGAGTAATGTCTACTCCTCTTGAATCTTCAAATGCTAGTGAGGGGGTAGGAAATCCCTTAGAGATGGCTATGCTGCCTCATTTAGAGAATGTAGGTGGTCTTGCCGCCGAAGATATTAGGGAGAGGTTTGTTGAGCCCCCCCCATAGTCCTGAGACTAGGATAGTCGATGCCTTCATAGAGCCCCGAGACAGGGCTGGGGAGACCTCTGACAGGTCTTGCCCGTAGAGAAGAGGGCGAAAGTGTTGTTACCTAAAGCTTGTTGGACGAGTGGAGGGTGAAGTATAATTTTCCCTCAAATGTTACCTGCAGAGTACCAGGCCCAATGGATCGTCCCGATAATGTTGAAGCTGGGGAGATATGTGTTTATCTTGCCTGGTTTGAAATGGGTTTGCGACTTCCGTTGCCTGATTTGGTTAGGCAATTCTTCTGTTGGTACAAGCTCTAGTCCTGCCGACCTTAATCTCAATAGTTGGCGGCAACTTTTAGGGTTTGTAGTGTTAGGGCAAAAAAATAATATAGATGTATCCATAGATCTGATCCGTAGTAATATGGATCTGAAGTATAAGAAGGCAGAAGGCCTTTTTTACATGTCTTTTGAGAAAGGGTTTCGACCTCTGTTCTCTGTCCCCACTTCTAATAAAACGTGGAAGAAGTGGTACTTCTTTGTTGGAGGAGGATGGGAGCGTGAAGACTTCCAAGACGATGTCTCGATATTCCCTCGTATCCACAGGTCATAAGGGTGAGGCTTATTTCTTTAGGTTTGTTTTGCCTTCCGAACTGATAATCAGATATGCCATTTCTTGCTTATGTGCAGTCAGGAGTGCTTGGAGGAGGTCTGAGTTCACTAACAAGCTCCAAGATCAGTACCGCGTGCTTCTTTCTACTTCCAACCGGGCTCACACCGTCATTGTCACCCGGGAAAAATTGATGGCCGCTCGTACTGATGAGCTTAAGAAAAGGCTGACATCAAGATGGGCAGAGATGGAGGCCCAAGTGGTGGGGGAGGCTTCCTCCCAAGTTGAGCTTGAGCCTCCTCTTCAAGTAAAAAAGAGGAGGTTGATTTCTGGCTCTCCCGAGCCACCTCCTGCCGAAGCTGAGAAGGAGGCCGAACCTACTGTTTCGGTCTCGACCGTTCCTCCTGCCCCTTCCGTTCCGAGCAAACGGACTAGGAAGGGGAAGGCGCCTGCCGCGTCGTCCGAGCCGTCTGATGAGCCGAACTACCAGATTGCCAAGAAGGCCTTTGACCAAATATGGTCCCAAGGCCCTCATCGGTACAGGGGGGATAACCCTGCGAAGCTGATGAATGAGATGATGAATCTCCAAATGAAGGTAACCTCTGAAGCTTTTTCTAGTCATTTCTTGCTTGCTTACTTGTTCAGCCTAACTTGTCTGCCTTTGTGTTGTGCAGAGCATGCATAGTTTAGCTGTTCTGATGGTGACTCCTCTGAGCCTTGAGAAGGCTGATAAGCTGAAGGCCGAGCTGGATGAAGTGAGGCTGGAGCTTAGAACGACTCAGTCCAAGGTTCATGCTGCCGAGGAGAATTTGAAGGAAGCTGGCACTACCCTTGCCGTGGTGGAGTTTGAAAGAGACATCTATGCTCGGCAGGTTGCAGAACTTCGAAGGGAGTTGGTCGACCTTCGAAGCACCTTTGATCAGAAGGTTTAGGAGGCAGTTGATCATGCCAGGACTGAGACTGAGATGGAATTGAGAGAGGAAGTTGACTAGATGGGGGACGAACTGATCCGGTTCGGCTTTGAGAACTTCCGATCTAGATTTCTGGCTAAGTTTCCAGATTTTGACGTGTCGTCAATTGTTGCTCCTGGAGTTGCTTCATCTAGTGCTGGTCCGAGCAAAGAGGCCGTGGCTATCGACCTTCCTTCGGTAGAGGATCCTGGCCCTTCCGATAAGGCTTGAGGCTTTATCAACTTTTACTTTTTTGTCTTGCCAGTTTTTTGATGTAATAAATACCTTTTGATCAATAAAATTTGATTTTCTTCAGATTCTTCTCGTGTTCTTTCTTTTTGCGAAATTTATTGTGAGTATGACTGCTCTGAGCCCATTGCACGTCGGATCAGCTTTCCACTAAGTTAATAGTTTCCTTTTGAGCTTCAGCACTTGTAATAAAATAGTGAATGCAGATTAACTTCGACTGTCTCATTATAATAAGATAAAAAAGCAAACATAATCAGATAAATAGGAATCCCGATATTGATCTTGTATCACATAGAGTGGAAGTAAATTCTGCAGACTTCTGAAGCAGATTTTTCTGAACCAAAGACTTGTGAAAATAACTAGGCAGCTTGTGCCCATCATTCTGATGATCGAAACTCCTATTTCTGAGCCCTTAGGATCAGGATTATATCAGAGCTGTTGGCCTTTGTCATATGTGTGGCCTGTCAAGGAATAGATAAAACTAGGGAGGTCTGCTATATCGGATAGGAGGCCTGTATACTAGACTTTGCTTATTTTATCATTTCAGAAGCTTCAGTACCGAACTGCGGTTGTTAGTACAGGAAAGCCCTGCACCCTGTCTTTCGGTATTCCAAAAGGCAGGTTTAATGCATCGTTTATTTATACGGTTGTCGTTTGGGTTTTCGAGGCCAACCTTTCTTTTAACCGTTGCGACGGTCCAGTTGGGTGGCTTTTGGACTTCAAGGGTCTATATATATGAGAAAGGGGGCATACGGTTGCTCCCAATCTTCTTGTTCCCAAATTGTTCCCCCGTTGGAGAGAATTCAGATGTTGCCGGAAACTTGCCGTTCGCCCGAAGATGATTGACGATTCTCAGTCCAAGTTAGGAATGATTAAACTGTGGCCGAGAGTTAACCTTCCCCTTGATTCAGTTTCCAAGTAAGGATTAGAAGGAGGCACCAGTCCTCTTGTCCATCTTGGCATTCGGTCGAGATTTCTCCGATTGGAGGTGGACTCTCCTTGATTCAACCAAGGCTTGGAGCATTGGTGATGAAGACGAATGTGGGATGCCTCTTTCCCTTTGTGTCTTGGCAGAGACCCTTGCTCAAGCCGGCTGGGGTGTCATGCCGATTTTGGGGGAAACGAAGGTGGAGAATGGAGGTCCCCTGAGACCCAGAGCCCTCATCATCCGTTGGTATTGAGATCAGTGATAGTGATGATGAAATAGGCCTGGGTGCTTCTTGATGCAGATTGGGGTTCAGGGTTCCTTCCTTTCAAATGGAAGCCGGCGGCGGCGGATAATGGAGGTTGGAACTTGGGCCCCTTTCCCATCCGAGGAAGAAAGCCATGATGTTGCAGAGCGTAGTGATGTCTTTATTGTAGCTTTTCTGTACTTGTTTTATTTTCAGTCTTCTTGTACTGATGTAAACTTTTATTAATCATCAATAAAATTGAGTTCCTTCTTCTTAAATCTGATGTTCTTCCTGTTCGAATGTGCTCTTCTTTAAAACACCTTCTCGTGCACTTCTGATGAATAACTCTTCATGTATGTTCTAAGAGTAGATCAAAGAAACTTGTATAAAACTTGAGGTCTTGAACCAATGTACTTTAAGCCTACTCAGTACTGTAGTATTCGTTGCTTATTGGTACACAAGCCAAATAATCTAAGTATCAGCTTTAAGGTATTCCGATCTGGGAAACTTGTGTAGATAGTATTTGGACTTTGGTTGAAGATACTTGGAACTTCCGCCTTTGGACGGACTGGATCATAGAGTCTGCATATTGAAGATGGACCAGGCTCGGAAGACCTGTGCATAATAGATGGACCAGTCACGGAAGGCTTGTGCATTAGAGATGCACCAAGCATTAAGACCTGTGCATAATAGATGGACCAGGCTCTAGAGGACCTGAGCATTAAAAGATGGACCAAGCACTAAGGCTTGTGCATTGTAGATAGACCAGGCTCTAGAGGCCTGTGCATTAGATATGGACCAGGCTCGGAAGGCCTGTGCATTATAAATGGACCAGGCTTTGGAGGCCTGTGCATTAGAGATGGACCAAGCACTAAGGCTTGTGCATTGTAGATGGACCAGGCTCTGGAGGCCTGTGCATTAGATATGGACCAGGCTCAGAAGGCTTGTGCATTAAAAATGGACCAGGCTCAGAAGGCTTGTGCATTATAAATGGACCAGGCTCTGGAGGCCTATGCATTAAAAGATGGACCAAGTACTAAGACTTGTGTATTATAGATGGACCAGGCTCTAGAGGCCTGTGCATTAAAAGATGGACCAAGCACTAAGGCTTGTGCATTATAGATGGACCAGGCTCTAGAGGCTTGTGCATTAGATATAGACCAGGCTCGGAAGGCCTGTGCATTATAAATGGACCAGGCTCGGAAGGCCTGTGCATTAAAAGATGGATCTTCTATGGAGGTATTAAAAAGAAAGAAACATCTCTATTGATAATACTTCCGTAAATGTTCCACTGTTCCACGGCCTAGGAATAGGCTTCCCAAGTCATGTCTTCTAGCCAGTAGGTCGTAGGCCTAACAATCTTCGTCACTCTGTAGGGGCCTTCCCAGTTCGGTGACAACTTTCCCATAGTGGGATCCTTGGTGTTTTGAAAGACTCTTCTTAAGACAAAGTCTCTGACTTGAAAGTTGACCATCTTGAGCCCTACCTTAGATTTGTTGACCATTCTCTTCTGATAGGCTTCCATCCTGATACTGGCATGATCCCTTTTTTCTTCAAGCAAATCCAAATTTTCCATCAGCTACTGATCATTGGATTCTTGCTCGAAGGCTTCAGTTCTTAAAGTTGGCATACCGATCTCAACCGGGATTACTGCTTCTGTACCATAGGCCAGTGAGAAGGGAGTTTCAGAGGTGGGAGTTCTTCTGGTTGTTCTGTAGGGCCAAAGAACTCCAGGGAGCTCCTCTGCCCACTTTCCTTTGGCCTACTCCAACCTTTTCTTTAATCCATCAAGGATGGTTCAGTTGGTGACCTCTACTTGCCCATTTGCTTTGTGGATGGCCTGGAGAGGCAAAGTGTTGCCTAATGTTGAGATTTTCACAGAATTTCTTGAAGCCTTTACCAGTGAACTGCATCCCATTGTCAGAGATAATCACACGTGGTATACCGAACCTGCAAACAATGTTCTTCCAGGTAAAGTTCTCAACTTCCTTCTCTGTGATGTGTGTTAGAGGTTCAGCTTCAGGCCCATTTAGAGAAGTAGTCAATGGCTACCAAAAGATACTTCCTGTTTGGTGGGGCTTTGGGTAATGGACCCACAATGTCCATCCCCCACTGAGCAAAGGGCCAAGGACTAGTAATCGGGATGAGCTCGTGATGAGGCTGGTGTTAATATGGGGCAAATCTTTGGCATTTGTCACACTTCTGGACATACTCCTTAGCCTGCCTTAGCATGCTAGGCCTAGTAATAGCCCTGAGTCAGAGCTCGATGAGCTATTGTTCTGCCCCCATTATGATTCCTGCAAATACCCTCAGTGTATTTCAACCAAGACATATTGTGATTCTTCTGGAGCTAAGCATTTTAACAGAGGTTGAGAATAAGACCTTCTGTAAAGCTTGTTGTTCAGGATCAGGTACCGAGCCGCTCTGATTCAGATTCTCATCGCTTTGTTTTTGTCTTCTGAGAGGAGCCCGGATTCTAGGTACTGGAGGATTGGGGTCATCCAGTTCTGGAGCTGTTCAGTAATCTAGGGCAACTTGGGCTTCCTCTATGCTGGGTCCTGGCTGGTAGGAAATTTTTACTGTGAAGTTTGCTTCAGACTTTAGGCAGGATGCCATGTTTGCCAAAGCATCTGCTCTGCAGTTCTGGCTTCTTTCTATTTTCTGGATAGTGAACGTCTGGAAGGAGTGCCTCAGGTAGTTCACCAGTTCGGAATACCGAAGCATCTTGTCATCTTTAATGGAGAATTCTCCTAGGACTTGGCTTACCACCAGTTGGGAATTTGAGAAGACTTTAAGGTTCTGAACCTTGCATTCCAGAGCCAATTTCATGCCTAGGATTAGGGCTTCATATTCTGCTTCATTGTTGGCAAGCTTTGAATCCCAAGCTGACTGCTTTTTTTGACGAGAGCCCATCAGGAGACTGTAATACCAGGCCCACTCCTGAGCCATGATCGGTTGATGACCCATCGATATAGAACAGCCAGGTTCCTATAGTTTCGATAAGCTGTGCCTTGTCTTAAAGTGCTGGGGTGAACTCAGCAATGAAATCTGCCAAGGCTTGTCCCTTTATGGAGTTCCGTGGCACATATGATATGTCGAATTCCCCTAGCTCCACAAACCACTTAACTAATCTTCCCGACACCTCAGGCTTCCTCAATATTGACTTCAGAGGATAAGCGGTTGGGATTTCAATTGGATGAGCTTGGAAATAGGGCCGGAGCTTCCGAGCTGATATTACCAAAGCAAAGGCTAGCTTCTCAACCTCTGGGTATCTCTTTTCTGTGTCGAGTAGTGCCCTACTGATGTAAAATATGGGCCTCTATAGTCCCCTGTCCTGCCTGACTAATGCGGAGCTGGCCTGCATTTTCAGAGACTGCAAGGAAGAGTAGTTTTTCCCCCTGTATTGGTTTTGACAGAAGTTCTAGAGAGTCAAGATACTCCTTCAGTTCCTGAAAAGATTTCTCACATTCCTTCCGTCCACTGTAAAGCTTTGTTGCCCTTTAGAGCTTTGAAGAAGGGTAGGCAGCGATCAGTGGATTTGGAGATAAATCTGCTTAGTGCCGCGATTCTACCATTCAGCGCCTGAATGTCTTTCTTGGTTTTTGGTGACTTCAGTCCAATCAGGGCTTGGATCTGAGTGGGGTCTGCTTCGATACCCCTCTAAGAGACAATGTATCCCAAGAATTTTTCCTTCGTCACCCCGAAGGTACATTTCGAGGGATTGAGCTTTATCTTGTGTTGTCTTAGGATATCAAAGGTCTGGGCTAAGTGCTGGAGGTGACTACCTTTCTTCAGACTTTTGACCAGCATATCGTCAATGTATACCACCATGGTATTGCCGAGCAGCAGGCTGAACATCTTGTTAACCAACCGCTGGTATGTGGCGCCAGCATTCTTCAAACCGAAAGGCATTACTCTGTAGCAGTAGAGACCTCGTTCGGTTATGAAGGCTGTCTTCTCTTGGTCTAGAGGGTACATCTGAATTTGGTTATACCCAGAATAGGCATTCATAAAACTCATGAGCTCGTGTCCCGTGGTGGCGTCAACCAGTTGATCTATCCTTGGCAGTGGAAAGTTTTCTTTTGGGCATGCCTTATTGAGGTCTGTATAGTCAATGCAGACCCTCCACTTGCCATTTTTCTTTTTGACCAGGACGGTGTTGGCTAGCCACTTGGGGTAGAACACTTCACGTATCATTTTGGCTTCAAGCAACCTCTGGACTTCTTCGTTTATAATCTGATGCCGTTCTGGAGCAATCGGCCTTCTCTTCTGTCTTACTGGTGGGTGATCTGGATCTACCATCAGCTTGTGAGTTATGAGGTTAGGATCTATACCTTCTATGTCTTTGGTCTCCCACGCAAACATAGAGAGGTTGTCTTTTAGAAACTTGATTATTTTCTCTTGCTCAGTGCGTGTCAGGTCTGGGCCGATATACAAATAGCGTCCCTCTGATTCTGAACTGACTAGTACTTTGACAGGCTCGCCAATGGGTTCGGCCCTGCTGTCCCGTCCCCTTGGACTTAGGGGTTCTTCAATGCTAGAAGGGCAACCTTCCTCCTTGGGAGTGTGGGAGAGAACTGGATCTGTACAGTCCCGAGTGTACTATAATTGCTACTTGGTAGCCTTCTCCACTACAAAAAATAACAGTTTTAGCGATGCACAGTATTAGCGACGCACACTGTGCATCGTTAATAAGGCTGCAAAAAATTAATAAAAAAAAAGAGTTTGCCGCCTAAAATTGGCGCCTAAGTATTGGCGACGCCCTGGTGGCATTTAACGACGCACCAGTGCATCGCAAATAGTCAATTTCGAGGTCCTCGCGTCGTAAATATGACGGACAGAGCATTAGCGACGCGCATAGGGGTTATTAGCAACGCACGGTGTGCGTCGCTAATAACCCCATATATATCTTCTCGATCTGCTCGCTATCTCTCTCACAAACTCTCTTTCTCTCTCACAGGCGCCGTTTCCATCCGTTTCCATTGTTTCCAAAGGGTTAGAAGCTTGAAAGTGAAAGGGAAAACACATCACTGAGGTCACGAAGCCTATCAGGTAAACACATCCGTTTCGTTTGAATGATTATATTAATTTACTATGTTCATTTTTTCTTGTGCTTTGTATTTTCATTTTTATTTATTTATTGGTAGAACCTGTTCACATGAACTTGAACTTTTGTGATAGTTTTATTAGATAATAGAAGTTCAAAAGATGTAAAATTGATTAGAAAGTTACACATAGCATAGGTTAAATAATGTTAGTGCAAGTTTTCAATGTACAAAATTCATTTACTTTTCTAAATTACCCTGTGGATTATTTTGAAAATTGTATAAAGTAAGTGAATCTATAAATTTTGTAAGGAAAATCCTTTACAAATTATATTATCAATCGTATATCTTAAAAAAAAAAAAAGCCTTTTATGATATTTTATTTTGAAATGATAATAGTGAAATAAGTTGAAATCATTTTGCATGGATTTTTCTCTGTTGGTATAGCTTTATTCATTTTGAAAACTTACACCTTGATTTGAGTATAAATGCGTTAAATATATTTGTCTAATTTCTGAAATGATCACTAAAAAATTGGGATTATGGATCAATATTTGTTTTGTTTTTTTATTTAAATTTTAAAAGAGTTATGATAGATGATGTTATTCATAAATCAATCTGGTGTACTACGTAACTTAAGATTTTACTTATGTGGTAAAGAAATATATATATTGTAGAGAATTGTTAGGTATGTTGAGGGCATGCTCAATTCAATTGTATGTTTCAAATTCTTGTTATATGAAAATATGATAAAATATATTTGTTTAATTTTTTTCTTATTTGATGGGGGTAAAAAGTTAGAAATAATAATTACAATGCATCAAATACTTGATTAAAAGTTACAAAGTCCTCTAGCTCTAACACTTAAAAAAACTATTTTAGACTAATTAAGAGTAATTCTAAAAAAATAAAAGGTTCTACTACCACTAAAATACATAAATATTAATTCTTTAAAAACTAATTTTAAAAATATAACAATAAATAATTAACATATATCTGTAATATATATATATATATGTACATATATATATATATATATCCGTATAGAATTACATATATGTATACTAATTAATTATTAAATATCTATAAAAAAAAAAAAAAACTCTAGTTAATTTATTTATATATGTATACACACGCACATGCACACGCACATGCCTATATTTATTTACTATCTATTGTATAAAATCTGAGATCAAATATAGTAAATAAAAGAAAAGATTTACAATATGGAAAAACTTTTGACACTACTATATCAAAGTCGCCTAGAGAGTAACAATAATGGGCAAAGTGGAATAGAGTAAACCCTCTTATAATTAATAAATATGAGAAATTAAAATTTTATTAATTATTAAATTTTTTTATATTTTCATTAAATAAAAATATTTCTTATATATAAATGATTTTCGTTACAAAAATAAAATCTTATATATAACTTTTTAAAAGTAATGAACAAGCTTTCAACAAGAATTTATAAAGCAATTTTCCAAGTAGTTGACAATTCATCAAAGAACTTTTATAAAATTAGAGTACAATATCTCTACTTCAAATGACTGAATTACTCACATGTATGTGTTCCTTAGTTAAGTATTTGTACATTTTTCATTGTCTCCACTTTGCCCGATGATCCTATATCATGAATTAAACTAAGCTTAATATTGTAATTGAAACTTGACTTTATTTAAAACACTACCTAGTTGATATACCATAAAGTGATAAACAAATTCAAAGCATGACACATGTCTGTACAAAACTATTTAGGGTACAAATCAAGAAAAGTTATTTTATCCAGGTCAACCAAGCATGGAGGATTCAGAGGTATTGGGTCCAGAGCCTAGTACTGTCTTCCATATCCTATCGACCTCAAAATATTAAATATTTATACTTCATTAATTTTTAAATTTATGATTAAACATTAGCAAAAATCCCCCCCTCCCCCGGCGGAAGTAAAATCCTCATTCCATTCTTGCTTACCATTTCATTTGTACCTTTTCCCTTCTCCTTCTTTTCCCTCCTAAAGTAAAAAAATAATCATTTCCATTTTTATGAGTTTAGTATTTAATCTCCATCGACTACCCAAAAAAAAAAAAAAATTTAAAACATTTGTTAAAAAAAATGTTGAAATAAGATAATTAAACTTGATGCTACATTTCATGTGTATCAAGAGACAAAAAGGAACATTTAATTTAGTACGAACACTAGTATGTGAATAACTATTAAAAATGCTAAATGCACATGTATGGTGTTTGTTTCGGTTCTGCTTTGATCACTTCATGAACTAAGTCATGAACTAGCATCAAGGATTTTATCCATTCAAGAATTAAAGAGTTCTTGAGTCCTATAGATTGAGAGATCAACTAGATACACCTGACCTATTAAGTCAGTTAGTGGTTTTAGGTAGCAATTGATTTGCTTTTGTTGGTTAAGTTGTTGTTGTCAGGTGCCAAGCAAATAATTCTTGATGAATGACCTTAATTAATAGATAAAAATTGAATGCTAGGTGCTTTTACTTGTTATCAAACAAGATCAATATGTTTTGTATTGGACATTTTCAATGCTATTGTTAATGGTTTTTTAAAGCAAAACTCTGTCTGACAATCAGAGTTTGCTCTTACACTAATGAATTTTTTTATTGCATTCATGTAAGCCTAGCCCCGTTCGGGAGTCATTTTCATCACATGTGAATCTCGTCGCGAAATTTATTCGCGATTGGGCACGTGTGTGTGAAAATCGATTCTTGAATTGTCCAGAGAGGACAGTTCGAGAATGCATAAATCTGCATTGCAATCAATAGTGCATATGCTTGAATATTTCACTATGATAAAATTTCAGCACGGTCTCCTATTGTTCTCTGGGTATATATTTAGGCGTGTTAACGTCTATGTCGTATACTTGGAGAACCCTGGGGAGATGCTGCCGAAATTTTGTCCGAGTGGAATCAAGCATTTGATTGCTGCTGATTGCAATGTAGATTGTGCATTCACGAATGGGATAGGACCACCTTACCCTTTAGAGAGAAGTTGGAGGTGATAGGATTCATGTTTTATACTTATAACGAGTATCATTTTTGACTTGTATTAGGTAGACGAAAATGGATAAGAGTTGGATGGACTTGAGAGGTAGGCATTTGCCAGGGTATGTGAAGGGGATCAAAGATTTTATTGAGTTTGCTCGTGCATCTGCAGATGGGAGAAATAGGATAAGTTGTCCATGTAGGAGGTGCAATAATAGGGATTATATGCACATAGATGAGGTCAAAGAGCACCTACTCGAACACGGGATGGACAAGCGGTATACGTGTTGAGGAATTTCACGGGGAACGCCGTGACGTACGAGTAGGTATTTGATGATGAAGAAGAAGACGACGATGTTGACTTTGGTGATAATGTTGGGGTTGGTTACGAAGGCTTGCCACAAATGCTGGCAGACTTGTAGGGGCTACAACTGGGGCGAGTAGTCACAGGAGTGACACGGGACCATCGACCGCGTTTGAGTCGTTGTTGAGGGAAGCAAGGCAGCCGTTATACCAGGGTTGTGATAAGTTTTCTAAACTGGACTTTCTCGTGAAACTCCTTCATCTTAAGACCATCAACCGTTGGAGTAACAAATCAATTACTATGGCCATTGAATTGATTAAAGCAGTGCTTCCTACTGGGGAGACCCTTCCAAACTCATATTACGAGACGAAAAAAATATTAAGAGATTTGGGCCTCGGGTATATTCCCATACATGCTTGCAAAAACGATTGCATGTTATTTTGGAAGGAGACTGAACAATTGAAGGAGTGTACGGTGTGCCATGAACCCAGGTACAAGCTGAATGAAGGAAAGAAGAAGACAATTTCGCACAAGGTGCTTAGATATTTTCCATTAAAATCGAGGCTACAAAGGTTGTACATGTCTCAGAAGACGGCAGAAGATATGCGGTGGCATAAGGAGAAGCGTGTTGCTGAGGAAAATGTATGTAGGCATCCGGCAGATTCACAAGCTTGGGCTGAGTTTGATACAAATCACGAACGGTTTGCAAATGAGCCGCGTAATGTACGACTTGGGTTGGCTAGCGACGGTTTCAACCTGTTCGGTGACATGAGTAATGCCTACAGCATGTGGCCGGTGTTGCTTGTGCCGTATAACTTGCCACCGTGGAAATGCATGAAAGAACCATTTATCTACATGTCGTTGCTTATTCCAGGGCCGAAGTCTCCTGGTAATGAAATTGATGTGTACTTGCGTCCTTTAGTGGACGAGTTGAAGGAATTGTGGGAGGTGGGAGTGGAGGCATACGACGTCTCTAAGAATGAGACATTTCAATTGCATGCCGCGTTACTTTGGACCATAAATGACTTTCCAGCATACGGGAACTTGTCTAGGTGGAGCACTAAGGGGTATCTGGCATGTCCAGTTTGCAATAAGGATGCATGTTCCCTACATTTGTCAAATGGGAGGAAAATATGTTACATGGGCCATCGTCCAGTTTTCTACCACCTATCGCATGGCTGGCGAAAATCAGCAGAAGCATCTATTTGATGGACAAATTGAGCGCAGATTGCCACCTCCATTGTTGTCTGACAAAGACTGTGTTAGCGCAATTGGCAGTCATCCAACCAGTGAGGTTTGGGAAGATACCGGGTAGTAAGAAGAGGAAGCAGTACTGATGTGGACTTAAATTGGACGAAGAAGAGCATATTTTTTGATTTGCCGTACTGGGAGACTCTTAAGTTGAAGCACAATTTGGATGTTATGCACATCGAGAAAAACATATGTGATAATGTGCTGGGAACTGTAATGAACATTGAAGGGAAGACAAAAGATAGTGTTAAAG
Organism: Nyssa sinensis; assembly: GCA_008638375.1. NCBI lineage: Eukaryota > Viridiplantae > Streptophyta > Magnoliopsida > Cornales > Nyssaceae > Nyssa > Nyssa sinensis. The sequence continues at coordinate 32,875,208 of CM018050.1, forward strand.
CCCGGATTGGACTTGCAGGAGCTGGGAATAAGGAAAGAGCTGCATTTAATACGTAGCGGTGATAAATAGATCGTGCCTCCTGCACAGTATACGTTATCATCCGTAGAGAGAATGAGGATTTGCGAGTGGTTTAAATCGGTGAAGTTCCCAGATGGATACGCATCGAATATATCTCGGTGTATAAATGTTATAGATGGGAAAATATCCGGATTGAAGAGCCATGACTGCCATGTCCTTTTACAACGACTTCTTCTGGTTACACTACGTGGGTATCTCACCGATCACATATCGACTACAATAACTGAGTTGGGTTGCTTCTTTAGAGAATTATGTGCGAAGACGTTGAATGTGAAAGTATTTGAGAAGCTCGAAAAGGATGTTGTCGTGATCCTCTGCAAGTTGGAACAGATTTTCCCTCTAGCTTTCTTCGATATCATGGTCCACTTAGCGGTGCATTTGCCTCATGAGGCGAAAATTGGCGGACCTGTCCAATACCGTTGGATGTATCCAATAGAAAGGTACATTTAATTTTGTCAATTGTGTTATCTATCCATCCTAACTATTTTAATCTATAACTGATTAATTATAAAAGCAGATATTTGCACACATTGAAGCAATATGTGTGTAACAGAGCACGACCGGAAGGGTCAATTGCTGAGGCTTACATTGATGCTGAATGTCTCACCTTCTGCTCTATGCATCTTGAAGATAATTGAGACAAGGTTTAATCATCAAGAGCGAAATTCTGATAGATGTCTAGGGCAACAACGAACTGGCCTTGTAATGTTTAATCAGACTGTGCGGCCAATAGGTGCCCGTATATATGAATGGTGTCATCCTCAAGACTTGGAAAGAGCCCACTACACCGTGCTCAACAACTGCGAGGAGACATTGCCATATTTTACGTAAGTTTATCGAAATCATTACAATACTACATTAATATACAAATGTAAGTTACATATAACATATCTTATCTTATGCAGTGAGCATACCCTCGAGCTTCAGAGAGAACATGTATCAAGTTCTGATCTGGAGCAAAGACAGAAAAATTTGTTTCCAAAGTGGTTCGGAGACCGCGTAAGAATAGGTTTCAATTAATTATAATTGTATTAGTTAATGCATTTGTATTCAATTAATTTTGTACTTGTACTGAATTAATAGATGAAGCTATTACGCCACCAACAATCTCCTGAGGCGTACGATCAATTATATTCCTTGGCATGTGGTCCTGATCAAAGGATATCCCGCTACACCAGGTTAATTGTTGATGGTGTTCGATTTCACACGAGGGAACGTGAGGTCATCCGACGAACACAGAATAGCGGGGTCCTTGTTGAAGAAGATGGTGACGGAGGACAAATTGTAGAGTACTATGGTGTTTTAAAAGACATCATACAGTTGCATTATTGTTACGGTCATTCTGTGTATATTTTTAAATGTGATTGGTGGGATGTAACTAATAAGAAGACTGGAATGCAGATTGATAAGCACTTCATAAGTGTTAATACGTCACGTACGACATTTAAAGATGATCCGTATGTTTTGGCATCGGTTGCAAAACAAGTTTTCTATTTGAAGGACACAAAAATAAGAGGTGATTGGCATGTTGTCCAAAAAATAAAAACTAGAAATGTTTATGATGTCCTAGAAGTTGGCGAGGGAGATGAAGAGTTGGAGAGGATTGAGGAGGCACTACAAGAAGAGTCTCAAACTGCCCACAATGGTGTTGTCTGGCATGATTAGGAAGGTGTTAGTTCTTATCGGTTGAATAGAACTGATGTAGAACCAATTCATGTCGTAGCTTCCGACGTCACCAATACCACACAATTAGATCCGAGGGATGCAACGTTCATTAATGATGATGATGACGAGGAAAGTGATTTTGATGATGAGACATTGTTAGAGTATTGTACTGAGAATGAAGAAAATTCAAGTTCAGATGATGATACAAACTCAAATGAGTAATTGTAATAGGTGTTACATGTGGTAAGATCAAGGGTAATGGATATTCAATTTTATGCTGTAATGGATTTTAATTTTTATGATGTAATGGAATTTACTTTTAAACTTTTGTTTTAGATATGGTTGGACCAGGATCACGTAGACGCGCAGCACCGGTGGACCCATCGACCCCTTCCCCTTCCTCTGTAGGATCGACCAATCCTGCCATTGATGGTATGGATAGTTCCATTTTGTATTAATGCTTATATAAATATGGTACTAATTGTTTCTATTTTATTGTTTCTAAAGCTTCGGCCACCACCAGTGTTAGACGAGGGCGTGGTAGGTCGAAGAATCAGAGGTTGCAGACACAGATGGAGGCAGCAGGGGGTGCGCGACTCCGGATTGAGCTACCTGAGGGCTTGCTGAAGCCCATTGGTGGGTGGGCACAGCAGTTCATCACAGAGGTCGGCATCATTTGCCGACTACGCGCCCCACTCCATATTACTGACTGGAGTAACGTCACTCAGGAGGACCTACAGGCTATTCATGCGTAGATCCTTGTATGTCTTTTATTATTGTGTTGAACTAAATTTTAACATTTCTAATGCCGTAATGTTTTGACAATGACATGCTTTACAGGAGAAATTTGACATTGATCTCCACCTACCTCACATAGCGAGGGCTGTGGACCGTTACCTGGGAGTTCGTTTCAGGGACTATTGACACCGTCTTCACATGCACTACGAGGCGGAGGTGGCAGCCGGTAGAGAGCCTCGCGACAGACCCTACAGGGGGGTGACGGTGGAGGATTGGATGTTACTGTGCGACCGGTTCGGAAGTGATACATTCCAGGTAAAAACTGTCCAAATTACTTTTGTTGTCTGGTTTAAATCAATATCAGTTATACTAACCTTCTTTCGTTTTGGACAAGTGTAGGAACTAAGCAGGAAGAACAACGAGAGTAGAAGCAAGCAGAAGGTGACCCACTGTGGTGGATCACGTTCTTTTGTACAGTATAGGCATGATATGGTAAGTTAATAAATGTATCAAGTTCTTATTGTATAATCTATTCATGAAATCACTCTTCATAAGCTACTATTTATTTGCTCCAGCGAGACCAGGACACCGGTGCACCACCCAGCCCCATTGATTTGTGACACAGGACGCACTACAACCCCAATAAGGGTTGGGCTGGGCCTGAAGCACAGCGGCTTTATGTAAGTTTTTATGTAAATTGCTACAGTATTACTAATTTAATATTAATCTAAAGTTATATAAGTAGTAACATATATTTATGTTTTTATAGGAGGAGATGGTCCGGCTGCGTGATCAGCCGACACCTGAGGGTCAGGATCCGCCGACCGATGACCAGATACGGGAGACTGTTCTGGGCAAGAGGCGTGGCTATGTGCGTGGCTTAGAGACTGGGATGGCGCCGACGACATCGTCCTTTGAGAGTGATGCTAGGGCACACTCAGCTACGGAGGCAGTTCAACAAGAGAATGTAGTGCTGCGCCAGAGACTAGATAGCCTCGAGGAGCGATATGCCGAGATACAGACTCTTTTGTAGACGATGATCACCCAACAGCGTGACTCTTCACAACCTTGGTAAGTTTTTAAAATTATATACTTTTGTGGATTTATTATTTATAAAAAAATGCACCAAAACCAAATCACACACCTCAAAAATGATAAAATAGACTTGCACGAACTTACAGAACTCGATTCCGATGCCCGGTTTGAAACTTATGCAAGTTTCAGCTCCAAAAAGGCCCATTTTGGGGTTTGACAGACCAAAATGCTGGATATCAGCCTAACTACACCGAAACCACCTCACACACCTCACAAATGATAAAATAGACTTACAAGAACTTACGAGACTCGGTTCCGATGCCCGGTTTGAAACTTATGCAAGTTTCAGCTCCAAAAAGGCCCATTTTGGAGTTTTGACAGACCAAAATTCCGGATATCGGCCTAACTGCACCAAAACCACCTCACACGCCTCACCAATGATAAAATAGACTTGCACGAACTTACGACACTCGGTTCCGATGCCCGGTTTGAAACTTATTCAAGTTTCAGCCTCAAAAAGGCCCATTTTGGGGTTTTGACAGACCAAAATACCGGATATCGGCCTAACTGCACTAAAACCACCTCACACACCTCACAAATGATAAAATAGAGTTGCACGAACTTACGACACTCGGTTCCGATGCCCGGTTTGAAACTTATGCAAGTTTCAGCTCCAAAAAGGCCCATTTTGGGGTTTTGACAGACCAAAATGTTGGATATTGGCCTAACTGCACCGAAACCACCTCACACACCTCACCAATGATAAAATAGACTTGTACGAACTTACGACACTCGGTTCCGATGCACGGTTTGAAACTTATTCAAGTTTCAGCCTCAAAAAGGCCCATTTTGGGGTTTTGACAGACCAAAATGCTGGATATCGGCCTAACTACACCAAAACCACCTCACACACCTCAAAAATGATAAAATAGAGTTGCATGAACTTACGAAACTCGGTTCCGATGCCCGGTTTGAAACTTATGCAAGTTTCAGCTCCAAAAAGGCCCATTTTTGGGTTTTGACAGACCAAAATTCTGGATATCGGCCTAACTGCACCGAAACCACCTCACATACCTCACCAATGATAAAATAGAGTTGCACGAACTTACGACACTCGGTTCCGATGCCCGGTTTGAAACTTATGCAAGTTTCAGCTCCAAAAAGGCCCATTTTAGGGTTTTGACAGACCAAAATGTCGGATATCGGCCTAACTGCACTGAAACCACCTCACACACCTCAAAAATGATAAAATAGACTTGTACGAACTTACGACACTCGGTTCCGATGCCCCGTTTGAAACTTATGCAAGTTTCAGCCTCAAAAAGGCCCATTTTGGAGTTTTGACAGACCAAAATGCCGGATATCGGCCTAACTGCACCAAAACCACCTCACACACCTCACAAATGATAAAATAAAGTTTCACGAACTTACGACACTCGGTTCCGATGCCCGGTTTGAAACTTATGCAAGTTTCAGCCTCAAAAAGGCCCATTTTAGGGTTTTGACAGACCAAAATGCCGGATATCGGCCTAACTGCATCGAAACCATCTCACACACCTCAAAAATGATAAAATATAGTTGCACGAACTTACGAAACTCGGTTCCGATGCCCGGTTTGAAACTTATGCAAGTTTCAGCTCCAAAAAGGCCCATTTTGGGGTTTTGACAGACCAATATGCCGGATATCGGCCTAACTGCACCGAAACCACCTCACACACCTCAAAAATGATAAAATAGAGTTGCACGAACTTACGAAACTCGGTTCCGATGCCCGGTTTGAAACTTATGCAAGTTTCAGCTCCAAAAAGGCCCATTTTAGGGTTTTGACAGACCAATAATGCCGGATATCGGCCTAACTGCACCGAAACCACCTCACACACCTCACAAATGATAAAATAGACTTATGCTACTTTATGTCGTTCTTACTATTTATGCATGCAAAAAAATAAATAAACTATTCACATTCTATGTTCATATATATTTAATAATTGTTCTAATATATGTCATTTGATCTTTATTTCAGATTGATCGGGGATTATTGTCACGCCGCCATCTTTATGTTTTGCATCGCCACTTGTTATTTTTATTTTTTATTTTCATGGACATCTGTAGTAACATTTTGGAGACAATTTTTAATTTTTCTATTTAGTGATGAATGGTACTGTTACAATTGTACATAATTAGTTTAATATATATATATATATGAATGTATTTTTCTGCTTTAAAATATTCATTTCAGAATGCTTGGATTTTATTGTATATCAGGATGGATGATTGATACAGGTTTAAACAGGAGCAAAACAATATTAAAACAAAGCAGATATGGCTGAAAAAAAAAAAAAAAAAAACACTTTTAGCGACGCACACCATAGCATCGCTAAAAGTCTGAATGTAATTTAAAAATCAGTATTAGCGACGCACAGTGTGCGTCACTAATACTCACTTTTAGTACCCTTGGGAATTATTTGCGACGGACGTATCCAATTATTAGCGACGCCCATGTGCGTCGCTAATAGTCACTTTTAGCGACACCAACGGTTTTGTGCGTCGCAAATAGTATTAGCGACGGCACTTTTTGTGACGCCTTAGCGATGCACGTTTGTGCGTCGCTAAAGACCTTTAGCGACGCACAATTGCACTATTAGCGACGCACGCGCGCGTCGCTAATAGTGCATTTTGTTGTAGTGCTCCTTGAGTGCAATGGCATGGCACTCCCGGGAAGTCGGCTGACACCCTCTAACAGAGTGAACGTTCTGATTGTGGACATACTTCAGACATTGATGGAGGGTCGAGGTGACTGCCCCTATCTGGTGCAACCATGGTCTCCCAATTATGACATTGTAGGGAGATTTCATATTCAACACCATGTACTCTGAGATTGTGGTTTTCTGCCCTTCTCCTTCCCCCACAGTAGTAGGTAGGTCGATCCTTCCTAATGGGGTACTGAGATTGCCGTCAAAGGCTGCCATCACGGCGGTAGTAGGCTTGATGCTGTGGTGGTCAATCTTTATCTGTTTGAGTGGCTCATAGAACAGTATATTCACAGAGCTGCCAGTGTCAACCAGAACCCTTCTGATCTTGAAGTTGGCAATCTTGAGAGTGATGATGAGGGCATCACTGTGAGGACAGTGTACCCCTGATAGATCCTGTTCTGTGAACTGGATCTCTGGCCCTGGTTTGAGCCTCTTCTCAACGTTGAAGATCTGCATTACATCTGGGGCAGCTCTAGCCTCCCGAGCATACCTCTTCCTCGCCCTGTTTGACATTCCTGTAATAGGGGAGTCAGCGTGGAGGACGTAAATGATATGGTTGTTCTGCCTTTGAGGCTCGTTTCGTCCTTCCCTCTGTTCTTGCCTTTGCTCAGGCCTCTGGTTTGGCTGTTGTTGAGGCTTGTCTTCATGGAGGTTCTGCCTTCCGTCTTGCTTGACGAACTCCCGAAGACGCCCCTTCTTTATGAGCTGCTCAATCTCATATCGAAGGGTCCTGCATGAGTTAGTCGTATGCCTATGATCTTTGTGGAAATTGCAGTACTTACTTTGGTCCCGAAGGCTGGGATCTCCTTTAATCAGTTCTGGCCATCGTAGGTTTTCCCGATCTTGGATCTGCCGAAGTACTTGGTTTGGTGTAGTGTTCAAAGGGGTAAAGTTAGTGAACTCCCTTGGTCCAGAATTATAAACAGCCCTGGGCGCTGTTCTCTTTTCTGGACTCCTGGCCCTTTTCTTGCTAGAGTCTCTTCTGTGGTCCTCCTTCTTATGATCCGCCCTCTTCGGATTATCCTTCTGGTTCTGCTCTTTGCCCTTCTGGGATGTGCGGTTAGCTTCTTCCAAGTTGATGTACTTCTTGGCCCGGTTCATTAATGCCGCCATGTTGGTAGGAGGGCTTTTAGTCAATGAATCTCTGAAGCCACCGTGAGCAAGTCCAGCAGTTAAGGCAGCTACAAGGAATCTTGGGCTGTAGTCGGTAATCTTCGTGAGTTCGGTATTAAAGCGCGCAATGTAGGCTCTGAGGGACTCCTCCTTAGTCTGCTTGACATTTAACAGGAATTCTGGTCCCCTTCTGAGCCTTCTGCTGGTCATAAATCTGTCCAGGAATTGCCTACCGAGCTCATAGAAGCTGGTAATTGGGTTCGGAGAGAGGTGGTGGAACCATTTCAGAGCAGTTCCCTTTAAGCTAGTAATAAAAGTTCAGCACATAAAAGCATCAGAGGCCCCGTGGAGGGCCATCGTATGCTGGTAGTGCGAGAGATGATCTCCTGGGTCGCCAGTCCCATCGTACAGGGTGAACTTTGGCACCATAAACTTCCTGGGCCTTTCGTCTGTCATGATGGCGTGAGTGAATGGGGTGGCAAGTCTTCCGAGCTGCCTGGCCAACTTATCCTGCTCTAGAGGGTTCTGGGCGCCTCTAAAAGCTACTGTTCGGTCCATAGATTCGGCAATTTCTTCGACCCTCCGTGGGTCTCTGAACCGGAACTCTTGTGAACCTTGTCTTACAACCTCGACTTCAGGGTAGTCGGGCTGAGTACGTCCCTCGGACGGAAGAGGGTTCCGAACTGGAGGGATTGGTGCTGCTTGGGGATGGGGGTCCTATGGTGCCGGATGTGCTCCCGAAGCCCTTGGAGTTGGGGCTCTAGTAGTGCTCCGGTAATGGACGTTAGGGACGAAGGCTGATGTTCCCCAGCCTGGGGCTGCTGATGGCTGTGGATCTCTGCCAATGCGAGCAACACCCTGGGGGTGCCCAGGCTGGTTATTTGGAGCCTGCTCATGGGGCTCTTCATTCTCTGTGGTAATAGGGGTTGTATTCCCGCAGTAATGTTGACCGGCAGGTTAGGAGGACTCGTCCCTTGATTCTGTGTGAGCGTTGCCAGTGTTCTAGATATGGCAAGCAACTATTCCTGCACCAGTTCATTGTGTCATTTGATTGATTCGATCTCTTGTCGCATGGGATCAACCGTTGGCCCTCTTGCTCGTAGAGCAGGCGGCCGACGTTGAGAGCTTTGCGGATTCTGGGTATTCTGTCGCGATCGGAGATTTGGGGCCATGGTTTTCTGGTGAGGAAAAAGATAATTTTGTGAATAAAGCACTTAGAGATTAGTCGTTCTCACAGACGATGCCAAACTGATGCTGCACTTTTCGACTCGCAATAAATCTGGACTTCCGCAACCTGTAGAACACTCAAAAGGGGGGATCAGAGGACCACCAGATTGGCTCCGGCGGTAGCCGCTCCGATGCTTAAGTAAGTAACCGGAATTGAAAAGACTGTATTGAAAGCTAAAGAATGAGTATGAAAATAAAGCGTACCTTTAGGGTTTAATTTATAGGCTGTGGCTTTCCTAAGTTGATTAGGATTTGGAGCCATGAAAGTAGGGATTTGATCACCGGAGATAGTAGTTTCCTTGTTAGATATTGCACCATAGATCGAGATGAACATGTATAGCAGTTTCCTTGTCGAAGGCTATTTTCTTATTCCCTGCTCGGCAGCCGCTAAGGTGGTGACGAGCTCTGGAGTGTTGGTCTGGAGCCCTTGTAATTAGCTCCGTGATCCTTATCCGGATATGTATGTGCTCTGGAGGCATATGCTCGGCCACTTCCGATCTTTCAACCTGTCCTGAATGTTCGAGCGCTTAGCCACTGGCTGAGCGCAAGCTGAGTTAGCCGAGCGTGAGTTGGACTTATAGGCATACGTGTCAAGTGCTGGTTGGTCTTGCTCTTTTGTGGTATATCAATGGCAAAGTGACGATAGATGTGTGAAAGAGTTGTAAAGAAATTAGAGATATTACAGGAGTGTTATAAAAAATGAAAAATTCTTGTAGCCAATAGGAGTCGATATATGAACCTCATTCAAGTTTAGAAAGTGTGAGTTGCTCCCGTGTCTTGTTTCTGTTTTCAAAAATTTTGGAAACTACTTTTTTTTCGTTTCACATTTTTAGCCTAAATTTAAAAACATTTTCAAAAAAAGAAAAACAAAGACAAGCAATCAAACACATTATTTGTTTTAGTTTTTTAAAAATTGTAAACAAAAAAAAAAAAAAAAAAACTGAAACAACAATGTTATCAAACAAGCCCTTAGTTTTTATTATTTTGGGTTTTTGAGTGAATTAGGTTTGATTGATCCCATGCATAAGCTCTAAAACATTTAAATGTTCAACTAAAACAAATCACAAAATGATTTTTCAAACCACTACATTGATATATCTTATGTGTTAAAAGATCTAGTTGTTTGAAAAATTAATCACTGGTGAAAACAAGCAAAGAAGCTTATTCTGTCAAAACCAGTTGATTAAGGTTTTCTACAACATTTATTGCGAATAACACACATGCTTTAACTTCTTGATCTCTCACTAAGATTTTATTTATTGTAAAACCTAGATCTGAAAGTTTTCTTCATTTAAATATTCAGAGATTATCTTGATCAATCTTGTTTAGAGAGTGATTATTTATTACACCAATCAGCTCTATAAAAATGTATTTATTAGTATCAACTTTGTATCTACTCATTGTAGTGAGATTTGTTGGTAAGTGCTACCCTTTCGAGGCAAAAAAAATTTTGCTGGGAAAAGAATGTTGAGTTCTTCATTGTAAATGTTTGATCTCCACTAGTGAAAAAGTTCATATAGTGAAAAAACTTAAGCGGGGAGTTGAGTTGAGGACATAAAAAATTTTCGGACCTCGTAAAATCGTTATGTTTGTTTTCTCTTCCTTACTCTTTACTTTCTACTTGTTATATTATTTTTTAGTTTTATTTTTCAAAATAATTGTTTCCCCCAAATAAGCCTGAATTAACATATTCAAAATAATTTGTTACAATATATTGGACATTGCATAAAGTACTATATAAATATTACTAATTTTAGAATATCTTACAAATACCCTAAGGTGTCAAATACAATTAAATATAACCACAAAAATATAGAGAACCAATGACAAAAAATTCTCCACAATCCCATGAAAACAATTGCAAAATTTACATTTCATATGTGGCAGGCCCTCGAGAAGGTGACAAAACAATAGGCATAAAAAGAGCATTCAACAGTCCATTCAACTGACCTAGTATGAGTGTTATCAAGTTGTAATTTTTTTTTTTTTTTTATGTTTTGTCAAGAAATTGTTAAAGGGAGAGATTGTTAAAAAAAGTAGATAATTTATGTTGACAATTCTTTTCAAAAAGTTGTATTTTTTTAGACAGTATTTGTTAGAGTAATATTGAGTAACGTAAGAAATTGTTAGTCTACGTGGAAGAGGACTCAAGACATCTACATTTTCGTTAATGTATGAAGAAGTATGCAAATCAGGGTATATATTAATGCATATAATGCATATATTGCATTAAGTACACATCTTGACTTGTTATTCAAATTTAGAATAACGTTTAAAATGATTAATTTGACCTTAAGTGGCTTAATTTTGACTATATATTAATACACTTTAAACAATTATTTTTTAAAACATTCTAAATTTATTTTATCACCTAAAACAAACATTTTTCGTAATGAAAGTTTATTAAATCCAAAAATTTATTTTCTAGTTGTACCCATCCGAAAGGAGGATATAGTCTCATCCGAATAGAGTGGAAGAACCCTTTTTGTCCAAATGATGGGTTATTTTTCTTGCATGGTTTTGGAAGGAAATTTTCAAATTCGTGAAACAACATTTTCCAACTTGGTTTAGGAATGTGTTGCAAATTTCATAAAATAAATAGAGTACTATGATTTTTTTTTTTTATTAAAGAATCCTAACCTCTTGAAGCATTGAATTTTCTAGAAAATTTTCTTAGCTTCATGTTTTTATTTTTATATGGTCAGTTAGTAAGGTAGTTTTTCTTGTGTTTGCTATATCCCTAGTGAATACACACATAGGTTCATATAGTGGTTAAACATATAATCATTGCATGAAGTGTGCACATTGTGGAGAGTGGATATGAGGATCTTGGTTGATGTCATAACAAAATATATTCAAACTGAAAAGTACAATGAGAAGCTTCAAACAGACTACAGGAGATGATGTGTGTTGGCATGTTAGTTGTTTGTGGAGAAAGAGCTTTGCGGATTTGTATTGCATTCTTTTTAACTAGTGAACTTTTGCAACTTGAAGTTAGTTTTCTTCTTCATGAGGATTTCCCATATATGATTTGGTGCCATGCTTATTTATTTATTTTTATGGATGCATGATTATTTACTTTGATGTTCATGACAATTACTTGAACTTAAGATCTTAAATATTCAACAAAGAATTGTTTTTCAATAATAATTCATTTTGATTAACAAGAAATTCTTTTAAATATGCGTTCTTAATTAATTAAACTAGTTTAATTAATTAAAAAGTGATATAAATATTTTTACACTTTTAATAGACATTTATTATCACTTATTTCTATATCGCATTAGGAACTAAAAAATAATTTTAGAAAGTTTGATATTTCTTTCCAAAATACGTTACATTTTACCATTCTTCCCATTCTCTTTCTATCAACCATTTCTTATCTTGAATTCCTTTTTCTTGAGATTACCAATATTATGGACTGATTTCTCTAGATATAATAAATCAAAATAAATGATTCAGACTATTGTGAAAAAATGTAGCAATGAATTAGAATGAAATGGAAGGACAAGGCCCTCAAGGCCTGGAGGAGCGAGATTTTTGCAAATAATTACCGCCTCCACGAGACTTTAAAGGTTAAGCAATTTGCAACAATTCGAGAGTGATGTGATGCAGAATTCCAGGAACATGCAAGGTAAGAATTTGGGCCAAAAGGAAGGAAAGATAGTATTGCCAAGACGGTCGCGTGAATTTCAATCATCCATCAATGTGTACGAGGAAAATGCAAAAATGACCAAAAACTCCAAAATGGTGGTTACAAGTAACCCAAAATAGTTGAGGTATCAACAAATGCAAGTTCATGGAAATACTTTCCCTGTGCCACAAGGACTTCAATGGGAAGCTAATGAATTTTAACAAGATCCAAAAGGCATCAAGCCATGGGCAAAGCCATTTGAAGCAAATAGGATCAAGGGAAATGGAATACAACTTTAATATGTTCATTCTCTGGAGAACAACGAAGATCAAGAATTGTTAATTCTAGAATAGGATGTGGGAGATGAAATGAACAGATGGGGATTCCTCAATAGGATATGTGATGGGAGCTAACCTTTCTTTCAAGAATATGTTGACTTTCACTCAAAGGAACTAGAGAAATGTGGGAAGAGTTCAATTGCATTCTCTAAAGGCATGCTTCTATTGTTTAAATTCGAGCAAGATGAGTGTTGAATGAAGGTTATGGAGGATGGAGCATGGATGGTAGACAACAGACCACTTATACTGAAACCATGAACAATGGATTTTAAAATTGTAAAGGAATGGATCAATGCAGTTCCTATTTGGATTCGACTACCTAACCTTAAGCTCCACTTATGATCTGCAAGGGCACTAAATATATAGAATTGCAACCATAATTGAAAAACCACTATTTTATGGTAAACATGAAACAACTAAAGGTAGGCTCCATTATGCTCGCTTGTTAGTTGAAATTGAAATAGGGAAGGAACTCCTAAATCAAATCCAAATACAGGATCATAAAAGGGTTCTCCTATTTTCAAGAAATTGAGTATGAACTGAAATATCACGGACTTCTATTTAAATTATCGTCAATTAAATAACCTCACATTACATGATTTTAATTATGCAATTGTTTATTTGGAATATATAAATAAATCAAATTTTAGAATCCTAGTTTGACAAAACGGATACCAAATATGAAGTTTACATGTCTAAATATGCTACCATATCCATTTTGGTAGAATTTGAAAATAGTGACTTCGGATTTTTGAATTAATTAACACTATTTAAGTTTGACAAGTGGCAAAACAAGATATAATTATCATAATTTCTACATCTGTCACTGATTAGACTCAACTAGAATAGGAGCAAAGATGGTAATTCCATGGCCCCTTCCGTTGGTGATGGATTTTTTTTAATCTGTTTGTTTCCATCCTTTTTCCAAGAGTAACTACACTTCATATATAAGCTAGAGAAGCATCATTTTTGTAGGAGATAAGTCCCAACCATTTAAATAATGTCTTTGCGAGATGAAAGTAACTTATATAAGGAGGTGAAATTCAAAAGGATTGTGATAATTATGTTAATTCTTTAGCTCAATGGAATCACACTTTTACCACAATAATCACATAGATAGTCGTCCTTTTACTTGGTAGGACTTGCCCCCTATCTTGATATTTGAACATTCATCAACAGGACGAATGCATTCATAGTGAAAGGATTGATCACAATCATCACAATGATAGAACCAGCATTTTGGATTTAACTCTTCCTCACAAACTTCACAATAATATACATCCGGATAGTTTTTGAGAGGGGAATAGTTGAGGATGAGGAGGTGTTCATCATATCTATGCCTAATTGTGCTTGGCAACCGAGCACATCGAAGGTCTAGTTTGAAATCGCAAGTGCCACATCCAAATGCGAACCCAGATGACTGCATCTGACAAGCATTGCACCGGCCATCTAACTTTTCCTTCAAAACAAGGCGGTGGTGCAGGTGAGCTTCATGTCTGATGGTGGTGGGTAGCGAACCACAGGTAACATCAAGGTGGAAATGGCAACAGGCACAAGTGAAGGTGAATCTGTTGCTAAAGAAACCGCAACCATTGCACAAGAACAAACCGAAAGACATAGGGGACTTTGCAAGGAGAATGAGAGGGTGTTGTGGATGAAATGGGTGTTGCAACTCAGTGGGTAACTCGACGCACCATTCGTGGAGAAAGAAATTGCATTCAATGCACCTGTAAAATGGACCCAAGATGGGTTGTGTGCACCCATCACATATATTGTCATTCTTGGTCTCGTTTGGGGAAGACAGTTTGCTTGTTGAACATGATTCATCACTACTTTGTACGTCAAAAAGAATTAGAGGATGGTCATGACTGAAATGGTTGAGCTCAGTTGCTCTCTGATTCTTTCCCATGCTCATTTCCTTGAAGCAATGGCTTGTTAGACTTACAAATTCATTGGGAACTGGTAAGTGGATCAAATTGGCATCAAAGTCTTCCACTTTAATTTCAGTTTTCCGGCCTGTCAACCAAAAAATATATGTAAATGACACAACCCAAAGAATATAATTAAATAACAAGAAATGCATTGCAGAAATAAGAAGAGTTACAACTTACAAGGCAAAAGGATAGACATGAAAGGCTCTGTCTTTGATGTCGCGCAATTGACATGCGCAAAATATCTGCATTCGGCACAATAAAAAACCCAGCAAAATCTGTTCAATTCCTTAGCGCAGATATCACAGTAGGATGTGAAATTTGAATATTCAATGGGAATAGAATAGGCGAGGGTGAGACTGTGATCATGGTCACTGTGTTTGACAGTGCTTGGTAATGAAGCACAGTCCCGGTGGATCCAAAAGTGGCCGCAACTGGTACAAAAATAGAAGATGCCTTCATGTTTTGTGCCACATGCACTACAAAAGAGCAAGGCTGGCCTCCTCATTGGGGTTAATGGATGTTTGTGACTTTTGTGTTCAATCTTGCGCTCCATCAGAGAAGCACAAATTATATCTATGTCGAAATCGCATTGAAAGCATCTGTAGGTGAAGCTCTTCCAATCTCCTTGGCAGACATCACATATGCAACGTAAAAAGAGCGGATTTGTAAGGAGGGTAAGAGGGTGGTCGGGGTGCATGGGGTGTTCCATCTCCGTCGGTAGTTCTGCACATAATTTGTGGAGGGAGAAATCACATTGGTTGCAATTGTAGGAGGGACCTGAGATCTGTTCCAGACACCCATTGCAGCAGCAAACTTCCTCAGCATCATTCTTCTGTTCTTCATTGAGGATCAGTGGATGATCATGGCTAAAATGTTGAAGCTCCATCTCTCTCTAGATCTGAGCTATTTCTAAAAGCTAGCTGTAATAGCGAGAGCTTTGTAAATATAACTATATAAGCTTTGATGAGGATGATCAAAGTCCACGATTGATTTATTGGTTCTGGTAATAAATTAAAGGGAAAAGGACTTATATGGATGATCAAACTTCAAAGTCAACCATAGAATTATTGGTTCTGGTAATAAATTAAAGGGAAAAGGTTCCCTTGATGGACTCGACTTATAGCAAGTTGTTTAAGGGAAATATGGTTCAGAAGGATATTTCATCTGACTCTTTCAACGTTTCGGGTGGTGTATTCAGTTATGTTACAGAAATTACCTTCCTTTTCCATTTTGGCGGCGCTACTTGTGGGTGGGGATTTGGGTGGAGGTAACAGCTGATTATAGTTTACTAGACTTAAAATTATATATATAAATATGTATGTATATTAATGGATAATGAATTATCAAGTATTCTATAGGAGAACGTTTTAATGGGTTGAAGGATCTAGACAGCGTTTTTAGGTTATCGGTCTCAGTATTCTTCCAGAAGCTTTTTTGCCTCTGACAGCAGTGCAAATTGAATTTATGTAAGTTTGATGTAGAATGGTTTGGTTTGTTTAAAAAACTATCTGTTGTCTTCTATTTTTTTAAAATACCAATACGTTCCCATTTTGCCTTCAGTAATGTAAAAAAATTGCACTACAAAGGAGACGACTAAAATGATGTGTCAAATTTGATCCATGAGGGCCAAATATGGTTCCAATGTTGGGGGAGTCAATTTTTGTGAGAATAATTAAAATTAAAATACAATAAAATGTTACTTGGGAATGATAAAATAAATTAAAATTTTGGTAGGAATGATAAAATATTGAAATGGATCACCATTTTGCCTCCCTTTTAGATCTAATTTTGGTGAAGAGATGCAAATAAAGAGACAAAACACTATTTATGAGAGAAAAATGGTATTTTAGGTGGTGTTTGGTAACGTTTTTTATTTTTGATTTTTAGTTTTCTAAATACAAAAAATAGTTTCTATTTATTTTTATAAAAATAAAAAAAAATAATTGAGATCCTGGATCTGCCCAA
Source organism: Nyssa sinensis (assembly GCA_008638375.1). Taxonomy (NCBI): domain Eukaryota; kingdom Viridiplantae; phylum Streptophyta; class Magnoliopsida; order Cornales; family Nyssaceae; genus Nyssa; species Nyssa sinensis. Next base: position 32,891,688 of record CM018050.1, read on the forward strand.
TCCTGCAAACCTATGAGTCCGGTCCAACATTAACCTAGAGATAACAGGCTTAGTTGGGCCCATGCGCCATTAGCACTCTATACTTTAATAAGATGTGCCAGCTAATTGTTCAAGCATGATTACATCATACACGTACAAAACTAGTTTTCATATAGGCCTACTATCAAACCCTAAGTAAACTTAGCCGTCATGGACATACGTGGTGGCACCTTACACTAAGTCATGATCCAAGTCAGGCAAGAAAGGTAGTGAAGACCTCATACACAAGAGGTCATGGTCATTCCTGTCAGACCGGTAATTGTTCCTAAGACATATATATGGGGTCTTCCTCCCCACCACCCCAAGGCATAAGAGCAGCATGTCTAGGCATGTTATAACATGAAAAATTTTTTTTTATTGTTATTAATTATTCTTGCAATTGTTAATTAATTAATTTTATTGTTATTATTATCATTATTATTATTATTATTATTGGATATATGTGTATGGAAAATTAAAATTCTTTTTTTTATTATTTGTATGTATGTATAAAATGTGTAAAAATTATATGAGTGTATATAAATAAATGTGTAATTATATGTGTGTATATGTATATATATATGGGTGTAGAACAGTGTGTGTATGTGTGTGTAACCGTGTGTGTGTGTGTGTGTGACTTTGAGTGTTACACACTCAAAGAGGTATGGGTGGGGTTGTGTGTGTGAGTAGAATTCAGGGAGTGGGGGAGGTGCAGAATCAGCAGAGGGTGGTTGGTCTTGGGGAGAGAGAGAGAGAGAGAGTGAAGGAAAAAGGGGAGTGTCTCGGGTGAGAAGAAAAGAGAAGGAAAGAAAGAGAAAGAAGAGAGAAACAGAGCTCTGAAGGAGAGTTAGAGACCTGGTTCGAGCTCGGAGCAAGAGGGAGAAGGAGGACACGGCTAGAGAGAGAAACGGCCAAAAAATTTGTAAGTGGGCCACTTCTGTTTCGATTTGTTTTAGAGCATTTCAATTGATTTAAATTATAGAACCTTGTAGAGCATAATGTGAGGATTAAAACGCAACAAAAATGATAGAAAACGGTTGAGAAATGAGGGAGAAAAATGGAGGTGCAGGTCACAGCCGTGGGGGAAAAATCTGGGTTTTCATCGTGATTGGAAGCTTCAAAACGATAGTAAAAGACTCCAAAAACGTTTTAGAATAGTTTGGAATTGAAAGGGGCTTCGAAAACACCATAAAAATCAAGTTTAAAAACTTGATTTTTCTGAAATTCCGGTCACCGGCGCCGGAGAAGACGCCGGAACCCTACCGGAGGTTCGCCGGAAAATCGGGGGAAGAAGGGGGGTCTGTCCGGGTCGGGTCGGGTCGGGTCGGGTCCGGTTCGGGTCGGGCGTGGACCGCCCCTGCCACGTGTCGCGTGGTTGTTTTAAATTAAAAGGGAACTTGGCCCGTTTGGTTGCAAGGGTAAGAAATCAAAAATTTGAAATTGAATAGAGACAGGGATATCCTATCCCGGTTTTAGCCCTATCCCCTGTTTGGTTAACCTGAATTAGAATAACAAATTAAACTAGTTTTAATTTGAACCTTTTGGAATTTGAACCCCTTGAATTTGAACCTTTTAAATTTGAACCTTAACCTGAACTTTCAGAAATTACGAATTGACCCCCCAACTGTTAGAAATTACCCTTTGACCCACCTGATTAAATTATTAATAAAATATTAATTAAATTAATTAATTAATTATTTAATTTAATTAATTTAATTAATTAAATATTCAAAAAACATCCCGGAGTCCAAATGAGACAAGTCATTAGTGTATTTTGACTATCTCGACTATTCCGAGACCAATGGTGAGGTCCGTTTTACGAGACGGGGTCCCGAAAAATAAAAGACCCGTAGTAACCTTTAAAATTACCAAAATGCCCCTAGATTGAAACACAGTCAAACGAACTCCGAATTAGGTAAACAAATAGTGGAATTTTATTATCTCGAACATTCCGGACTCAACCGTGGAGTCCGATTTGTGAAAAGAGGTCACGAAATGTAAGGACACGTGTAAAGTGCAAAATGACTGTTTTGCCCTTTTGAACCCCGGTGTCCGAATTGAGTTCTACGAAAGCCTAGACTTACTTTCTTAAACGCTCTAAAACCAATGGTAGAGTTTAATTTAGCAGAATAGAAACCTATGAATTTAAAGACATAAAATTTGATGAATAGCATAAATTCAAACAACAATGGACTGAGTTGTAATTTCTACTTTTAGGGACACTGACAGGACAGGAGGAGGCGATCTGATCTCCTACATTTTCATCCGTCGGTTCAGTTACATATAGTTCACGATCTTCTAGGGTTGATAGCAACCCATCAGGTATGGTGTTTTGCTAATGTTAGAAATGAAGTTAAGTTAGGAATATTTGTGAATGACTGAGATGTTGTATGTGTTTATTTGTAATGTGTTTACCTGATTATTTGGAATTGGTTGTTCACATGTTATGTGTTACTTGCAAGTTTAAGAACATGAATTATGATGTATGAACACATGAGATATGCATGTATATGAAACTGACTGGTGATTTATTTATTATTGTCAGAGCATGTTATATTATCGAGATCCATGTTCATTGAGATTGCATTGGCATATTGGCATATGATGAATTCCTTGAGAACATGGCGTGGGTAAGCACGTGGTGCTTTGCATTATGAGGGTGTAGATCCTGTGGTGAAAAACCCAAAATTGGCCATTGCATTGGTACTCCGTAGCCATCGGGGAGTACCCGTAAACGAGACATGGGTTGTGGCATAGAGTTGTGCATGGGTGTGTCACGCATACCATTCATATATGTTACTGCGATGTTTTGAATGTCATTTAGAAATAAATGTACACTTTGCACATGCCACGCCTTAGCTTTATTTCTGGCATTAGCATTTCATCATACCAGCAGTTGTGCTGACCCATTCGTGGGCAACATTTTCAGATGAGGATCCTCCAGCCACGTGAAACTTAGTGATGCCCTGAGAGGGCGAAGCACGTGATGTATTTGTAATCCATGAGACTGGTATTTTGTTATGTAAGGGCTTAAGCCCGAATGACTGATGAACAATGTATTCGATGTTACTTTATGTATGGATGATGATGGACGCATGTTTAGTGAATTTAATTACTTTTGTCCTTTTATTTATTTTACTTTCTGTCTCGTCACTCGCGCCCCGGGTTCGTGGGAAATTCGGGGCGTGACAACGTGGTATCAGAGCATAGGTTCGAATACCTAGAGACTGTGGGGTGTTGTTTAACACCATGAGACCCTAGAGAAGAGAATAAGACTTAGCATGAACTGTTAGCAGCATGTGATAGGATCTTATGTGCTACGTGATTATGTGTCCTAATGCATGCCTTATTGTGATTACGTGAAGAAGTGATACTAAAATTTTCCTTTGAACTTGTAGATATGCCTCCTAGACGAGCTCCTACGAGAGGCAGACCACCCAGAGGGGGTAGGGGTAGGGGTGCGCCTCGAGGTGCCGCCCAGCCTCGTCGTGGCAGACCCAGAGCTGCTGCCCCTATTCCTGACGTGGTTGAGGAGGTAGTTGCCCCAGCTGACGTTCCTGAGCATAGTACAGCTGAGGAGGATGTTGCTCCAGCCTCTGTGGAGGAGGTGGGGCAGACTATTGGCGCCAGAGATTTGGCGACCATTATACAGGAGTGCTTCCGTGCTATGCAGGAGGCCAGGACCATTGAGGCTGAGGCCAGAGCTACTGAGGCCGAGGCCAGGGCTGCCGGTGCCGCGGCCAGAGCGGCCGGTGGGGAGACCAGAGACACCTTCGTCATGAAGGCGTTTCAGCGTATGAGGCCACCGTCATTTGCAGGACAGCCTGATCCTTTGGTGGCCGAGGAGTGGCTGGATCAGATTGTGAGGATCCTGGACTCACTAGGGATTGTTGAGCCACACCTGAGGATACGATGTGCCACCTTCCAGTTTACAGGGCTAGCGAGCCAGTGGTGGAAGGTATCTGCCGACAGGATTAGCAGGTTCGGAGAGGGGTGGGATGCATTTGTGGCCATGTTCAATGACCACTACTTTCCAGCGACTGCTAGGGTCGGGTTCAGGAGAGAGTTTGAGACCTTACTACAGAGGGACATGACCGTGACGCAGTATGAGTCCCAGTTTACCGCATTGGGCAGGTTTGCCCCGCACATTGTTGGGGTGGAGGAGCTGAGAGTTTATCATTTTCTAGAGGGGCTGAAGACCTCTATCAGGGATAGACTGGCGGGTCACATCATTGACACTTACGAGGAGGCTGTGATCAGGGCCACGAGGGTAGAGAGGGAGTTGACAGCTCTCAGAGGGATTAGGGAGTCCCGGACTCAGACCAGGCCAGCCACAGCACTAGCACTTACACCAGCTCAGCCTACCGTGACCGTCCCAGCTCATCCTGGTAGGAGACCACTGAAGAGGTTCCGGGGCAGTACCTCTTCTCCATCGACATCCCAGAGGCCTGCACAGCTTTTAGCACCCCAGCCCACTATGTCTACTACTCCTCGAGGAGGGGCACCACAGCTGACCATCACATGCTACCAGTGTGGACAGCCAGGCCACAGGATGGCTGATTGCCCACAGAGAGATCCTAGTCAGGGATCAGGGACAGGACCGAGCCAGCTACCACTCCCATCCCAGTCTCAGAGTCAGGCCTGGAGGGCCACACCAGTGTGCTATACATGTCATCAGCCGGGCCATGTCAAGGCCCACTGTCCTCAGGGGCAGACTTCCCAGAGTGCACCGAGGTCCCACTATTTCCAGCCCGCCCAGGTACCTTTACCCCAGACGCAGTCAGGCTATAGACCCCCGGCACCTTACTATCAGCCAGCATCCTCAGCCTTGAGTGTTAGAGCCCCAGCCCCGAGAGGGGGAGGACAGCAGGGGCAGAGAGGGGGAGGCAGACAGGGTCAGACTGTACAGGGCAGGGTATACGCAGTCACTACCCCAGAGGCTTCTACTGCTGGGCCATCAGTAGTGCGAGGTATCTTTCTTATGTTCAGTTCATGGGCTAGCGTGTTGATAGATTCTGGTGCATCGCATTCTTTCATATCCACTGCATTTGCCATGACATTGGGGTTGACTATAGACCGGTTAGATCCACCGCTACGTGTTGATACTCCTGTTGGGGGTAGTGTGACACTGACCAGGATTTGTAGGGGTTGTTCACTTGAGATAGCTGACCGTACTCTCTGCTTTGATTTTATTGTGCTTGATATGACTAGCTTCGACATTATCTTGGGTATGGATTGGCTGTTTACCTTCCGGGCTAGCATCGATTGTTTCAGGGGGAGAGTTACAGTGTGTACCCCTGAGGGGGATTGCTTTTATTTCACGGGAGATCGTGGGGACTTCTTAGTACCACCCTTGTACGACTCTAGGAGTTGGGGAGCCCATAGCTATATGTTGGCTAGTATGATTGCAGGGGATAGTGAGGCTACAGGGGTTGTATTACCACCAGTGGTAGAGGAGTTTCCTGACGTATTTCCCGACAGCTTGACTAGTTTACCCCCGAGGCGGGAGGTGGAGTTTACCATTGAGCTTATCCCCGGTACTGTCCCCATATCTATTCCACCATACCGCATGGCTCCAGCAGAGCTGAGAGAGCTGAGAGAGCAGCTGACTGACCTTCAGGGTAAGGGGTTCATCCGTCCTAGCACTTCTCCTTGGGGTGCCTCAGCACTCTTTGCGAAGAAGAAGGACGGGACGTTGCGGTTATGTGTGGACTACCGGAGGCTGAACCGGGTGACTATCAAGAACAAGTACCCGTTACCCAGGATCGATTACTTGTTTGATCAGTTGAGAGGTTCGAGATGTTTCTCGAAGATTGATCTTCGATCTGGGTATCATCAGTTGAGAGTGCGAGAGGAGGACATAGCGAAGACAGCCTTCCGCACTCGCTATGGTCACTTTGAGTTCGTGGTGATGCCATTTGGTGTGACGAATGCCCCAGCGGCATTCATGGATTTGATGCACCGTGTCTTCGGTCAGTACATAGATCAGTTCGTGGTGGTGTTTGTGGACGATATCTTGATTTACTCACCTTCTGAGGATGAGCATGCTTTCCACTTACGGACTGTGTTACAGATCTTGAGAGAGCATAGGCTGTTTGCCAAGCTCTCCAAGTGCGAGTTCTGGCTCCAGGAGGTACAGTTCTTGGGCCACGTGGTATCTGGGAGTGGAGTATCTGTTGACCCTTCGAAGGTCGACTCTGTTATGAGCTGGGAGAGGCCGAGGAACGTATTTGAGATACGGAGTTTCTTGGGGTTAGCAGGGTACTACCGCCGTTTTGTAGAGGGATTTTCCCGACTTGCCGCACCGATGACCCGACTGACGCGCAAGGGCGTCAGATTTCAGTGGACTGACGACTGTGAGCAGTCATTTCAGGAGCTGAAGAGGAGATTGACTTCAGCTCCCGTCCTGATTATCCCCGAGGGAGGCCTGGGCTATACAGTGTACTGTGATGCTTCCCGAGAGGGACTGGGATGTGTATTGATGCAGGAAGGCCGGGTAGTAGCTTATGGTTCTCGCCAGCTGAAGAGCCATGAGAAGAACTACCCCACCCACGATCTAGAGTTGGCTGCCGTCATCTTTGCTCTTAAGAGCTGGCGACACTATTTATATGGGGTGAGATTTGAGGTGTTCTCGGACCACAAGAGCCTCAGGTATATCTTTACACAGAAGGATCTGAACCTCTGACAGAGGAGATGGATGGAGTACCTAGAGGACTACGACTTTGACCTTCAGTACCATCCTGGGAAGGCCAACGTCGTAGCTGATGCACTCAGTCGGAGACCGAGCAGCACCTTAGCCAGCCTAGCCATCAGAGAGTGGGAGATGATGGGAGTTATTGGGGAGTTTGACTTAGAGCTTACCGAGTCTGAGGGACACGCCACCCTGTTTAGCTTGTGTGTACAGCCTACTCTTCTGACCAGAGTTATAGAGGCACAGTTGCTAGATGCTGAGGCCGAGCAGATCAGGGCACGGATTGCTAGCTCCGAGGGATTTGAGGGATGGACAGTCCATTCTGACCTTGGTCTGAGATACAGGGGTAGGGTCTTCGTTCCCGAGTCTCTTAGGACTGATGTCCTTAGGGATTTCCACCATTCACGCTTGGCGGTGCACCCAAGGGGCACCAAGATGTATCATGATCTGCGCCGTCAGTATTGGTGGACTGGGATGAAGGCAGATGTGGCACAGTTTGTGGCTAGGTGTCTCACGTGTCAGCAGGTGAAGGCTGAGCACCAGAGGCCTGGAGGTTTACTACAGCCACTACCGGTAGCCGAGTGGAAGTGGGAGCACGTTACCATGGATTTCGTGATGGGTCTTCCGAGGTCACCTAGGGGCCATGATGCGGTTTGGGTTATTGTGGACAGACTGACGAAGTCCGCCCATTTCTTGCCGATCAGAGTGACTGACTCATCAGACGCCCTCAGTAGGTTGTACATTCGAGAGATAGTACGACTACATGGGGTACCGGTATCCATAGTTTCTGACAGGGACCCACGTTTCACTGCACGGTTCTGGCAGAGCTTCCAGACAGCTTTGAGGACCCAGCTGCAGTTCAGTACTGCCTTCCACCCACAGACAGATGGCCAGTCAGAGCGCACTATTCAGATCTTGGAGGATATGCTCAGGGCCTGCGTCATGGACTTTAGAGGTAGCTGGGAGGATCACCTTGCCTTAGTTGAGTTTGCCTACAACAACAGCTACCAGTCCAGCATTGAGATGGCACCGTTTGAGGCATTATATGGTAGGCCGTGCCGTTCCCCGGTATGTTGGACTGAGGTGGGAGAGACAGCTGCCTTAGGACCTGATATTGTTCGTGAGACCACGGACAAGATACAGGTGATCAGACAGCGGTTGTTGACAGCTCAGAGCCGCCAGAGGAGTTACGCAGATAGGAGGCGGCGGCCCTTGGCATTTGAGGTGGGGGACCATGTGTTCCTCAAGGTATCTCCCAGACGAGGCTTGAGGAGATTTGGGCGCAGTGGGAAGCTATCGCCACGATTCATTGGTCCTTTTGAGATACTTGGGAGAGTTGGTGAGGTGGCTTATAAGTTAGCCTTACCACCACAGCTATCTGGGGTTCATGACGTCTTCCATGTATCTATGCTGAGGAAGTACCATCCCGACCCCTCACATGTACTTGACTGGGTAGATCTTCAGTTAGAGGGGGACGCTTCCTATGACCAGAGACCCGTAGAGATATTGGACTCGAGGGATCAGGTTTTGCGAGGCAGGACCATCCCTTTGGTCAAGGTTCGTTGGAACAACCATGGGGTTGAGGAGGCTACGTGGGGGCGTGAGGCCGAGGTCCGAGTTAGGTACCCTGAGTTGTTTGATCAGTGATGTATTTTCTTTTGGTTCTATGTTATTTTAAATTTCGGGACGAAATTTTTGTAAGGAGGGAAGGATGTTATAACATGAAAATTTTTTTTTTATTGTTATTAATTATTCTTGCAATTGTTAATTAATTAATTTTATTGTTATTATTATCATTATTATTATTATTATTATTGGATATATGTGTATGGAAAATTAAAATTCTTTTTTTTATTATTTGTATGTATGTATAAAATGTGTAAAAATTATATGAGTGTATATAAATAAATGTGTAATTATATGTGTGTATATGTATATATATATGGGTGTAGAACAGTGTGTGTATGTGTGTGTAACCGTGTGTGTGTGTGTGTGTGACTTTGAGTGTTACACACTCAAAGAGGTATGGGTGGGGTTGTGTGTGTGAGTAGAATTCAGGGAGTGGGGGAGGTGCAGAATCAGCAGAGGGTGGTTGGTCTTGGGGAGAGAGAGAGAGAGAGAGTGAAGGAAAAAGGGGAGTGTCTCGGGTGAGAAGAAAAGAGAAGGAAAGAAAGAGAAAGAAGAGAGAAACAGAGCTCTGAAGGAGAGTTAGAGACCTGGTTCGAGCTCGGAGCAAGAGGGAGAAGGAGGACACGGCTAGAGAGAGAAACGGCCGAAAAATTTGTAAGTGGGCCACTTCTGTTTCGATTTGTTTTAGAGCATTTCAATTGATTTAAATTATAGAACCTTGTAGAGCATAATGTGAGGATTAAAACGCAACAAAAATGATAGAAAACGGTTGAGAAATGAGGGAGAAAAATGGAGGTGCAGGTCACGGCCGTGGGGGAAAAATCTGGGTTTTCATCGTGATTGGAAGCTTCAAAACGATAGTAAAAGACTCCAAAAACGTTTTAGAATAGTTTGGAATTGAAAGGGGCTTCGAAAACACCATAAAAATCAAGTTTAAAAACTTGATTTTTCTGAAATTCCGGTCACCGGCGCCGGAGAAGACGCCGGAACCCTACCGGAGGTTCGCCGGAAAATCGGGGGAAGAAGGGGGGTCTGTCCGGGTCGGGTCGGGTCGGGTCGGGTCCGGTTCGGGTCGGGCGTGGACCGCCCCTGCCACGTGTCGCGTGGTTGTTTTAAATTAAAAGGGAACTTGGCCCGTTTGGTTGCAAGGGTAAGAAATCAAAAATTTGAAATTGAATAAAGACAGGGATATCCTATCCCGGTTTTAGCCCTATCCCCTGTTTGGTTAACCTGAATTAGAATAACAAATTAAACTAGTTTTAATTTGAACCTTTTGGAATTTGAACCCCTTGAATTTGAACCTTTTAAATTTGAACCTTAACCTGAACTTTCAGAAATTACGAATTGACCCCCCAACTGTTAGAAATTACCCTTTGACCCACCTGATTAAATTATTAATAAAATATTAATTAAATTAATTAATTAATTATTTAATTTAATTAATTTAATTAATTAAATATTCAAAAAACATCCCGGAGTCCAAATGAGACAAGTCATTAGTGTATTTTGACTATCTCGACTATTCCGAGACCAATGGTGAGGTCCGTTTTACGAGACGGGGTCCCGAAAAATAAAAGACCCGTAGTAACCTTTAAAATTACCAAAATGCCCCTAGATTGAAACACAGTCAAACGAACTCCGAATTAGGTAAACAAATAGTGGAATTTTATTATCTCGAACATTCCGGACTCAACCGTGGAGTCCGATTTGTGAAAAGAGGTCACGAAATGTAAGGACACGTGTAAAGTGCAAAATGACTGTTTTGCCCTTTTGAACCCCGGTGTCCGAATTGAGTTCTACGAAAGCCTAGACTTACTTTCTTAAACGCTCTAAAACCAATGGTAGAGTTTAATTTAGCAGAATAGAAACCTATGAATTTAAAGACATAAAATTTGATGAATAGCATAAATTCAAACAACAATGGACTGAGTTGTAATTTCTACTTTTAGGGACACTGACAGGACAGGAGGAGGCGATCTGATCTCCTACATTTTCATCCGTCGGTTCAGTTACATATAGTTCACGATCTTCTAGGGTTGATAGCAACCCATCAGGTATGGTGTTTTGCTAATGTTAGAAATGAAGTTAAGTTAGGAATATTTGTGAATGACTGAGATGTTGTATGTGTTTATTTGTAATGTGTTTACCTGATTATTTGGAATTGGTTGTTCACATGTTATGTGTTACTTGCAAGTTTAAGAACATGAATTATGATGTATGAACACATGAGATATGCATGTATATGAAACTGACTGGTGATTTATTTATTATTGTCAGAGCATGTTATATTATCGAGATCCATGTTCATTGAGATTGCATTGGCATATTGGCATATGATGAATTCCTTGAGAACATGGCGTGGGTAAGCACGTGGTGCTTTGCATTATGAGGGTGTAGATCCTGTGGTGAAAAACCCAAAATTGGCCATTGCATTGGTACTCCGTAGCCATCGGGGAGTACCCGTAAACGAGACATGGGTTGTGGCATAGAGTTGTGCATGGGTGTGTCACGCATACCATTCATATATGTTACTGCGATGTTTTGAATGTCATTTAGAAATAAATGTACACTTTGCACATGCCACGCCTTAGCTTTATTTCTGGCATTAGCATTTCATCATACCAGCAGTTGTGCTGACCCATTCGTGGGCAACATTTTCAGATGAGGATCCTCCAGCCACGTGAAACTTAGTGATGCCCTGAGAGGGCGAAGCACGTGATGTATTTGTAATCCATGAGACTGGTATTTTGTTATGTAAGGGCTTAAGCCCGAATGACTGATGAACAATGTATTCGATGTTACTTTATGTATGGATGATGATGGACGCATGTTTAGTGAATTTAATTACTTTTGTCCTTTTATTTATTTTACTTTCTGTCTCGTCACTCGCGCCCCGGGTTCGTGGGAAATTCGGGGTGTGACAAGGCAAGCCTTGGCATGGCTTGCCCAAGCCCTATGGACCAGTCGGTGTTGGTTATTTGGATTGGGGTAGAGCATAGGGCATGCCTCGGTGGCATTACAGTTGGGTTCAATATGACTTGGTGGCTGAACTATAGTGGGAATGACTATGGCAGCTGAAGGTTGACTGAAGGAGCGTCATGACATGTGTGGGACACATGACTTAACAGCATGGAATGGGTGCACCCCAGCATACAAGCAGTTGGGCGCATGGCTTGGGTTCAACCCAACATGCACAAAGGGGGTTTGCTCAAGGCGTGGACACGTGGATAAGGCAGTTGTGTGATATCAGACATGTGGGTATATATATATATATATATATATATATACACATGTGCGTGGTGTGCTGGCATAGCAGTTGCAAGCAAGTGGGCTGGAATGGAGGTAGTGGCCTGCAGTAATTTCAACTGCAACACACAGGTGTCAGCCTTGGGGGCACGCAAATAGCTGAAGTAGTTTCAGATAACTGTTATGCCACAGGTGGCACGCTTAGACTTGTCCAACAAACCCTTGGGTGGTTGAAGGTGTCAACTGTCATCTTCTTTGTGTATATAAACACACCAAGGCCCTGCATTTGAAAGCAGAGAGTCGTTGGGAGGATTTGTATTCCTTTGTAATCTAATTGATGTCAATATAAAGGTTTGGGAGTGTTTTCCCTGTAAACGAATGTTGTGCTGTGTTTACTCTGTGTGTGTGTGTGTGTGCTGCCTTGTGAGTTCGAGGGCTGGTTATAGAGGCAACGCCATCACTGAGGTGTCATTGTTGCGAAGCAAAAAGTTACCCCGTGACAGTTGGTATCAGAGCGTGGTTTTGATCAAAATCCATGGCTGGTGGTGGTAACGCTGAGTTACGTGAGCGGGTGACAAAGCTGGAGGACTTTGTGGGTGCTCCACCGGATGATGCCATGCCCCTCTCGCTGCAGATCGATAGGCTATCCTAAAAGGTGCAGAATGTCCAGAGAACACTAGAGGAACTCCGACATACCGAAGATGATCATTATCTTAAAGCAAACAGCAAGACAAATGATCTTCTTGGGGATGTTAGTTCTCTGGCCGAAGTGTTGAAGGAGAAAGTTCATTCCCTTGAAGAGGAGGTGTCTCTCATGAAGTGGGTCTTGCATCAAACGAGTCCAGTGCTGCACGAGAGCTCACAGAACGCCAAAGTCCCTGACCTGAAACCCTTTTCCGGTGCACGCAGTGCAAAGGAGTTGGAAAACTTTTTGTGGATATGAGTCACTATTTCAAAGTAGTCTGGACCCCGGATGCAGAGAAGGTGGATCTCACTACATGTATCTCGCTGGAGATGCAAAACTATGGTGGCGCACACGATCTGCAGACAATTCACGTCCACAAATCACAACTTGGGATGCTTTAGTCCATGAAATAAAGGAGCAGTTTTTTTCGAGCAACACGGCTTGGCAAGCACGTGATGCTCTACGCAAACTCAAACATACGGGTTCTGTTCGAGATTATGTCAAGCAATTCTCATCCCTGATGCTTGACATTAAAATATATCTGGGGAAGATAAACTGTTCAATTTCATGGCTAGACTACAAGGATGGGTGCAGTCAGAATTGCGACGGTAAGGTGTGAAAGACTTGCCTGCAACTATAGCAGCTACTGATGCTCTTGTTGATTACCACCCATAGTCAAATTCTGCGAAGAAAGATGGCAAGGGTGAGTCAAATGAGCAACAGAAAGGGAAGGGTTTTAACAAGAAGGAGAAGGACGGGAAATTTACCTCATTTTCTTCAGCAGAAAGAAGTGTAGACAAACCTTCCACATCTAAGAGTGGAAAGGGTTGTTTTATCTGTGATGGCCCTTACCATGCCATGAACTGCCCCAAAAGGAAAAGCTGAGTGCTCTTGTTGCAGAAGACTCAACTTCTAATCGTTCAGAGGAACCCACACGAGTCAACCCTCTCCAACTTTTGAATGTAATTCAGAAGAAGGAAGAACCAACGTCTGGAAAAGGATTGATAGATGTGCAGGTCTTATTGAATAATGTTGTTGTTCATGCCATGATCGACACTAGAGCCACCCACAACTTCATTTATGATCGTGAAGTACAGCGGCTTGGTCTTTCCCTGATTAGTGATTCCAACAGAATCAAAGCCATAAATTCAAAAGCGAATCTAGTTGGTGGAATGGCTAAAGATGTTCCCTTAAAAGTTGGCGATTGGCGAGGCCAATGCAGCTTTATGATGGTCCCCTTGGATAATTTCCAGGTAATCGTTGGGTTGGATTTCTTTATAAAGGCGAAGGTTTTTGTTATGCCTTATCTGTAAGGTCTTTTCATCATGGACTTGCCAAGTCCTTGTTTTGTTTCTTTAAGCAAGGCCAAAAGTGCGGTGGAGATGGTGTCAGCACTGCAACTCAAAGACGGACTTAGACAGAGGCAAATGACTTATCTGGCCATGTTGTTCGAGGAAGAAACGAAGGAAGACTTGCAGTCTATACCTGAGCCTGTACAGAAATTGCTTGACGAGTTCCAAGATGTGAAGCCAGATCAGCTTCCACCCAGATTACCGCCAAGAAGGGAAATTGACCACCAGATTAAGCTAGTTCCGGAAACCCCCTACTTAAGCCCCTTATCGCATGGCTCCCTCTGAGCTTGCTGAGTTGAGAAAACAACTCACTAATCTTTTGAAGGCTGGCTTTATCCAGGCCTCTAAAGTGCCGTATGGTGCTCCTATTCTGTTCCAGAAGAAGAATGATGGTTCTGTTAGGCTCTGTGTTGATTATAGAGCTCTTAACAAGGTGACAGTCAGAAACAACTATCCAGTCCCTATAGTTGATGAGTTGTTTGACAGACTTGGGAAAGTTGCATACTTCACCAAGATGGACTTGCGGTCTGGGTATTATCGAGTCAGAATTGCGAAGGGGGATGAGTCTAAAACAACCTATGTTACAAGGTATAGCTCTTATGAGTACTTAGTCATGCCATTCGGCCTAACTAATGCTCCTACAACTTTCTGTACTTTGATGAATAACGTATTTCGGGAATACATTGATCGCTTTATTGTCATATATTTGGATGATATAGTTGTTTTTAGTCAGACCTTAGAAGAACATGTTGATCATTTAAGGCTGACATTGACTAAGTCGAGGGAAGCAGAACTATACTTGAAGCCAGAGAAGTGTGAGTTTGGCCAAAGAGAAATCATGTTTCTTGGTCATATTATTTCTGGAGGTACTGTTCGGATGGACCCAAAGAGAATTGTTGCCATTCTTGATTGGCCAGTGCCGACTAAGGTGACAGAACTTCAGTCTTTCTTGGGCTTAGCCAGCTACTACAGAAAGTTCGTCAAGAACTATTCAAAGAAGATGGCAGTTTTGACAGACCTTTTATGGAAGGACAGAACATGGAAGTGGACTAATGAATGCCAAGAGGCATTCGACCGATTGAAGGCGGGGGTGACTAGTGACCCCATTTTGAAACTTCCTAATTTTGATTTGCCTTTTGAGGTGCAGACTGATGCTTCTGATTTTGCTATTGGAGGTATCTTAGTGCAGGATGGGCATCCAGTGGCTTTTGAAAGTAGAAAGCTGAGTGACACTGAAAGACGATACTCAGTGCATGAGAAGGAGATGACATCAGTAGTATATTGTGTCAATACTTGGAGGCACTGCCTGCTGGGCAAACATTTCCTCATTCTGACGGATAATGTGGCCACTAGCTGACCCTGAAACAAGCAAGGTGGCAAGATTTCATGGCGCAGTTCCACTATACAATCTAGTACAAACCAGGTAGTGCAAATCAGGTTGCAGATGCTCTCAGTAGAAAGCCAATTACGGAAGAGAACATTGCAACACTAAGCCTCGTTGATGGAGATATGTTGGAAAATATCATAATTCAAACAGAAACTGATCCTGTGACTAACCTACTCTTGAAGCAAGGATGGTATCATGAGATGGTTTTGGATAGAGGATGGTGTCCTCTATGCTAAAAGAATAAGACTGTATGTCCCTAAGTCTGAAGGCATCAGACAACTGTTGCTACAAGAGTCTCATGATTCTCTTTGGGCAGGACATCCAGGCCAGGAGTGGACTCTTGCCTAATTATCTGAGAGCTATTATTGGCCTCGAATGGAAACTGATGTTGAATTGTTTGTGCGGACCTATTTGCTGTGCCAACAGGACAAAACTAAAAGAAGAAGACGGTGAGTACACTACAGGAAAAGGCACTATTAGCGACGCACGAATGCATCGCTAATAATGGAAAAATACGTCATTAAAGCGTTTTTGTGACCCACAAAGGGGCATCGCTAAAAACGTCACAAATAATCACGTCGCTAATAGTATTAGCGACGCGTGCATCCATCTGTGTCGTTAAAGGTAACTATTAGCGACGATTACGGTGCATCACTAATAATTTTGATGGTGCGTTGCAAATACTATACACGGATACAATGTGCGTCGCTAAAAGCTACTATTAGCAACGCTCTTTGTGCGTTGCCAATGGTCTATTTTAGCAACGCTCACTATATGCGTCGCGTGAGATACCATTTGCGATGCACACAATGAGCATCGCAAATGGTATATGACCTTTAGCGACGCTTGTTATGCGTCGCTAATAGTTTGTAGCCAATCTTTAGTGACGAATTTGGAGCGTCACTATAAATTGATTTCTTAGTTTTAGCGACGCAGTTTGTGCATTGCTAAAAGTTTAATTTTTTTTTCCTACATTATTTGTTTTATTTGTTTTTTTATTCCTGTTTAAACCTGTATCAATCATCCTGATATACAATAAAATCCAAACATTCTGAAATGAATATATATTGAAAAAAGAAAAATACATTCATATATATATATATATATTATACTAATTAATTAGTTACATTTGTAATAGTACAATTTAAGAATAAATACAAAAATAAAAAATTGTCTCAAAAAATATAACTACAGATGTCGATGAAAAAAAATAGATAAAAATAGTCAATCCCGATGCAAGACCTAAAGACCCCGGCGCAATAATCCCAATCAATCTGAAATAAAGATCAAATGATATATATTAGAACACTTATTAAATATATATATGCAAAGTGAATATATTGTTTTTTTTTTCATGCATAAATAGTAAGAATGGCATAAAGTAGCATAAGTTACAAACCACTAATCCGAACTGATTGCCCTAAGTTTTTGGTAGTCTATTTTTTCATTTGTGAGGTGTGTGATGGGGCATCAAGATAGTTAAACAGATATCCGATATTTTGGTTCGTGAAAACCTCAAAACCTGCCTTTTCGGAGCAAAAACTTGCATAAGTTTCAAGCCGTTGATCCGAATCGAGTGCCGTAAGTTCGTACAAGTCTATTTTATCATTTTTGAGGTGTGTGATGGGGTTTTGGGGTCGGTAGGCCAATATCCGGCATTTTGGTCCGTCAAAACCCCAAAATAGGGCCTTTTAGAGTAGAAACTTGCATAAGTTTCAAACCAATGATCCGAAACGAGTGCCATAAGTTTGTGCTAGTCTATTTTATCATTTTTGAGGTGTGTGATGGGGTTTCAAGATAGTTAGGCCAATATCCGATGTTTTAGTTTGTCAAAACCCAAAAATGAGCCTTTTTGGAGTAGAAACTTGCATAAGTTTCAAACCGGTAATCCAAATCGAGTGTCGTAAGTTTGTGCAAGTCTATTGTATCATTTTTGAGGTGTGTGATGGGGTTTCAGGGTCAGTAGGCCGATATCTGGCATTTTGGTTCTTCAAAATCCCAAAATGGGCCTTTTTGGAGTAGAAACTTGCATAAGTTTCAAACCAGTGATCCGAACCGAGTGATGTAAGTTCATGCAAGTCTATTTTATCATTTGTGATGTGTGTGATGGGGTTTCAAGATGGTCAGGCCGATATCCGGTGTTTTAGTCCGTCAAAACTCAAAAATGGGCCTTTTTGGAGCAGAAACTTGCATAAGTTTCAAACCGGTGATCCGAACCTAGTGTCGTAAGTTCGTGCAAGTCTATTTTATCATTTGTGAGGTGTGTGATGGGGTTTTGGGGTTGGTAGGCCAATATCCGACATTTTGGTCCGTCAAAACCCCAAAATGAGCCTTTTTGGAGCGGAAACTTGCATAAGTTTCAAACCGGTGATCCGAACCGAGTGCCGTAAGTTCGTGCAAGTCTATTTTATCATTTTTGAGGTATGTGATGGGGTTTTGGGGTTGGTAGGCCGATATCCGACATTTTGGCCCGTCAAAACCCCAAAATAGGCCTTTTTGGAGCAGAAACTTGCATAAGTTTCAAACCGGTGATCTGAACCGAGTGTCGTAAGTTCGTGCAAGTATATTTTATCATTTTTGAGGTGTGTGATGGGGTTTCGGGGTTGGTAGGTCGATATCCGGCATTTTGGTCAGTCAAAACCCCAAAATGGACCTTTTTGGAACCGATGAAATTAAATAAGTTCGTGCAACTATATTTTTTTATTTTTACGTAACATTTTCTATAAATAATAAATCCACCAAAGTATATAATTTTTAAAACTTACCAAGGTTGAACAGAGCCACCCTGCTGGCTGAGCATCGTCTGCACAAGAGCCTCTAGCTGGGAATATCGCTCCTCGAGCGCTGTCACTTTCTACTGCAAGCTTTGTATTCTCTCATTGAACTACCCCAGTGGCTGTGTGTGCCTAGCATCACTCTCGATGGTAAAGGATGATGTCGTCGATGCCATCCCAATCCCTAAGCCACGCACTATAGTCACGTCTCTTGCGCAGAACAGTCTCTCTTATCTGGTCATCGAAAGGCAAATCTTGACCCTCAGCTGTTAGCTGAGCACGTAGGTGGACCATCTCCTCCTATAAAAACTTAAATATATGTTACTACTTTTAGAACTTTAGATTAATATTAAATTAGTAATACTGTGGCAAGTTACATAAAAACTTACATAAAGCCGCTGTGCTTCAAGCCCAGTCCAACCATTCTTAGGGTTGTAGTGCATCCTGTGCCACAAATCAATGTTGTTGGGTGGTGCACCGGTCTCCTAGTCTCGTTGGAGCAAATAAATAGTAGCTTGTGAAGATTGATTTCATGAATAGATTATACAGTAAGAACTTGATACATTTATTAACTTACCATATCATGCCTATACTATACAAAAGGAATGTGATCCACCACAGTGGGTCACCTTTTGCTTGCTTATGCTCTTGCAATTTTTCCTGCTCAGTTCCTATACTTGGCCAAAACAAAGAAGGTTACTATAAATGATAATGATTTCTTAGACAACAAAAGTAATTTTGACAATTTTTACCTGGAATGCATCACTAGCGAACCGGTCGCACAGTAACATCCAATCCTCCACTGTGACCCCCCTGTAGAGTCTGTCGCGGGGCTCTCTATCGGCTTGCCACGTCCGCCTCATAGTGCATGTGGAGCCAGTATCGATAGTCCCTGAAACGGGCTCCTAGATAACGGTCCACTGACTTCGCTACAAGAGGACAGGTGGAGATCGATGTCAAAATTCTCCTATAAAACATGTCATTGTCAAAAAATTACGGCATTAGATATGTTAAAATTTAATTCAACACAATAATAAAAGACATACCAGGATATGCGCATGAATATCTCGTCGCTCCTCCTCAGTGACGAGGCTCCAGTCACTAATATGGAATGGGGCACATAGTCGGACAAATGATGCCGATCTCTATGGTGAACTGTTGTGCCCACCCACCAACAAGGCTTCAACAAGCCCTCAAGTAGCTCAATCTAAAGTCGCGAGCCCCCTGCTGCCTCCATCTGTGCCTGCAAACTCTGATTCTTCAACCTACCGCGCCCTCGTCTAGAGGTGGTGGCCGAAGCTTTAGAAAAAAATACAATAGAAACAATTAGTACCATATTTATATAATCATTAATACAAAGTGGAACTATGCATTACCATCAATAGTAGGATCGGTCGACCCTGCAGAGGAAGAGGAAGGGGTCGATGGGTCCGCCAGGGCTGTGCGTCTGCGTGAGCCTAGTCCAACCATATCTAAAAAGAAAGTTTAAAAGTAAATTCCATTACATCATAAAAATTAAAATCCATTACACTTGATCCTAACACATGTAACACCTATTACAATTATTCATCTGAGTTTGTATCATTATCTGAACTTGAATTTTATTCATTCTCGGTACAATACTCTAACAATGTCTCATCATCAAAATCACTTTCCTCGTCATCATCATCATTAATGAACGTTGCATCCCTCGGATCTAATTGTGTGGTATTGGTGACGTCGGAAGCTACGACATGATCTGGTTCTGCATTAGTTCTATTCAACCGATACGAAGTAACATCTTCCTAATCATGCCGGACAACACCATCGTTGGCAGTTTGAGACTCTTCTTGTAGTGTCTTTTCAATCCTCTCCAACTCTTCATCTCCCTCGCCAACTTCTAGGACATCATAAACATTTCTAGTTTTTATTTTTTGGACAACATGCCAATCACCTCTTATTTTTATGTCCTTCAAATAGAAAACTTGTTTTGCAACCTGATGCCAAAACATACGGATCATCTTTAAATGCCGTACGTGACATATTAACACTTATGAAGTGGTTATCGATCTGCATTCCAGTCTTCTTATTACTTATATCCTACCAATCACATTTAAAAATATACACAGAATGATCGTAGCAATAATGTAGCTGTATGATATCTTGTAAAACACCATAGTACTCTACAATTTGTCCTGCGTCACCATCTCCCTAAATAAGGACCCCTGCTATTTTGTGTTCACCAACTGACCTCACGTTCCCTCGTGTGAAATCGAACACCATCAACAATTAAACCGGTATAGCGGGATATCCTTTGATCAGAACCACATGCCAAGGAATATAATTAATCGTACGCCTCAGGATATTGTTGGTGGCGTAATAGCTTCATCTATTAATTCAATACAAGTACAAAATTAATTGAATACAAATGCATAAAGTAATACAATTACAATTAATTGAAACCTTGTCTTACATGTCTCCGAACCACTTTGGAAACAAATTTTGTTGTCTTTGCTCTAGATCAGAACTTGATACATGTTCTCTCTGAAGCTCGATCGTATGCTCACTGCATAAGATGAGATATGTTATCTGTAACTTACATTTGTGTACTAATGTAGTATTGCAATGATTTTGATAAACTTACTTAAAATATGGCAATGTCTCATCGCAGTTGTTGAGCACGATGTAGTGGGCTTTTTCCAACTTTTGAGGATGACATCATTCATATATATGGGCACCTATTGGCCGCATATTCTGATTAAACACCGCAAGGCCAGTTCGTTGCTGCCGTGGACCACTATCAGAATTTCTCTCTTGACGAGTAAACCTTGTCTCAATATCTTCAAGATGCATAGAGCAAAATGTGAGACATTCAGCATCAACATAAGCCTCAGCAATTGACCCTTACGGTCATGCTTTGTTACGCACATATTGCTTCAATGTGTGTAAATATCTGTTTTAATAATTAATCAGTTGTACATTAAAATAGTTAGGATGAATAGATAACACAATCCATGTCACAAATTAAATGTACCTTTCTATTTGATACATCCAACAGGTATTGGACAAGTCTGCCAATTTTTGCCTCATGAGGCAAATGCATAGCTAAGTGGACCATTACATCAAAGAAAGCTGAAGGGAAAATCTTTTCCAACTTGCAGAGGATCACGACAACATCCCTTTCGAGCTTTTCCAGTACTTTCGAATTCAACGTCTTCGCACATAATTCTCTAAATAAGCAGCCCAGCTCAGTTAATGTAATTGATATGTCATCGGTGAGATATCCACGTAGTGCAACCGGAAGAAGTCGTTGTAAAAGGACATGGCAGTCATGGACTCTTCAATCCAGATATTTTCTCATCTATAACATTTACACACCGAGATATATTTGATGCGTATCTATCTGGAAACTTCACCGATTTAAACCACTCGCAAATCGTCATTCGCTCTGCGAATGATAACGTATACTGTTCAGGAGGCACAATATATTTATCACCGCTACGTATTAGGTGCAACTCTTTCCATATTCCCAGCTCCTGCAGGTCCAACCGGGCTTTAACAATGTCCTTCGTCTTCCCTTCAATGTTCATTAAAGTTCCCAGTACATTATCACAAATGTTCTTCTCGATATGCATAACATCCAAATTGTGCCTCAATTTAAGGGTCTCCCAGTACGACAAATCAAAAAATATGCTCTTCTTCGTCCAATTTAACTCCACATTAGTACGCTTCCTCTTCTTAGTACCCGGTATCTTCCCAAACCTCACTGGTTGAATGAGTGCCAATTGCGCCAACACGTCTTTGCCAGACAACAATGGAGGTGACAATCTGCGCTCAATTTTTCCATTAAACAGATACTTTTGCTAATTTCTCCAGCCATGTGATGGCGATAGAAAACGACAATGGCACATATAGCATATCTTCTTTCCATTGGACAAATGTAGGGAACATGCATCCTTATTGCAAACCGGACATGCCAGATACCCCTTAGTGCTCCACCCAAACAAGTTCCCGTATGCTAGAAAGTCATTTATGGTCCACAGTAACGCTGCATGCAATTGATATGTCTCGTTCTTAGAGACGTCGTATGCCTCCATTCCCACCTCCCACAATTCTTTTAATTCATCCACTAAAGGACGCAAGTACACATCAATTTCATTACTAGGAGACTTCGGCCCTGGAATAAGCAACGACATGAAGATAAATGGTTCTTTCATACATTTCTACGGTGGCAAGTTATACGGCACAAGCAACACCGGCCACATGCTATAGGCATTACTCATGTCATCGAACGGATTGAAACCGTCGCTAGCCAGCCCAAGTCATACGTTACGCGCCTCATTTGCAAACCATTCGTGATTTGTATCAAACTCAGCCCAAGTTTGAGAATCTGTCGGATTCTTACATACATTTTCCTCAGCAACACGCTTCTTCTTATGCCACCGCATATCTTCTGCCATCTTCTGAGACATGTACAACCTTTGTAGTCTAGGTTTGAAGGGAAAATATCTCAACACCTTGTGCGGAATTGTCTTGCTTTTTCCTTCATTCAGCTTGTACTTGGGTTCGTGGCATACCGTACACTCCTTACATTGTGCAGTCTCCTTCCAAAATAACATGCAATCTTTTTTACAAGCATGTATGCGAATATACCCGATGCCCAAATCTCTTAATATTCCTTTCACCTCGTAATATGATTTTGGAAAGGGTTTCCCCAATGAGAAGCGCTGCTTTAATCAATTCAATAGCCATATTAAATGATTTGTTACTTCATTAGTTAATGGTCTTATAATGAAGTATACGAGATAGACGTTAGCACGCCTAAATATATACCCAGAGAATAATAGGAGACCGTGCTAAAATCTTGTCATAGTAGAATATTCAAG
Organism: Nyssa sinensis; assembly: GCA_008638375.1. Classification (NCBI taxonomy): domain Eukaryota; kingdom Viridiplantae; phylum Streptophyta; class Magnoliopsida; order Cornales; family Nyssaceae; genus Nyssa; species Nyssa sinensis. The sequence goes on from CM018050.1 coordinate 32,914,335, forward strand.
CATAAGAAGCTATAGATTGCAATGCAGATTTATGCATTCCTGAACTATCCTCTCTAGACAATTTAAGAATCGATTTTCAAACACACGAGCCCAATAGCGAATAAATTTCACGACAAGATTCACATGTGATGAAAATGACTCCCGAACGGGGCTAGACTTACTTGAATGCAATTATACATTGAGTTACATGATTATTTAGTTACAAACATTACTAATACAAGAATATGACATTCGAGCTAATTTAAATATATATTCAGGACACGGCAGAGCAGGGCGAGAGTAGATTCTTTAGCCCAGTCTTGAGCCAATGTCGGGTTTTACAAATTGTAAGTAAAAGATTGTCCATTCTCTTGCTTTCTTAATTTTTATCAAAACTTAAGTCTTTCCCAATGACCATTGTAGTACTATATGAATATCTACCTAAATATAGACGTCAAATATGCACTTTCTAAGGCTGCCATTTGTTTTTTCATTACAGGACATGATCTGCAAAGTGAAGGCCTATCGTATAATTTCCATTTTGCAGACAAAACTATAATAAGAGATTGGAGAAAGTTGTGCGTCCATGAAGAACTCAGAATTGTTCACAGATATCTGAAAAGTATTTGTCCAAATAAAATAGTCTCTACGGCAACCGTGGTCTAAGAAGTGACTAGTGCTACTAAATGCTGATAAAATGTTGAAGGCCCACCAAAATATGTATCATCTTCATATATGGTATTTCTATCAAAAGTATTTTTTTTGAATTTAGAAAGCTCCTAAACACTCATTCAATTAATTGAATGGTTAAATTTCTACATATTCTATTGAGAATAACAAAATTTTGCCTGGTCAACATGGTATATACCAAACTGGAAAAAAAAATTAGGGAAAAAATTATACAACAAAATTCCAAAAAAAAAAAAACAGTTCAGTAACATTCTGTGTGTTAAATCCTATCACATCACATTAGAACAGTTAAGTTCTAAATTAATCCAACCACATCTCAAGACTTCCAACATACATGCACAACACTGATTTTTTTTCCAACTAATACACTAAAACACAAATGCAAAGAAAGGCTATCTAATCTAAGAGATTTTCTAATAAAAAAACCTTGCTCCCATTAATCAACAGATAAGATTGTCATGCTTTATGAAAATGTTGAACACATACCCATTTATATGGTTTGTATTTTCATATGTTTGTTGAAATATTTTAGACAACAAAAAAGGAAAAAAAAAAAAAAAAAGAGAAAAGAAGAATTTTCAACATACCTGATGCTGAGATCAACAGAGAGATCAGAGATGAAGAGATCGAGAGGAAAAGATGAATGGGGGCGCAACCAATCGAGAGGGGATCGAAGAAGAAGATCTGCGGGGCAGTGCTATCAACAGTTATGGCAGTGGCGATCTTCGTCAATCGGTAATGGAAGGAGATCGAAATAGAGAGAGAGAGAGAGAGAGAGAGAGAGAGTGGAGATCGATACACAGAGAGAACGAGAAAAAGTGTCTGAGAGAGAGAGAGAGAGATCGAGGGTCTGAGAGAGAAAGAGATTGAATTAAGGATTTGAGATATAAGGACTTATTAGTGACGCACACCGTGCGTCGCTAATAAGAATTCGAGCGTCGCTAAATTGACTTAAAACGACAGCGTTTAATTTACTCATACTATTTGCGACGAACGCGTGCGCGTCGCTAAAAGTATTAACAATTACCGACGCACAAGGGCATCGCTAATGGCCACTTGTACGTCGCGGATAGGTTCATGCCTATTTTTACGCGTGGGAAACTAGTTTTTTATTAATTTTTTTACTAATTTTAGCGACACACGCGTGTGTATCGCTTAAAAAACACCTTTTGGGACGCCTAGTGAGCGTCGCTAATAATGTGCGCAAAAAGTTACTTTTCTTGTAGTGGTACCTTAGAACCACTCCCAATTCCCAACAGACTTAGGGAGAGTGTTTCAATGGATTTCATCAATGGGTTGTCCAAAGGTTAACAACTTTACTTCAATCTTTGTTGTGGTTGACAGATTTTTGAAATATGCAACTTTTGTACCAGCTCCTAAAGTTTGTTCTGCCGAGATCACAGCACAACTGTTTTTCAAGCATATTGTAAAACATTGGGGGTTACCCCTAGATATTGTGAGCGACAGAGATGCCTGATTCACGGGAAGGTTTTGGACGGCTTTGTTTGAGATGATGGGTTCAAAGCTGAACTTTTCAACTAGCAATCACCCACAGACTGATGGACAGACAGAAAGGGTGAATGTTATGCTTGAGGAATACTTGAGGCATTATGTGACAGCAAATTAACAGAACTGGGTTGACTTGCTCGATGTGGCACAGTTCTGCTACAATTTATAGTAGAGCTCCTCTACTGGTTAGACCTCTTTTGAGTTGGCAATGAGCCAGCAACCTCTCACACTGCATGAAATTGCCAAGCAAAAGTCCCAAAGCCGATGCCCTGCAGCATATCGATTTGCTAGATTGCAGCAAGAAAAGACTGAAGAAGCTAGAGACCGTTTGGTAAAGGCTAGAAAGAGGATCAAGAAGTGGGCTGATGAGAGCCGCAGACCGGTGGAGTTTGATTTAGGGGATAGAGTGATGCTGAAACTCACCCCTCAAATTTCGAAAAAGATAAGCCAAAAAAACTGCTCACAAGGGGCTTATTCAATGATATGATGGGCCCTTTGTTATCACCAGACGGATTGGAAGATTGGCGTATAGGCTGGACTTACGCAGCCGACTCAAGTTACATACAGTATTTCATGTGAGCTTTCTAAAAAATTATAATGAGGACCTAACTGATTCTTCAAGAACCAGTCGGGCACGAGCACCTCCAACTATCAGAAAGTAATACACAGACATGGCCGAGGCCATATTGGACCATAGGATCGAGGGAATGAGTAAGAAGAATAGAAGGACTTATTACTTGGTCAAGTAGAAGGGAAAAGGGACAGAAAAAGCAACGCGGGAGAAAGACACGATGCTATGGCAATTTGAAAAGGTGATCAAGCAGTACTTGGAGTTTCTTCCAACGAGGACGTTGGGTTCTCTTGGTGGGGAAGGCTTGTCAAACCCTAAGTAAGCTTAGTCATCATGGATATACTTGGTGGCACCTTACACCAAGTCATGATCCAAGTGAGGCAAAAAAAGTGGTGAAGACTTTATACGCAAGAGATCATGGTCATTCCTGTCAGACTGGCAATTGTTCCTAAGACATACATAGGAGGGGTCTTCCTCCCCACCACCCCAAGGCGTGAGAACAGCATGGCTTGCCCAAGCCCTATGGACCAGTCGGTGTTGGTTATTTGGATTGGGGTGAAGCATAGGGCATGGATCGGTGGCATTGCGGTTGGGTTCAATATGACTCGGTGGCTAAGCTACAGTGGGAATGACTATGGCAGTTGAAGGTTGACTAAAGGAGTGTTATGGCATGTGCGGGACACATGACTTGACAGCATGACATGGGTGCAGCCCAGCATGCAAGCAGTTGGGCGCATGGCTTGGGTGCAACCCACCATGCACAAAGGTGGTTTGCTCAAGGTGTGGACACAGTGGACAAGGCAGTTGTGTGAGATCAGACATGTGGGTACATATATATATATATATATATATATACATGTGCGTGGTGTGCTGGTATAGCAGTTGCAAACAAGTGGGCTGGCATGGAGGTAGTGGCCTGCAGTAGTTTCAACTGCAACACACATGTGTCAGCCTTTGGGGAGCGCAATAAGGCAAGAGTAATTTCAAATAACTGTTATGCCACAAGGTGGCGCGTTTAGACTTGTCCAGCAAACCCTTGGGTGGTTGAGGGTGTCAACCGTCATCTTCTTTGTGTATATAAACACACCAAGGCCCTGCATGTAAAGGCAGAGAGTTTTTGGGTGGATTATTATTCCTTTGTAATATGATTGATGTCAATATAAAGGTTTGAGAGTGTTTTCCCTGTAAACAAATGTTGTGCTGTGTTTACTGTGTGTGTGTGTGTGTGTCTGCTGCCTTGTGAGTTCGAGGGCTGGTTGCAGAGGCAAGTACCATCACTGGGGTGTCATTGTTGCGAAGCAAAAAGTTACCCCATGACCCCTACCATTTTGTGATGTTTTACAATTGCAGAAAACATTTGTTTTGTCAAATTTCATTTGTTGTAATTTTACTTGAGGGTCCATCATTTGCATATAATTCAATAAATAAAATATGAAAGATAAAAATAAGAAATTCTCAATATAAAATTAAATTTTAAATAAATTTTACCAAATATACAAATAATAATTATGTTATAATAAATTCTTTGAATCATCAATCAATTCTCCAAAATTAATTTTTTAGAATTTAAAACTCTTCCATTTAGACCTTAAATCTCGTTATAATTCTAAATTACCATTGGATCATATCATTAATTTTTTTATTATTAATCAATAACAATTTATTAGAATCCAACTAACTCCACTCTTCTAATTAACATCTTATAACAAGTGGATATCTTTGATAAAAAATGTATCTTGAATCTAAATAACGTTTTTAAATGTGTATTTTTTATTAATTAAATTAGTGATTTAATTAATAAAAATATAAATATAAGTTTTTTGGCACTCTTGGTAGCTACTACTTTCATTAATTTTTTTATCAAACCAAAATCATGTTATTTCACTGATGAGCCATAAAATGCGCCTCTAGAGCTAACAGACTTAGCAGAGCTAGCTACCTTCAGATCTGCCTCCAGAGTAGCCTTCAGAGCAGCTACTAGCAGAGCTACCTACAGAGCAGCTACGAGCAGAGCTGCCTCCAGAGCACCTAAGAGTAGAGCTGCCTCCAGCAGAGCTACTACTAGCAGAGCTGAGCTGCCTCCAGAGCAGCTACCAGTAGGCATCCAGAGCAGAGCTGCCTCCAGAGCAGAGCTGCCTCCGGCAGAGCTACTACTAACAGAGTTGAGCTGCCTCCAGAGCAGCTACCAGCAGGCCTCCAGAGCAGAACTGCCTCCAGAGCTGAGCTACCCCTAGAGCAGCTACCAGCAGGCCTCTAGAGCAGAGCTGCCTCCAGAGCAGGAGGAAGTTCCGAACTGGTCACCGTCTTCCATAGACTTCCGACCTCAGAATAAGGAATATATCTTGGAGTGCAAGTCTTTCAGATAGGAAAGGAATCCTACCTCAATCAGGGAAGATTATCACATATCTTTTAACCTTATCAAACAAGGAAAGGAAAATTATTCAATATAGGAAACTGCTAAAATCAATGACTCTCAACCCTATAAATAAAGGGGGCAGGTACGCCTAAATAATCAATCTCACATTGAATCTCAGATTCAATCACATATACAATCACTCTCTTTTATACATATTCTTTATATTTATTTCTTCTTCCCTCTTTACTGCCTTGATCGTCGGAGGGTCCTCCTTCTCTTTTTTGCAGGTCCTTCTTGCCGAATCCATTACCGCAGCCGCCGGCTCCATTTGAAGGGAAGGGACCCTGAACCCCAATCTGCAGCAAGGAACACCCCGGCCATTTCAGCATCACTATCATTGATCTCACGACCAACGGATGATGAGGGCTCTAGGTCTCAGGGGGCCTCCATTCATTTTCCTCGAAGCAGTTGTCACACCCCATCCAATTTGAGCAAGGGTCTCTGCCAAGACACGAAGAAGATAAGGTGTCCCACCTTCGTCTTCACCACCAACGCTCCAAGCATCGCTTGAATCAAGGAGGGTCCACCACCAATCGAAAGAATTTCGACCGGATAACAAGATGGACAAGAGGACTTGTGCCTCCTCTAATCCTTCCTTGGAGACTGAATCAAGGGGAAGGTTAACTCTCGGCCACAGTTTAATCATTCCTAACTCAGACGAAGAATCGTCTATCATCTCCGGGCGAATGACAAAATTCCGACAGCATCTAGAGTCTCTCTTACGAGGGAAAAATTTGGGAACAAGAGGGTTGGGCAGCAACCGTATGCCCTCGTTTCCATATATATAGACCCTTGAAGTCCAAAAGCCACCCAACTGAACCTGTCGCAACGGTTAAAAAGAGATTGGCCTCGAAATCCCAAACGACAATCGAATAAATGAACGGTGCATTAAATCTGTCTCTTCGATATACCAAGAGACAGGCTACAGAGCTCTTTGAACAAAAAACTACAGTCCAGCACCGAAGTTTCTAAATTGGCAAAGAAGGGGGAGGCAAAGTCTAAATGTACAAGCCTCCTATCCGGTATACAGACCCTCCAGTCTTATCTATTTTTTGATAAGCCATTCATACGACAAAGGCCAACAGCTCTGATATATCCTGATCCTAAGGGCTCAGAGACAGCAGTGTCGATCATCGTAATGATGGGCACAAGCTATTGTCACAAATCTCCAGCTCAGAGCAGTCTACTTCAGAACTCTGCGGAATTTACTCCCTCTTTGTGTGATACAAAATCAATATTGGGTTCTATTTATCTGATTATGTTTGCTTTCTTATCTTATTATGATGAGACAGTGGAAGTTAATCTACATTCACTATTCAATTACAAGTACTAAAGCTCAGAAGGCAACTATCAACTAAACGGACAGTTGATCCGACGTGCAATGGGCTTAGAACAGCCATACTCACAGCAAATTTCACAGAAGGCAATAACACAAGAAAAATTTGAAGAAAAAGTCAATTTTACTGATCAAGAAGGCATTTCATTACATCAAAAGGACTGGCAAAAAAACCAAAAAGCTGATAAAGCCTCAAGCCTTGTCCGAGGGGCCTGGGTCCTCCTCCAAAAGAAGGGCGGTAGCCCCAGCCATCTTGTACGAATCAGCACCAGACGAGGTAGGTTCAGGAGGAACGATTGACGACACGTCGAAATCTGGGAACTTAGCCAGGAATCTAGTTCGGAAGCTTTCAAAATCGAACCGGATCAGGTCATCACCCATCTGTTCAACTTCCTCTCTCAATTCCGTCTCAATCTCAGTCTTGGCATGATCAACTGCCTCTTAAACCTTCTGATCAAAGGTACTTCGGAGCTCGACCAACTCCGCTTGAAGCCCTGCAACTTGTCGAGCATAGATGTCCCTCTCAGACTCTGCCACGGCAAGATTGGTACTAGCTTCCTTCAGACCCTCATCGGCAGTCTGAACCTTGGATTGAGCTATCCCAAGCTCCAATCTCATTTCATCCAGTTCAACCTTCAGCTTATCAGCCTCTTCGAGGCTCATGGGAGTCACCATCAGAGCAGCTAAACTGTGCATGTTCTGCACGACGCAAGACAAACAAGTTAGATTAAACGAACAAACAAACAGAAAGGACAAGAAAAGCTTCAGAGGTTACCTTCATATGGAGATTCATCATCTCATTCATCAACTTTGAGGGGTTATCCCCCCTGTACCGATGAGGGCCTTAGGCCCATATTTGGTCAAAAGCCTTCTTGGCAATTTGATAATCTGGCTCATCAGACGGCTCGGATGGTACAGCAGGCGCCTTCCCTTTCCGAGCCCTTCTACTCGGAACGGAAGGGGCAGGAGGAACGGCCGAGACAGGAACTGCAGGTTCGGCCTCCTTCTCGACCTCGGCAAGAGCTGGCTCGGGAGAGCCAGAAACCAACTTCCTCCTTTTCACTTCCAGAGGAGGATCAGGCTCAACTCGGGAGGAAGTCTCCCTCACCGCTCGGGCTTCCGCCTCTGCCCATTTCGAAGTCAGCCTTTTCCTGAGCTCAGCACTACGAGCAGCCATCAAATTCTCCTGAAGTAATAATAGTAGTGTGAGCTCGATTGGGAGTTGAAAGCAGCACACGGTACTGATCTCGTAGCACGTCGGTGAACTCAGATCTCCTCCAAGCTCTTTTGACTGCACATAAACAAGAAATGGTGTATCAGATTATCAGTTCAGAAGCTACAACGAAGCTAAAACAAACCTAAGGGAATAAGCCTCACCCTTATGACCCATGGTACGAGGGAATAGTGAGACATCACCATCGTGGAAGTCTTCATGCTCCCATCCTCCTCCAACAAAGAAGTACCACTTCTTCCACGTTTTATTAGAAGTGGGAAGGGAGGACAAGGGTCGGAACCCCTTCTCCAAGGACGTGTAAAAAAGGTCTTCTGCCTTCTTAAGCTTCAGATCCATATTACTACGGATCAGATCCATGGACACATCTACCTCGTTTTTATGTCCTAACACTACAAACCCTAGAAGTTGCCGCCAACTATTGAGATTCAGGTCGGCAGGGCAGAGCTTATACCAACAAAAGAATTGCCTAACTAAATCCGGCAATGGGAGTCTCAAACCCATTTCAAACCAGGCAAGATAAACACATATCTCCCCGACTACAACATCATGAGGACGATCCATTGGGCCTGGTACTCTACAGGTCACGTTTGGGGAAAAAATTATATTTCACCCTCCACTCGTTCAGAAGGTTCTGAGTAACAGCACTCTCACCCTCTTCGCTATAGGAAGACCTACCAGAGGTTTCCCCAGCCCTGTCTCGGGGCTCTAAGAAGGCATCAACTATCCTAACCTCAGGACTAGGGGGAGGTTCAACAGGCCTCTCCCCGGCGTCTTCAGGGGCAAAGTCACCTACATTCTCTACAGGAGGCAGCATAGCCATCTCAGAGGGACTTCCTACCCCCTCACTTACATTTGAGGATTCAAGAGGAGCAGACATTACTCTCGGACTTAAGAAGAAAGAAGCAAAAGAAGAGGAAAGATCGGTCGAACCTGTTCTAACTCAAGGAAACCGGTGTTCTTCAAGGTCGCACAAATCAACAATGGCGGACAAGATCTTCTAGCACAGTGAAAATGACGGGGAAAAGGTCCTTTCAAATCTCACCCCGTATTTATAAGCGCAGTATCAGAGGGGACCCACCAAGCCCAAACGCCATGACGGTTCGGAACAATAATGACTTCGAGAAACCTAACCATCGGCCCAGTACAATGATGTCCTTGAAAAGACCTAATCTCCGGCTGCGCAATAAATAACGCCCCAACAGTCGCCTTGGAAGGTGCACAGGCATGATACATGACTCTCCGAAAAAGGCTTAGCCCTAGTTGCTTGTTAGCATCAAATTAGGACTTGGGGGGGAGTAACTGATATACCATAAAAGAGCAGGCCAATCAGCACTTGACACGTATGATCATGAATCCAACTCATGCTCGGCTAACTCAGCTCTCGCTCAGCCAATGGCTAAGCGCTCGAGCATCCAGATCAGAACAAAACGTCGGAAGTGGCCAAGCATGTGCCTCTAGAGCACATATATATCCGGATAAGGATCTCAGAGTTAACTATAGGATCCAGACCAACACTCCAAACCTCGTCACCGCCTTAGCGAATGCTGAGCAGGGAATAAGGAAGCAATCCTCAACACGAAGACAGTCTTCAACAAGGAAACAATCTTCAACAAAGAAACTACCATCTATGATTATCTCTATGCAATACTCCACAAGGCAACTGCAATCTCCGATGATCAAATCCCTACATTTATGGCTCCGAATCCTAATCAACTTAGGAAGGCCACAGTCTATAAATTAAACCTTAAAGGTACGCTTTATTTTCATGCTCATTCTTTGGCTTTCAATACAGTCTTTCAATTCCTTTTTACTTACTTAAGTATCGGAGCGGCTACCGCCGGAACCAATCCGGTGGTCCTCTGATTATCTTTCTGAGTGTTTTACAGGTCACAGAACTCATACTTATTGCGAGTCAAAAAGTGCAGCATAATTCACAATATATCTTAATGTGAAAAGAAGTCAAAGTTCCTTTTGCGAGACAAAAAATGCCATTTTATAACAAAAATGTAAGCAAACCCAAATCCAACTTGTAATAAATAGCCGCAGCAAAAAACAACACGTTTAAACCTACACGGTTCGAACAGAGCCTCAGGCGGATGCAAAGTTTGAGAGGACGAGATGGGGATAGAGATAGAGATAATGGACATAATATACAAAGCGAGGCATGGACAATAAAATTAATTTTAAACGGGGTGATAATGAGAGAGGGCTTACCCTGAAACTTACTATATTATCATTTCTACGAGAATTTCTCCTATCAAGAAAATATCTATAATTTTTTTAGGGACTAACATGACTCTTTTTTAACAAATAGAACTTAAAAATTACGAGCCAAATCATTAGATAATCATGACTTATTAGCCTAGTTGTGTTCTTTAAATTTAGATTCTTATTTTTCATTAGAAAATGCATATTAAACACCGATTTACAACTTAAAAAATAATAATAATAATAAAAGGTGAAAATCATTTTGGTTTCATTAGGCTGTTAATATGTAGGCTCTTCAATTCCATCATGATTTTAATTCATTTATTTGTAACAACTTATTTTAAAAATTTATATTTTCATTGTTTTAAATTTTCAGAGTATTTGTAGAAACTTTTCCCACCACGTTCGGAAATGTAGCCGAACGGTAAAAATATTGATAATAAAATTCAAACGTCTCAAATTTAAGTCCTCTTTGAATGCGCGTAATCTGACTCAAAAACTCCCAACCAATTTATCGAAAAATAAAAATCTTTCCCCTAATTTTAAGGAGAGATTTTTTCCTGCAGTTTATTGAGACTCGAGAAATATATATATATATATATATATATATATATATATATATATCCCCAATTGACTGAGATCAACAGACAACATTTTCTTCTTTTAATTTCATTAAAAAAAAAAAATCCTAGCTGTACAATCAGTCCTAACTATTGGGCTAATTTTAAGACCCACGACCAACTCCACACCTAATATAATTGAGATTCTGGATCTGCCCAATCCTGCAAACCTATGAGTCCTGTCCAACATTGACCTAGGGATAACAGGCTTAGTTGGGGCCATGGGCCATTAGAACTCGATACTTGAATGTGATGTGCCAGCTAATTGTTCGAGCATGGTTACATAATACCCGTATACAATCTTTCATTCATATTAAGTGCTCGTTCAGAAGATATTGTTTTCTGGGTCTGCGTTATCACTTAGTAACGTGTCTTTTTAATGAGCCAATAACATATATATATATATATATATATATATATTATGTCTTATTTAAAAAAATAAATTATATCACACACACAAAAATATAATTTAAAAAATATGTTAATTATGTTATTGTATCGGATTCATTCAAGAATTTTCAGTTGTTTTGAAGCATTTTGCCCCAAAATTAATTTTCCACACCACAAAATATGTTTTTATATGTGTTTCGCCTCAAAATATGAAACTAATTTTCATGTGCTTCACCAAATTTCATTTGTTGTAACTTTTTTTCAGTCTGCCACTTGCATATTGTCTAATAAATAAATAAAAAAAAAATGCTTGATTTATTAGTTTTGTTTATTGAATGATGTGTTAATGATTTTTTTTTTTTTTTTGTACTTAATGAATCTATTTTATCTTTTTAATGTAATTTAATTTTTAACTTTTAATGATATTGTGACATTTGTACTACGTCTTATTTAAAAAAATAAATCATATTACACACAAAAAAATATAATTTAAAAAATATATTATTATGTTATTGTATCAAATTCATTCAAGAATTTTCAATTGTTTGAAAGTGTTGTCACAAAATTAATTTTCCGCACCACAAAATATGTTTTTACATGTGTTTGGCCTCAAAATATAAAACTAATTTTCATGTGGGGCCTACCATTTGTGATGTTTTGCAAACTGCAGAAAAAATCTGCTTCGCCAAGTTTCATTTGTTGTAACTTTTTTTCAGTCTGCCACTTGCATATTGTCCAATAAATAAATAAAAAATGTTTGATTTATTGGTTTTGTTTATTAGATGATGTGTTAATGATTTTTTTTTTGGTACTTAATGAATATATTTGATCTTTTTATTTAAATTTTATAAATGAGTTATGATGAATAACGTTATCCGATAAATCAATTCGGTGTACTTAATATTATTTATAAATAAAATATGAAGGATAAAAATGAGAAATTCTTAATATAAAATCAATTTTAAATAATTTTTTACTAAACATACAAATAATAATTATGTTATAATAAATTCTTCAAACCTCATTCTTATTAATTAATTCTCCAAAATTAAGTTTTCAGAATTTAAAACTCTTCCAATTAGACCTCAAATCTCGTTATAATTCTTATGAAATTTGTGTTATAATCAATTCTTATGTTATAATCTAAATAAGGTTATTAAATTTGTGTTTCTTATGAATTAAATTAGTAAATTAATTAATTAAAATTTGATATAAAATTTTTCATATTCTTGATAGCTACTACTATCATTAATTTTTTTATCAAACTGAAATCACATTATTTTACAATATATCTCAATGTTTCGAGAATACAAAGTTTCTTTTGTGAAACATAGAAACTCATTTTATAACAAAAATATAAGCAAAACCCTAATCCAACTTGAAATAGATCGTCGTAACCAAAAATGACATGTTTAACTTATACATGTTGGAATGGAGCCTTAGTCCAGGGGAGGGGGAAGGGAAGGGGAAGTTGGGGCAAGGTGGGGAAGCCGTTTGGGGATATAATATACGAAATGGGGGTGGAAAGGAGAGACAATTTTTAAAGGAGACGGGAATGGGAGAGAGTTACAATGACCTTTCACGATGTTTCAAAATTACACAAACGTCTCTTATTTTTTTTAACAGACTACACTAACTTTCTTCCAGTTTAATTTCTTTTTAAAAATAACAAAATTGTTCGTTTTATTTATTTATTTATTTAATTTTGGCCATTTTTTTAACTTTTTAAAAATTTATATAAAATTAAATTTTAAATAAATAATTTATATTTTTTAATCAAATAAGATTCTAATTAATATTTATTTGAAAACCAAAAATATATTAATATAATTGAGATCCTGGATCTGATGAATCCTGCAAACCTCTAAGCCATGCCAACATTGACCCAGAGATAACAGGCTTAATTGGGCCCATGGGCCATTACCACTTTTGATTTCAATGTGATGAACCAGCTAATTGTTCAAGCATGGTTACATAGTACACGAAGATAATCCTTCATCATAATAAGCGTTTGTTTAGGGGCATTTTGACCCAAGAATCAATTCTCCACATCACATAATATGTTTTTATCCTTTGGAGATATGTTTGGCAGTAAAATACAAAACTTCGTTTTCATGTGAGACCTACCATTTTGCGACGTTTTGGAACAATAGCAAAAACTTTCCTCACTAAAGTTCGTTTGTCTTTTTATCAATTGTATCCTTATATTCACTACTTAAATATTGTCTAACAAATAAAATATTAATTAAATAAAAAAATGAGTAAAATTTCTTTTAAACAACTTTTACCGAGCACCCAAATAACAATTACGCCATAATAAATTCTTCATAAATCATTTCCATTGATCAATTCTAATTTTAAATTACTATTAGGCCATAATAATATACTTTTTATTCAATAATAAGTAATTGGAATCAAACTCTTGAACTCAGATGTTATATCAGCACAATATCACTGCACAAAAATGGCATGAAGCTAGAATTTAAAACACTAAAAATGATGTGATAGTCAACAGGTCCTGTATGAGAGAGAGAGAGAGAGAGAGAGAGAGGTCCCTTGATGCCTCAGATAGAAGAGACAATGCATGATACAAAGGTCATGATGCATGTCTACTAAAGAGAGAGCCCAGTCTCAATCAATACAGTTTTGCTTAAAGTAATTATCCCATGATTTTATTACCAAAAAGGAAGCTCTAATTAACTAGTACGCATAAAAATAATGATTTGTTTGATGTTTAGGATTAGGTCCGAACTCTTTTTTATTTTAATTTCAAAAGTCCCTCAAATACTTTGCCACTAAAATATCCTCAATTTATATCATTTCATGTCCCTAACAAACTTGTCATGAATTAATAAACATATTTGTAAAATAAATTTAAATTCCAAAATTAAATAACTTATAATATATAAATCAATTTTTAATAAAATTTATATAATTGTAGTCTAAAAATCGAGATTTATCCAATAAGATTCATAATGAATATGAATATTTTGATAAAAAAAAAATCGTTCACAGACAGTGAAATTTCACTATCTTTGGAGCAATGAAATTTCATTGTTTCGTTGTTTAATTATTTTAGGGGTCTCGTTAAAATTGTTGTTTCATCATGTTAAGAGATGAACATGTTGGTCATAGCTACAGAATATTAAAAACAATTACATTATATTTGAGTGAACTTTTAATAAGTGCTAAAAGAATAGCTACAAAATATTAAAAATAAATACCCAATTGCAGGGGGAATGCTATAACGAAATTATCTTGGACTTTTAATAACTCTTTTTGGATCTGTAAGCTCCCAACAAAACTCTATGCCTTCATCTATAGAGATTAAATGAAGCCCATCAACTTTTCTATCTTAATTTTCTTGGCCAGGGACAGAGCCAATGAAGGCTCAAGTGGGCCAATTGCCTCCTCAAATTTTTTTATTTAAAAGTTTTCTTATATTTTTTGAAAAATTTTTAAACATAACTCTTTAATTTTTATTTTTGCCTCCGGATCAAACTTTTTCACAATTACCCTTCTTAAAGTTTTAATATTACTCCTTTTTGTTTATTATTTTTAAAAGTGTTATTGTGAGTAACTAAAGAATGTCTCACATGTAACTATTCGATTAAACACGAAATAACTTAAAAGACTAATACATTATTCATCTTAATCCAGTGGAAAAAAAAGTCCTATGTTTCATAATTTCTATTCATTATTGACGACCCAACTACAAATATGGAAGCTTCCTTGAACACATACACCAAGTCTAATGAGAGATCAATGAATAAATGATAGTTTAATTGTATATATTAAAAAAGACATTTTTTATATCTTCGAAGCATAATTATGAATGTGTTATACATCCTCTAACACACTGAAAGAATGCGAGTCTTTTTTTTAAAACTTTATTAGAGAGAGAATGTCATACAAAACTTTTTTTGGGAGTGATTTTTTTTATATAACCTATATTTTTTTTTTTTTTTTGTAGGTCATTTTTTTGGTTGAACTCTTGTCTAGTTTCTAATCTTCTTTATATCAACGAATATAGTTACTTAGAAAAAATATCCTCAATCAAATTAAAATTTTAAACTAATAATTGAATATTAAGAATAAACTTTTTCCCTTAAGATAAATTCCTAACTCCATTCCGTTCATTTCTATGGCATATGAAATTATATATCTAACAAAAAAAATAAAATTGAATAAGTTAGTTGGGATCTTTCTGTTATTAGTAGTGCACTTTTAACTTGCCCACAAAATGAATGGCATGTCATAGAATTCCCATGAGCTATTTAAATTAAAGAAGGAATATCACAAGGTTTGCTTGAAAACATCTTATAAATAACATATTTCCATTGATGGTGCTTTGAACATTTATCTTGAAGCAGCCCTAATTTATTCTCCTTCATCATCTTTCTTGTAAAACTGTTTACAGCACCAATTAGTTTCATGTTCTCTGTTTACAGCACCAATTAGTTTCATGATCTCTGGATGCCACTTAGACTTTTAGATTCTTATCATGGTAAGAAATTGGAGGGAACCAAATCACTCTTTAACAACTTATGAATCAACTTATAAATTTCATACATATTCTCCACTATTTCTGGTACAAGCCATCCTGCCAGAATTTGGAAGCTTTTACCTTTTTTGGTTTCAAATAAATGATGAAATTATCAAAAACTTCTTTGTAACCGTCTATACAAGTTATGATTATACCCTTGCATTAGAATTTCATTAAAATTTTTACACTAATTCTCGTGCGATCTGTGGATCAAGGCACTTGTAATCTATCATTAAAATAGTTTTTTTTTGTCATTAAATAGAAACAAGATCTTTTCTTCTTCTCAATTTATGAAATGTAATCGATTTATTTCACAAACTTAACACAGGGACTGTAAACCAAAAATTACTAATATTTGTTTAGACATATTGTCATTAGTTATTCAAATCATAATTAGGTATTAATTTTTATTCCCGTTGTGTTATGTTTACATATTCATATATGAATTAACATAGTTTTGCAAGAAAATTTTAATTAAGTTCGAATTGAACCCTACTAAAATGTACTTAATCCAGATAGGTTGAGTTAGAGAGAAATACATTTTTGGAGAATATAATTTTCCTAATATGAGTTATTTTTCTCGAGAAATTGTAGTCTCTCTCCCCACACAAGTGCATATTAAACACTAATCTACAATTTAGAATAATAAAAAAAAAAAAAGGAGAAAACTATTTTGGTTTCATTAGGCTGTTAATATGTAGGCTCTTCAATTCCATCGTGATTTTAATTATGTATTTGTAAAAATTGATTTTAAAAACTTATATTTTCTATATTTAAAATTTTCAAGTATTTTCAATTTTTCCCTTAAAAAACCCAATTGATCAAGATAACCTAAACGGCAACATTTTCTTTCCCAATTTAAAAAAAAAAAAAAAAAAAAGAAATAAACAAAAAATTCTTAGTTGCCCAATTAATCCCAACTATTGGGCTAATTTTAAGGACTACAACAAAACTCACCGCTAACGCAATTGAGATCGTGGATCTGCCCAATCCTATAAACCTGTGAGCCCTGTCCAACATTGTCCCAGAGATAACAAGTTTAATTGGGCCCATGGGCCTTTACAAATCTACATGGTTACACAATCTTCCATCAGATTAAGAGCTTCTACGATGCTTTCAAAATTTGGTTTGGGTATAAAATCAGTTTTTTTTTTTTGGATAACTCAGAATTTTTACACCGATTAATGTGGACCAATTTTATCATCCACTATCAAAGGCTGATTAAAGTTGGTGACATTTGTTGGATTTCAACTTAGCGACCTTGGAGGAACAAGCCATTTAATTGCTGTCTACTGCCCCCTTGGAGTTAGGGTATAAAATCAATTATTCTAATAGCGTGCTATTTTACGTCTCAAAATATGATAATGTCATTTTCATTGTTATATACAATATTAAGAATAACACACGTTATTTTATGTCACGTCACTCCATTGTAATAGGATTTCATTCTTTTGTTTTGGATCACTTCCTGGCTATTAGATCCATTATCATGCTAAAAATTGACATTTTAGTAACTCCAATGCATGTGTTATTTGATGCGTTAATTTCATAATTTGACATTGATATAAAAATTATAATTCCAATGAGGTGTTATTGGCTTGTTAAAAAATGGCAATACTATTTTTGGCATGAAGAGTAGCTATTGTCAATGTATGATATATCATGAAATATATTAGCATATGACAAATGGAGGTGGAGTTCATGTTACTTTTTAAAGTAAATGTCGAAGGAGGTGAGATCCACTTTACTTTTTCAGAAAAAAATAGTTGTGTTAAAAAATGACAATTTAGCATTAAAGTAAAGTTACCAAAATTTGAAATTTTTGTACTGTAATAATGCCAAATATAGATTTGACATGAATAAAACGACATTTAACATTAGAAAACAACTCGCATTCATGTGCTATTTGATGTGTCGTTTCTAAAATTTGGCTATGATGTAAAAGTTAGTGTTCCAATGGTGTGCAATTTGATTTTTAAAAAATAGAAATGTCATATTTGTCATCAAAAATAGCTAATATCATTTTGTCATTTATAGAATATAACATGTATATGTCAAATAGAGGTGAGATTCACACTACTTTATCAAGTAAATGTTAAACAGATATGAGGTTCATACTATTTTATTATAAAAAATTAATTATGCTAAAAATGATATTTTAGCATTAAAACAGAATTGTCAAAATTTGACATTTTTATATTATAACAATGCCAAAATATAAATTTAGGATAGATAAATAACATTTAATATTAAAATAGAGTTGTTATAATATAACATTTTAGTATAATAACATTACCAAAATATGATTTTTGCATTACTGAAATGACATTTTATATTAAAAATGTTCTAAGTGGTTGTCGGGGACGTTTTGCCCCCTGATTCAATTTTTCACAGCACAAAATATGCTTTTATCATTTGGGTATATGCTTGGCAACAAACATATAAAACTACATGTTTCACATGGGACTCAACATTAAAATTCTGCCTGTCATTTTACTAACTTTATGAAGGATAATGTAAAACAAACAAATGATTTACGTCGCCCAACTAAATCATGCCGCGGCATTATATATCATTAAAAGTTTTACAAGCAAAACTATTCCTTTCAGCCTCTTCCCTAATCAATTACCTTTAATTTGCAAACTTAAAGTTAAAATTTATTAAACAAATTTCATACTTTAAATTTTTTTTTTTTTTTTTGAAAATTATTTTCTGTAGTTATTTTCTTTTCAAATAAATATTACGAGAAATTGAAAAAAAAATACAAATCTTGAGAAAATAACAATAATTTTTTTTAAGTACATACCATCTCAACTTTTTTTATAAAATTTGATAAATAATAAAATATATAATAATTTTCTTTTACTTTTTTGTTTCCCTTTCCTTCTACCTTTTTTTTTCTTTCCTTCTCCCTTTTTTCACGAGAGATGGCTTTCTTGGATTTTTTCCATTTCCGTGAATCACCAACTAATATTAGTTATAGTCAACTCTTTTTAATTTAATTTTAAATAAATGAAAAACTAAAAAAAATTCTTCAAAACTCATTCCCTTTAATAAATTCTTCCAAATCAAATTTTTTAGAATCTCAAACTCTCCCAAACGACCTTTATATCTTGTTATGATTTTAAATTACTACTTTTTTCTATTTTTATTCAAGGTAATTGGAATTTGGAATCAAACTCTTAACTCCACTCTTTTAATTAGGATGTTATGTCAGTACTTAATCACTGTACTAAAATGGCATGACACTAGAATTTAAAGCACTAAAAATGATGATATTCAACAGGTTGTGTGTGAGAGAGAGGGGGGTCCCTTGATGCCAGAGAGAGCAGAGACAATGCATGATACAAAGGTCATGATGCATGTCTACTAAAGAGAAAGCCCAATCTCAATCAATAGAAATTCAACAGTGAAATCCCATTTGCTTTTTCAGTACTACTTTTTTTTTTGTCATAGTTTCTGGTCATTTGGATGACAATCACCTAAAGTAGCTTTCCACACCATCACCCATGCACATGCTCTTGGTGGGAAGGTGGAGTGGTGTCATCTCCTTACAAAGTTTAAAAAAGTGGCAATGGGGAAGGTGGGATTTGATCTATTTTAGTTGTTCTTGGTACATGGGAGGATTTTGTTGATGCAATCACAATATTTTTGTTGGACTTGACAGTGAAGGACCTATAATATATTCAAGTGAATATTAGAAAATAGAGGTCTCATATTTTGAATGCTAAAAAAAAAAAGGCTATCAAACTTCACACCACCTTTACTCTCTTTTTTTTTTTTAATATATATATATATATATACATGCCATGGAGAAGAAATAGGGATGGTAATTTAATGTCTGTTGGAACTATTGTATCTCGTTTCCTAATGACACTTCACTCTCACCTCGAATATATAAAATAAAATAATAAAAGAGTCTTATATTACATAATTAATGTTTATAATGATATTTTTTAGTCACATATTTAAATTTAGACAAACTTAAGACTGTTATTTATTTGAAAAAGAAAATAATGACATTCTAATTCTTAATTGGTATGCATATTTTTTTTAATTTTAATACATGTAATATTTTTCTTGAAATATGTTAATTATAATTAATTTAATTAAATAAATAAATAAAAATTTAAAAATAAATAGGACTCCCATTAAGACCCACCCTCACTTATCATGAAGTTTAAATAAGTTTGGAAAATAACTTTTTTATTTTTATTGTGGGGCTAGGTAGGGAAGAGGTCCTTATCCAAAATACGCCCAATTGTTATCCTTAAGAAATGAGAATCTATTTTAAGGTGTACTTGATGCTCGAACCCAAGCCAATGTTGTGGGTGAGGGGCATCTTGGCCACCTCATCCGGTGTGAAAGCCATTTCACACCATCTTTGCTTGTCATTTGCCAACATGAATTTTAGTTTCAAGAATTTCTTGGCTATTAGTATTGTTAAAACAACTTGATATATATTGTTAGGTCCATTCTTTAACATCTTAAGCTTTTGGAACAATTGATGTGTAATGACCCGTATCCACTCAGCACAATATTATCTGCTTTAGACCTCGGTCCGTACAGCTTTAAAACGCGTTGTGCTAGTCAAAGGCGCAACCTTACTTATGAATCCTCCACATTTCTCTTCCCCAAACAATGTGGGATGCATTACCCTTTCCCATGACCTTCTCCCCCCATAGGAACACCTTCTTCCTAGGCGGACATGCAGCAGTGTGCAACCATCTCTACACTGGTATTAGAGCTGTGCGGGCCGAGGTCCAAAACGGACAATATTGTGTAGATGGATGCAGGTCGTTACAAATGGTATCAGAACCAAACCCCAGCCGAAAGTGTGGAGATGGCTGCACACCGTTGCACACCCGCCCAGGAGGACGGTGTTCCTATAGGGGAAAAGGGTAATGGGAAAAGGTAATGTATCTCACATTGCTTGAAGAAGGGAAAGATGAAGGATTCATAAGTAAGGCTGTGCCTCTGACAAGCACAACAATTTTAAAGCCGTACAAGCCGAGGCCCGAAGGGATAATATTGTGCTGAGTGGATGCGGGTCGTTACATGATAATTTAACATAGTATCAGAACTCTCGTTCTAAAATATCTTGAGTTCAAGTCTCACCTTGTGCATTTTCACTCGCCTATTAGAATTTGCAATTTTTCACCTTATTACGTTAGGGTAATCTGTTCTGACCTTATTGCGTCTTATCTCGTGCATTTTCACTCGCCCTGTTAGGGTTTGCAATTTTTCACCTTATTACACTAGGGTAATCTGTTTCACTAGTGTATTTTTCACCTTATTACGCTAAGGTAATTTGTTCCGCTAGTGTGCCACCTACTCTTTACTCTCCACATACAAGACATGATTGCATGTGAGTGAGGGTATTAAAATAGTTTGACACATTATTGGGCCATTATCTAACAACTTAAGACAACACATTTTAAAAGTTCTATTTTATTATTAGATCTAGAAGCAAAATTTACAATCTAACGTTTAAAATTTTTAATTTTCCAACCCACATTTCTTTTGTCAGGTAAAATCTCCCATCTCACATATCCTTTAAGTTTCACTTTGGATTTAATATTATAGAATGCAACAAATTTCTCTGTAAACTTCAAGCTAAAGTCATATAAGCTACCCTGTGCCAATCCAAATACAACATAGCTAGCCACTTTAAAACCATGTCAATGATTCTATCTCCCTTCATATTTCTTTTCTTTTTAATACGAAAAAGACATTTTACACATCATTGCATCATCTTTTGACTTCTACTTTTTTCTCTTTTTTTTTAAAGATGTGATGGTCTATTGCAATATCTAAATTATAATTAATCAAGCAACACTCAAAACAAATCATAACTAAAAACCTAACCAACATTATTAACCTACAAACTCAAATCAAGAGCCTCTCTAATGTCAATCTTGAAAAACAGCTCAACCATGCCCATAATTGGGTACAGTGCATAATTTTTACTAGTAAATTGTCTTGTTGAAAATTTTTGCTATCTCACATTAAAAGAAAAAAATATATATTAATCCGAAACAAAATGACTTTCATGATTCCAATATTTCATACACCCAATCCTATCAACTATTAATTTTTATTTTTTTAGAAAAAAATTATTTTACACATACAAGAAAACTATGTTTAGATCAAGATTTCAAATGCACTTGATTTGTTTTGACTCACTCAATTATACTTAATTGATTCTAAGGCTATTTTGGATGTAATTTTAAACCGCACTTATTGGTCATAATTTTTTTTATTAAGTGCAATTTAAGTTAAGCTGATAAATCTAATTTTTTTCATTAATTTGGTTAAATTCATTATAAATGCCACTATTTGATAGTTGTTAAGTACATTTTAAAAATTTACCTAAACACTCAATTGTTTAACTTAAATAATATTTTTATACAATTATTTAACTTTAAACAACAATTTTACACTCAATAAAATGATAATAAGGGACTCGGGCCAAACGGGTGCTCCACTGATTAAGGGATTAAAGTTAGAGATCAACTCTAAATTCAGACATTTTGAATTCGACTCCCACTAAAGTTACATATCTAGATTTAACCAATACATTTAACTTTCACATCCGGATTAAACTGATTCCTCTAAGTAAAATCTCCAAAATTTTAATGAAAAAATTAAATTCCTAAGTAGGATATTAAGTACTACAACAACAATTCATCCCCTCGTAATTATGCATGGTTGGATGGATGAACCTTGCATGTCATGTGCCTTTTTTTTTTATTCAATGGTATGATGATATTAATGATACTGTCATGAGTCCTATTGATTTTTCTATGAGCTATTACCTTAGGTGGCATCTTTGCCTAATCTACATTGACAATGGGTTACCTAATCATCAAACATGCCTACTTTCTCTCTCATCCTAAGGGGACAAGTTGAATTTAGGGTTTCAAGCTAATATTCCCTAGACAACATACTATAAACAATTTTTTGTAATTAAAGGTTCATCAAATTTGATTTAATTAATTAAAGTTGTCAGTGGCTAACCCAAGTCAATTGAGTTTTGAATCAAACTAGAAATTTTGGAAAACCTCAGCAGATCTTTTTTCTCTCTACAAACTCATATTTTTTACTAATTATCTCCAAACAATTAGGGCGGCGCATGGTAACATAGAAATTTTAAAAGTTGAAACCATATTTTGTCTTGTTTTATAAAAACAAAAATAGAAAACTTATTTGATACAATAATATTTTTATTAAAATTAAAATATTTTATTATTACAGATTTTATAACTAGTACCGGTGGATGTCTTAACTTTATTAAATTCATAAACTACGTGTATCTCATTTTTGTTTTTAAAACTTTTAAAAATATCTTGTTTGGTTTTCGGTTTTTAACCAAAATTGTAAATGTTTTCAGAAAAATTGAAACAAAAAAGTGAAATCAAATACTTTTTTTTTTTTTACTTTCATTTAAAAAAGTGAAAAAAATAAAATAAAAATGCAATGTTTTCAAACGAATCCTAAACGATTAAGTATTATTGTGTGGGGTTGTCTTTGATTTTACTTGGGTCGAGATTTTATGAGTTGTTGTACCCACATAACATAAAATATACTTTAAAAAATCATCAAGAAAGAAAATTGTGACGCCAATTCAAATTAGCTTAATTGGTAACTCATCATCTTACCGATATATAGGTCATGGGTTCTTTTCTCGCTCACTCGTTAAAAGTGGATAGTTGAGTTGTTGATTTTTCAAAATCCAGAATTAAAAGAATCATGTGAGCTTAGAGCACGTTTGGAGGAACAACATATCCTTAAAAACACAAGTAAGTTTTACAATTCTTAAAACAGTCCTTTCAGCAGCATTAGAATTTTGGCGGGTTGGCCCGTGATTTCATTGTGGCCCACACAACCCCAAACAAGAACTCAATAGTTGATTAGTTGGGTTGTTGGTTTTTCGTAGTCTAAAAATAAAAGACTCTTGTAAACATGTTAAGTAGTAATTGTACAATAGTCTTTCCATTAGTTAAAAAAATTAAAAGAAAGAAAGAAAGTTATAATGAAATGATTCAATCACTTAATCATGGTAATTAAAAAATCAAATCCTTGAATCCTGCAAAATTCTGGCCTTAATCGGCGCTAATGCTTAGTTTATTTTGATTAAACTTGTGATTACGTGAAAAGTTTAGCTTAAAGTAATTTAATATAAAATAAAACAATGATCACAATTATTATTTTAAACTTAGGGATCATTTGAATATCCCACTCTTTGAATGCATTTACCTAAAGTCATGAGCAAAATGAGCATAAGGGCATCATTGATATTAGTCTTTGCTCTTTTTAAACTAAAGTTATTCTTAGAGGGAAAATTCTTTTGAAGAGGGAATGTAAAAATTGTGACTTTCTTTTCATTATCTTTGCTTTCTGCAAGATGGTGGTGGTCAGCCCTACTGTCATACAGACATGTCCTGTCCCTACTTGTCTGGGAGATGCCACACCCTTTGCCCATTACTGTGGGTCCCACAACCCCTTCTTCTTCATTTCTAGGAGGGGGTCCTACACACCATATGAAATAATTCATTTGAGCTTGCCCTTTTTTTTTTTTTGGTTTTTGAGTTCCTTCAATAATTCACAAAGTAACAAAAACAAAACAACCAGTTGGGATAAATAATTGTACTCTTTACTTGTTGGGGTTGCATTTGATTTGTGCTTCTTGGAAGCAATATTTTGTTTTTGGCAGCAAGAACATGTAATGTCTATTTACTTTTGGTGTTATTCTTCATGTTTAGAAAGCAAAATCAGGAAAGGGAAACGTGTACATGCTATTGAAAGGGGCAGCAAGCATTATGGATTTGTCGTCTGAAAAAGGAGAATGATCTTCAATTTGACATTGTAAGCTAAAGTGGTAAGCCCACTAGATTTATTAAAAACAAAAAGTACTTGTAAATTGTAATAATTACATAATGTATCATTGTATTTAATCGATTTATCAATTCAATTATTTATTTTGAACATAATAATAGTAATTTTAAGAATTAGGCTTAGTTTGTTCCACTCCTCTCAAGACGAATGTAAATTCAGTTTGTCTTGTAAATAAAAAAGCATTCTCATGTTTTACTTCAATTTTTTTTTTTTTTTTTTTTCTGAAAGGTGATTTTGCCCATCTCTTGTGAAGAGATAAAATAAAAATAAAAATAAAAATAAAAAATTGTAAAATCGAGTTCAGATAAGATATTTTAACCATTTGAAAAAGGAGAATGATCTTTAATTTGACATTGTAAGCTCAAATGGTAAGCCTCCTAGATTTATTAAAAAATACTACCTGTAAATTTGTAATAATTACCTAATGTACCATCTTATCTAACCGATTTTTGAGTTCAACTAACTATTTTGAACTTAATATAGTATTCTTGAAAAATTAGGGTTTGTTTGTTTCAAATATATATTCTCGTGTTTTATTTCATTTTTTTTTTTGGAGGTGATTTTGTCTATCCCTCTTGGTGAGATAAAGAAATACAAAAAAAATGTTATTATAAGTTCGAACTCATATAAGGTGTTTTAATTATTAAATGAAGTAAAAATTAAAAATAAAGTATTTAAAATAAATAAAAAATTTAATTTAAAATTATTTAATTATTAAAACATCTTATTCTATACCAGATGAAACTTAAAATTAGCATTTTTCTTGGGAGACCAAAAAAAAAAAGAGAGAGAGAATTTATGGTCTTGTACAAGTTTGGAATCACAATGATGGTACAAAAATCTTCATAATTTATAATATTTTATGCAAAATTTATATTATTACAAGGTTTTCCAAAAAAATAATAATAATAATGGGCAGAATGATAACAGACAAAGAACAATTAAAGGACAAAGTGTGCTTTCCAAAGTGAACTTTAAGAAAATTAAGAATGAGAATGCAGAGTGTCAGCAATACTCTAATAAGAAACTTGGAGGGCCCAATCATGATGGGGGAGACCCTGCCATCTGTGACAATATCTAAGGGCTGTTCCATCACTTAAGGGACAGTCTGTCATACTCACATTATCCCCAAAAATATACCAACAACATATAATATCTTTTTCTTTTCTTTTCCTTTTTCTCCCTTCATTCAAGATACTTCTTTTTCCGATATGGCTTATAACCCAAAAACCTATGAAATATACAGTGTTTGTGTCTTTTGGTTGGAGGATGATAAGGTTTTTTATATGGACCAGTGAGATAAAACCTACCAAATTAGATTAAATTAGGCAGTTTGATTGCATGAAACAGTCCCAATGATCGATTATTGACCAATCACTTCTCTTGGTAGGTTCAAATGATTTGTTAGAAGGCCCAAGCATCTAATTAATATTATTTCTTTGGTTAATTTGTACAAATATCATGGTTTATAGGTCTGTTGGTTAGAATCATTTCAAAGGGTTAGTTAAAGGGTTGTTGCAGAAGCCTAGCCTTACTTGGACAGATCATTCCCTTTCATTGAGTTTGGACTTAATACATACATACATATATATGTCTATATATATTAAATATATATATATTAATGTCGTGCACGTTTGATACAAATGTTCGATTTGATTTACAACAATCATTTTCCAATTGTATATTATAGTCACAACAATAAGAACACTATAGTCTCAAACCAAATAATAATTGACTTTATAATTAATGACAAAAATCATAAATAATTTACAAATACAAAAGATAAATCATAATAAATTAATAAATGAAAAACAAAAATATAAATTAGATACGACAGGATAAAATTATAAATTAAACACGACAAAGAAATAAAAGAAATAAATAACC
Source organism: Nyssa sinensis (assembly GCA_008638375.1). Lineage (NCBI taxonomy): Eukaryota > Viridiplantae > Streptophyta > Magnoliopsida > Cornales > Nyssaceae > Nyssa > Nyssa sinensis. Next base: position 32,940,619 of record CM018050.1, read on the forward strand.
AAAGAATAATGATTACATAATAAAAGTGTCATTTTTCAGTGAGGACCAATTTTAGTAGAAAATGAGTAAGAGTAAGTTTACTTCATGGGAAGCATGACATACAAGATATACATAATGGTTGTTTGTTTAACTAAATTTCAGTTTCTGGGCACTGTCTATTACACAATTTTAATTATAAAAAAGGCTAGTAGTGGTTGTGAGCATGAATGAATGTCACTGTTTGGGCCCTGTCTAACCATTTAATCAATATAGACATTGATGACATGAGTGATTGGGGGAGTCAATTAAATAAAGAAACTGATGACATAAGTAGAGGTCAGAAGCAAAGATTTATAGCTAATATATATATATATATACATATATATATATATATGCAAATGTATCTCTGTGCCTTGGTTTAGTTATATTTGTTTAATAATGCTTTTCATATTAATATTTCTAATTGTTTCATAAGATGCCTCAAATTTTAATATATATGTTCTTATGGAGCCATGACAGAAGAGTAAAGTTATAATAAGGTGCTCTCATTTGCATGGAACTCTTTGTTAAAGGGGATCCATTTGGCATTAACACATTGATTACACTCCAAATGTTTCAATATTTTGTAATGCATTGATGTAAGGAGGAAGCTAAATCTTAAAATGTTATATCAATAAGAATTACTTTATTATATTTTACAAATCTAATATATTGTATACATGTCAGTTTATGATTGACTGAAATCATTAGTCCCGAATCATATAATATTTTTTTTTGCGCAGGGTGAGGTGGTCATGCTTTCCAAAATCTTAGATATTCGCTATTTTATTCCTATTTTTTATATAAAAAAATTTGAAAATTATGAATTGCTCCCCAAATTTTGTTTTTTTAATAAGCAGTTTCTTGAAATTTTTATTTTTACTTTTTTGGTTAATGGTCTAGATCTACCATTGATAATAGATCTATCAACTTATGTCTAAAACTGAAAAATAGAGTGAAATATCCTTTATATTTAATATTATTCTACTTTTATAGGAAGAAATACTTCGTGTAGACTTGGTGACATATGAGCGAATAAAATACAATAGATTTGGTATTTTTGAAAAATTCTTTAATGGGATCGGTACATTACTCTTATTGTGTCTTATCAAAAATATTATATCATGCATATTATGAATCCTTTTTTTTAATACAGTTAACCTTGTTATAATTAATAAACATAGGAGATCAAAAATTTATTAATTATTATGTTTTTTCATATTTTCATAAATCAATAAATACTTTTTACATGTAAATAATTTTTGGAACAAAAATATGATCTTATATGCAACTTTTTAATGATATTTTAGTTTTTCATAAAAAAGTATATATAATACTCAACTTAAAACATAAATAACTCATAATTCTCTTTTTAAATAAATAATTTGTGTTTTCAAAATTTTCTCACTTGCAATACATTCGACTTCAACCATGTTAAATTAATAATATAATTACTAAGATATGTCATAAATGAGATATATATATATATATACACACACATATATAAGTACATATATCATATTTTATCTCTTTAATAATTAATATTATAAATAATTTTTTTTAAATTATTAATTATAATCTATTGAACCCAGTTAATTTCTTAAAAATTTATTAATTATTAAAAATTAAAAATTTATTAAAAATTAAAAATTAAAAATTTATTTAATATTAATTATAAGAATATCATAACACACTTAATAATAAAGTGTTATTAGACGCATTATGTCTTTTCTTGATTGATTTGGCCTATGTGACTTGCGAGAAACAAACTAACTAGTTTCAGTTAATTTTCCTTGCACAAAAAAAAAAGATGTTTTTTTCTATAATTAATTGTACTTAAATTAAATTAATAGTATTCCAATTTGGAGAACTTAGCTATGAAAATCATGGCAACAATGCAAAGGTTCCAGTGGTGATTATCAACCCTAGGTCACAGTCACATCCCAGATGTACCCCTCCAGCCTTGGGCAGGCTTCAGTTGATGTAAGGAGCCCTTGAATGAGACAGAGCCTAAAAAAGAGCAGAAAGCCAGAGACTTTTACTTTTTGACAACCTTGATTTGGTTATTTCAGCAGACACAAAAGCCTTTTCACTGTTTCGGAACAAAATAAAGTTTTATTATTAATTTCGGATATATATAATTTTTAATTGAACCTGATTTTTTTAACAAATTTTTCATTTTTACATAATTTTTTACTTATTTTTCAAACTCTGATTAATTATGAAAGAAAGCATAAGATATTTTTCTTGAGATGCTTTTTATTAGATAAATTTTAAGCATTGAATAATAATAATTGATTATGACTCTATATTTTAATTTAAAATTAAAAAAAAATACTTTTAGAGACTTCTTAAAAAATACCCTGAAATAAAAATTTCATTCAAAAAAAATCTTTAATAATATAAATTAATTTGAGAAATAAATATAAAAAAAATGTGTGACTCGCATTTGTTTAAGGTCAGGAGAGTACTTTATCACCACAAAAGACTTAATTTTTGTGAAAAAACAAGAGTGAATTAAACTCACATCTTTGAAATTTCTGACAATTACATTAATTTTTTTTCTACTTTACTCGACAATATACAAATACTGCATTCCAGTTCAATTTTTTTTTCAAAATGACATCTTTTTCATGTTCTTTTTTTCAAATTTTAAAATTTTGACTAATTTTCTTTTTTAATTTTTCAAATTAATATTGATAAAAATCTTAAATTTATTTTTATCTAAAATAAAAATAAGTTCTTTACCTTCAATTTATTTTTAAATAAAATAATAAAACAATCTTTAAAATAGTTAGAAAATATTGTTCAAAATTTAAAAAATATAAAAATAAATAAATAAATAAAATAGACAGATTTATAATTTTAAAAAATAATTAAAAAATAATTTTTATATATTATCAAATAAAATAAAAAAATTAATATAATTTTAAAAATATCAGTATAATTTACTTTTAAAATTATTTTAAAGTATCATTCAGATTCTTGAAAACCCGTCCATGTGAGATAACACATGGAAGAAGAAGAGGGCAATTAGAAGGTAACCCAATAATAAAAAAGTTAAGAATTTATTATCAGTGTGTTTTCCTTGAAAATTGAAATGTCCATTGAGAATGACACGGCTGATGCACTACATATAATAGCCCACTTGGAGGGAATCCTAGGTTTATGTATGGATTCTGCATGAAATGTTTTTGTTTTCTTCTCTAAATTTATTCTCAGAACTGCCGGTTCGATAGTTTTCATTTCACATGATTGATTTTTTTTTCAAGGGTATTTTTGACAATCCAAGAAAACCTTTTCTACAGAGGAGAGAGAAAGAAAAAAAAAAACTAAGGCATCAAATTACTGGAGCTAAATATATATCATCTTCACTTTTTATGTTGGCATCTTTGAATTGAATGAGCTTCAATAATAAGTTTGCTATCAAAATCTTTTTTTTGATGCAAGAATTATTATTTGTATTATCTTAATTTTAAAATTTTGAAGCATAATCTTAGAACATAAATTCTTAGTTATTTCATATGTTTAATTTGAATATGAGCACTTAGGAACTTTTTCTTAAAAAACAAATTGGCCACTTTCTAAGGAATTTATTTATTTATTTATAATTTTATTCAACTAAAGTTTTCATATTTCAAGAATTTCAACTTAATTTTATAAATTGGACCATACCTTCAAATTATAAATCTATTAAATTTATGCAATCTCATTGAACATCTAAGATATACACTGTAGTTTTTTTCTTTTAAAGTTTGTCGATTCAAATTCAAAGTCGAATACTTATGAATATTTAAGCGTTAATGATAAAATTTAAGTGTTTCAAGTTCTTTAATTATTACGAAGAAGAAGATTTAGTCTGATGCACGTAAACTAATTTAAAATATCTCTTATCATAAAAAATAAAAAAAAAATTATGCATATTTAAAACATTTTTAAAAAAAGTGAAACAGTACAAGTAAATTTTTTTTTATTTTTTTAAAATGAAAATTCAAGAAATTTAATTGAAGGCATAATTAAATAAACCGTGAATTCTTGAATCAGTAAGTTTCAAGTATCAGAAATCATGGCACAGTTTCATTGACTCCTGTCTGCGCATTTCTCGTGACGCTACGTGAGATGGATTTTCTTCCCAACTCTTTTCAGAACCTCAAGATCCTCTCCCTCTCTCTCTAAAACTCTATTTCTCTCTCTCTCTCTTTCTCTCTCTCTCTCTCTATACCACACTCTCTAGGACACAGAAAAACATCTGCTCCGTGAAACCAGTACCTACACTCCTCGAGATTCTTCTTTCATCGACTCTCTATTTCGTTTGCCGAAGTTATTGTTCTTTTGCTTCTGCAACCATGTTCTAGTTTGGTTCTGCTTTCTAGTTCTGCAAGTACAGAGATTTGTGTTTTCATTATAACCCATGTTCTATGATATAGTCCCTTTTTACTTCTTTTGTTTCCTCGAGTTTGTTTGGTTCTAAATGGTTTTTTTGATATGGGTCTCTGATTTTTTTTTATCATAAACCCTTGATTGGTACACTTTTCCTCCATAAATTACGGGATGGCCCTCTGAATTGCTTGAATTTCAAGGAAACTCAAATGGGTATCTTCACAAACTGAAAAACCATTTGGGTTTTAGAGTCCAAGCCTTTTCTTGGCGAACGGTACCCTTGATTGCTTTCACCAAAAGCTCTGCATCCCCATTAATATTAGCACCATAAGCTCTGACAAATATTTCAAAATACTAGTGGGTTTTCATTAGAATAGAAGCTGTTGTTCTTGCATTGTCTGGGCTTAATGGCTTCTTGATTGCTATTTTGGGGGGTTTGAGAGAAAAATAGAGCTCTTTCATTGCAGACAACCCAGTAATGGCATTTTTATGCTTGTTCACTATTTTGCTAGCTGGGTTTCTATCAAGGTCTCAGCTTGTGATGGCACAGCTCCTTCCTGATGAAACTGCATTGTTAGCCATCGGAAAAGAGCTTGGCCTAGCTGGGTGGGGTCTCAACAGCTCAGATTACTGCTCTTGGCCCGGCATTCATTGTGGCTCCAACAATTCCATGGTCGAAAAGCTCGATCTCTCGCGCCGTGGGCTCCAAGGTAACGTCAGTCTAATTTCTGAGCTCAAAGCATTGAAATGGCTTGACCTTTCATATAACAACTTCCATGGATCAATTCCTCCAGCTTTTGGGAATTTATCCAAGCTCGAGTTTCTTGATTTGTCTTCAAATAAGTTTGGTAACTCGATTCCTGCAGATTTGGGTAGGCTTCGAAACCTTAGATCATTGAATCTTTCCAATAACTTGCTCACAGGAGCAATACCTCATGAGCTTGAGGGCCTAAAGAAATTACAAGATTTTCAAATTTTTACGAATAGATTGAATGGTTCTATCCCAATTTGGGTAGGCAACTTGACCAATCTGAGAGTTTTTACAGCTTATGAGAATGAATTAATTGGTAAAATTCCGGATAATCTAGGCTCTGTTTCAGAGCTTGAATTGTTGAATCTTCATTCAAATCAACTTGAAGGGTCAATACCTGAGAGCATTTTTGCTTTGGGGAAGCTAGAAGTTTTGGTTCTGACCCAGAACAGATTATCCGGCAATCTTCCTGAATTGGTTGGAAATTGCAAAGGCCTTTCAAGTATTAGAATTGGGAATAATGAGTTGATTGGAAACATTCCCAAGACCATTGGAAATGTTAGTAGCCTTACATACTTTGAAGCAGACAACAACAATCTCTCTGGTCAGATTGTCCCGGAGTTTGCTCAGTGCTCTAATCTCACTCTCTTAAACTTAGCCTTCAATGGGTTTACTGGAATGATTCCGCCGGAGCTTGGACAGCTTGCCAATCTGCAGGAACTGATTGTTTCGGGTAATAGTCTGTTTGGAGAAATTCCAACATCAATTCTTAGGTGCAAGAACCTTAACAAGCTCGATTTAAGCAACAACAGATTCAATGGCACCATATCTGAAGATCTCTGCAACACGTCGAGATTGCAGTACCTGATATTGGGTCAGAATTCATTAAGAGGAGAGATACCACACACAATCGGGAGCTGCTTAAAATTGCTTGAATTGCAAATGGGTAGTAACTATCTGACGGGAAGTATTCCTCCCGAGATTGGCCACATCAAGAATTTGCAGATAACACTGAATTTGAGCTTCAATCATCTCCATGGACCACTGCCCCCCGAGTTAGGGAGACTTGACAAGCTGGTTTCTTTGGATGTTTCTAATAATCAACTGTCTGGGAATATCCCAGTTGCATTTAAGGGCATGCTAAGTTTGATAGAGGTTAACTTCTCAAATAATCTGTTCACTGGTCCAATACCTGCCTTTGTGCCATTCCAAAAGAGCCCAAACTCAAGTTTTTTGGGGAATAAAGGGCTATGTGGAGTGCCATTAAGTCTGTGTGGAAATTCTAAAGGTGCTGACCATGAGAGTTACCATCACAGGGTTTCTTACAGGATCATATTAGTTGTAATTGGTTCTGGTTTAGCAGTTTTTGTATCTGTAACAGTTGTTGTTCTGCTGTTTATGATGAGGGAGAGACAAGAAAAAGCTGCCAAATCTGCAGGAGTTACCGACAATGGAACTAATAACAGGCCATTGATAATAGCAGGGAATGTGTTTGTTGAAAATCTCAAACAAGCAATAGATTTTGATGCCGTTGTGAAAGCAACTCTGAAGGATTCGAATAAGCTTAGCACTGGGACTTTCAGCTCCGTCTATAAGGCAGTTATGCCTTCTGGGATGACTTTATCAGTGAGAAGGCTGAGCTCCATGGACAGAACAATAATTCATCACCAGAACAAGATGATTAGAGAGCTCGAAAGGCTGAGTAAACTGTGTCATGATAATCTGATGAGACCCATTGGGTTTGTAATCTATGAAGATGTCGCCCTTCTGCTGCATCAGTACTTGCCCAACGGGACATTGGCTCAGTTCCTTCATGACTCTACCAAGCTACCAGAGTACAAGCCTGACTGGCCCATACGACTTGCAATTGCCATTGGAGTGGCTGAAGGGTTGGCTTTCCTTCATCATGTGGCAATTATCCACCTTGATATCTCTTCGGGTAATGTTCTTTTAGATTCTGATTTCAACCCTTTGGTTGGAGAAGTTGAGATATCAAAGCTCTTGGACCCAACAAGAGGCACTGCAAGTATCAGTGCAGTTGCTGGCTCATTTGGTTATATTCCTCCAGGTAATTCGTCTAATTACCCTGATTTTTTTTGTTGATAAATTTCTAATTACTCTGATTTAAATTTGTCATAATTTTTTCTTCCAATATTTGTTACTTGCTCTATTTAATATTTTATTTTTGATTATTTAACAGAATATGCATATACTATGCAAGTTACAGCACCGGGAAATGTTTATAGCTATGGGGTTGTTTTGCTTGAGATCCTTACAACCAGAATACCCGTTGATGAGGCATTTGGTGAAGGGATAGATTTGGTGAAATGGGTTCACAGTGCACCGGCAAGAGGCGAAACTCCTGAGCAGATACTCGATGCAAGGCTTAGCACTGTCTCATTTGCTTGGAGAAAAGAAATGCTTGCAGCTTTAAAGGTTGCATTACTCTGCACCGACACTACACCAGCAAAACGGCCCAAAATGAAAAAGGTGGTGGAAATGCTTCAAGAAATAACACAAAACTAATGGGAGATTGCTTCATTTGAGTTCTTCACACTTCTCATGGGATCATGAATTTGGTAATTGGGATGTAGAGACTATTTTACACCATATTCAAGTAGTCTCAGTTTATATTGTCACCCACAAAGGTGACAAAGTCATGTACGTTGATTTTGGGGGACTATTTCTCAGATTTGTATCAAAGAGTTCACAAGAAATGACACCTTGTAATCTTTATCGGTTTAAAAACGGAATTAGGTGGAGGTTAATGCAATGAGGTCCTCCAATATGGATTACTTGTGTTTCTGTTATATATAAGGTCTACAATTGTATGATTGAGTTTTCTGGTTTCTAGATATGTATGCAGCGAGAGAGATGCATCGTGACGAGCCATGAATACTCTCTCTAAAGCTCCACGCTTATGAATATAGGCAGTGGGACTCAGTTTCCAGTTTTCTACATATCTAGGTGAAGTTTTTCAAGTTCTTTTTCTGTAATGTTGCAATACACAATATTTTGAAGTTATTGTTACAAGCTTCATTGTGTTACATTGTACTTTCATTTGAAAGTATCGTAATAAGGTGTTCCTTCTGTTTTGTTTTTGAGAGGATGGAGTAAAGAACTTGGAATCTTACAAATTTTGGGGTTGCATACCGGTTTTTGCAATCGTTTCATCCGAAAGTTATGAATTGGAAATTTACCAGTTTCTGCTATTATTTATTCAAGAAATCTTATATTTTCAACCAAAATTTGAACTATGAAAAGATGATTGTTTCTTTCAGCAACTGTGCATGATTTATTTCCTAGAGCATGTGTTTTATGAGTAGAGAAAAAGCTATTCATAATGAAGAGGCCTGAACATGGAAATATTTTCAAGAGTAAATTGAAATCTTGAATGACTGAAGGTGGCATGATACATTCTGGACGATTGTTGTGGTAAGCAAAATGGCAAATGCAACAAATAGGATATAAAGCCATATGAAAACTTCAACAAAGAGAATCTAAAAGCTCGACCTGAATACCCTGGCAAAGTGGCAATGCAATAAAAAGAATATTTAAACTTTGTTGAAAACTTCAACAAAGTGAATCTAGAAACTTGACCTAAACACCCTGAAAGATTACCAAACCTCCTAGCCCTTGAAGGTTTGAATATAAGGGTATGTAAGGCAACATTTTGGCTCTTACAATTTAAAGATCTATAATCATCGCATTGTTAGATCATTTTTTAATAATTTAAGTTTTTAAAATAACTAATGAACTAATATGATATTGAAATTCTAATATAATTATAAAGTTAATGAACAGATATGAGAGAGGGAGAGAATCACTTTATATTAAATTGATATGTGAAACTATACAAGAAACTTTTTTATATAGGAAAGTTAATGAATTGTCATAGAAAAGGAAATAAGAAGAAAATGAATACTGCATAGCAGTGGTACTTACCCGTAAAACACTAACGGTACCCTAACACACAATACAAATAAAACCTCAATCTTATTTTTTAAGTCCAGTCGATATTATTTTGTATTTTAACTAATTCAGACAGACATCATATGATGATGTGTTGTTCATATAATTTAATAAATAAAATAATGTAGAAAAATACAAATAAAATTAAAAATAAATAAATAAATTAAAGTCGTGTCCTTTTTTTTTTCCCAAAAAGTCACAGCCAACCATCTCCATGCTTCAAGGACTAGACTCTAGGCAGTGTGACTGTCATAATTCATAATCATTGGCATAATCCAAATAGCTGTGTCAAACTGCCAATTTGTAATGAGTGATTGCTTTTTAAGAGAACTAATAAGATTCGAAAGAAAAAGCAAACTCACTAATTTTAATACGAAAATGTTAGGGCAAATGAAAGTCTTGTTAATGAACATGTGTGTGGTCTAGGCATGTAAATTAGGGGGGTTGGGCTATACCCACCCAAGCCCTTTTCTATACAAGTTGGGCTAAGCTCGAGGGTTTGAGCCTAGCCCGGCTGCGTTCTCACCAAAAGTCTGGCCAAGCCCAAAAAGTCCAAGCAAGCCGGACCAAAGCGCTTAGCTTAGCGTTTGGCCTATTTGGGAACAAATAGAACTAACTGTGTAGAGCACAACTAAACTGGTTTTAAATTGTTATGTACATTTTAGTAAATAGTAACTCACATTTATTTTTAAAAAATATTTAAAATTTGAATAAATTTATATTAGAAAGGGATTGATTGGTCTAAAAATCAAATAAACCAGTCCTTACTGATTCAATTTCAAAATTTAATTTAAAAAATTCTCAAATACGCCTTTTAAGGGAGCTTAGATTCGGCCAGCTTTTCTTTATTATTTTGTTGTTACAAATGAATTATTTGTATATACAAATTAATCGAAACATTGAATGATGAAAAGTAAAATATTCATTAGCGAAAATTGTATAATAAAAATTGTTATTGATTGAAATAATTTTTTTTACAATTATCACAATTTACCATCAAGTATATGAATAATATTAATTGGAATAAAAAACTATTTTGACTTAACATAAAAACAAGAATTGATAATAAATTCTAAGTCATGGTGGAATGCGCAAGAAACTATGATGCATATGTTTTCTATTTTCTACTAATACAAAATATTAAAAGGCCCAATTTCACACAGTGCAACTTTCCTTGGAGCCACCTCCCCGTAAGAGTAAACTTGTGCAAAATAATTATAGAAGGGACTTCGATTTACGATCTGGCTACACGACCGAAGGTTGCGGTCGATAGAGTCAGTTTGGATTACCCAAAAAAAAAAACCATTAGAAGGCATTTAAGTGTTATCGCAAAAGTTCGGAGGAAAAACTACCAAACCTATTAAATCCTAGCTAATATTTAACTTTAATTAATTATCATGTTACATCTCCATGAAAAAATGAATTAATTTCAGGTTACATGCACAAGTTCTTTATTTATCCTTGTAAAAAAATGTTATGTATTTTCAATTTATATTCACAATATGATGTGACATTATGTATTGATTTTGGACCCCAGATGGAGTGATTTTTAAAACCATCACTTAATTACCAATGTTTTCAAACCCAACCCGTTCATCGAATCGAAAAAATGTCTAGGTTACAGGTTATCGGTCAACCGTCGAGTCAACCGGAATCAAACCGTGATGTCATAATTATGTAATTAATAAATTTAATAATACATATTATTGATATTTTAAATTAAAAAAATTATACAAAAATTACTAAAAATTATATAAAAAAATTTACAAAATATGAATTTTCTTAATATGTAAAAAAAAAAAATAAAAAAAGTATAGTAGACATACCTTATTACAATGTTGAAAGTTGAAATTTCATTTTTATTTTTCCATAATCGCAAGGACCATAACAAAAATCATTTTAATATCCAATCCAAGCATAATCCAATAATTTAGTCTTCAACTACATGAAAAAAAAAAAGAAAAAAAGATATAAACACTAATAATCATGCATAAAATAAAATAAAATATCACATGATACAAATATATAATACTTGTAAAGACCCGGAAAATTTTTTTTTTAGAATAAATTAATTTTCCTGTTCTTTAATTTAAGTAATTGTTTTTATTTTATTAATATATTTTTTTTTTGGAATGAAATTTTTTTTTATTTATTAATTATTATTATTAATATAATGAGTTGTGTAAATGTATGAATATGCATGTATGCACGTGATGTGTATGTATCTATGTATGTATGTATAAGTGTGTATTTAAATTGTTAAATTATGTGTATGTATATATATATATATATATATATCAGATTTTGGGCATGTGGGTGTGTGTGTGTACGGTTGTGTGTGTGGGTGTGTGTAGATTGAGTGTGTTACACTCAATGAGGAGTGGGGGATGGAGTGTGTGAGTAGAGTTGTGTGTGGCAGTGGGGTTGCCAGAGAGTGGGTCGGATTTAGAGAGAGAGAGAGAGAGAGAGAGAGAGAGAGAGAGATATAGAAAGAGAGAAAATAAAGAGGAAATGAGAGCTAGTCTCGGGTGGAAAAGAAGAGAAGGAAAGAAAGAGAAAGAAGAGAGAAACAGAGAGAGAGAGAGTTCTAGACCGTGAAGGAGGAGAGGAGGCTCGAGGAGGAACCAGAAAGGTGGAAGTGGGCACGGCTAGAGAGAGAAACGGCCAAGAAAATTGTAAGTGGTTCCTTCTGTTTCAATTTTTTTAAAAGCTTTTCAATTGATTTGAACTATAGGAACTTAGAGAGCATGATGTAGGGATCATTTTGCAAGAAGGATGAGAATGAATGGTTGAGAAACTAGGGAGAAATCCCTAGTTGCAGGTCTCGGCCATGGAGGTTGAACCTCAACATTTCATGTGTAAAACTTCCCTTAAACGATCCTAAATTAAACCTATGAAGTGCAGAAAGAGAATGGAGGAAGAAAGAATGAAAAACAGTAGAAAAATATACAAGAAATTGGAATTTTTCAGTTGGCCGGAGATTCGGCCATGAGCCTTTGAGCTCTATTTCGTGGAGATGGGGACGGTTTGAGGGGAAGTGGAGGTTGGATATGGAGCCTACACGAAAAACCCTAGAGAATGGCATTTAAAAAAGGGGGAAAACTCATCGGAGGCCGGTCGCCGGCGCCGGAGAAGGCGCCGGAACCCTACCGCTGCTTCGCCGGAGAATCGGGGAAGAAGGTAGGGGTGTCGGGTCGGGTCTCGGGTCGGATCCGGGTCTGGTTCGGGCGGGTACGGGTTGCCCCTGCCACGTGTCAACCGTTGTTTTAAATTAAATGAATTTGAACCTTTTTAGAAATTAAACCTTTGGATTTGAACCTTTTAAATTTGAACCTTAACCTGAACTTTCAGAAATTACGAATTGACCCCCCCAACTGTTAGAAATTACACTTTGACCCACCTGATTAAATTATTAATAAAATATTAATTAAATTAATTAATTAATTATTTAATTTAATTAACTTAATTAATTAAATATTCAAAAATATCTCGGAGTCCAAATGGGACAAGTCATAGGTGTATTTTGACTATCTCGACTATTCCGAGACCAATGGTGAGGTCCGTTTTACGAGACGGGGTCCCGAAAAATAAAAGACCCGTAGTAACCCTTAAAATTACCAAAATGCCCCTAGATTGAAACACAGTCAAACGAACTCCGAATTAGGTAAACAAATAGTAGAATTTTATTATCTCGAACATTTCGGACTCAACCGTGGAGTCCGATTTGTGAAAAGAGGTTACGAAATGTAAGGACACGTGTAAAGTGCAAAATGACTGTTTTGCCCTTTTGAACCCCGGTGTCCGAATTGAGTTCTACGAAAACCTAGACTTGCTTTCTTAAACGTTCTAAAACCAATGGTAGAGTTTAATTTAGCAGAATAGAAACCTATGAATTTAAAGACATAAAATTTGATGAATAGCATACATTCAAACAACAAGGGACTGAATTGTAATTCCTACTTTTAGGGACACTGACAGGACAGGAGGAGGCGATCTGATCTCCTACATTTTCGTCGGCCCGTTCAGTTACATATAGTGTTCGATCTTCTAGGGTTGATACCAACCCATCAGGTATGGTGTTTTGCTAGTGTTAGAAATGAAGTTAAGTTAGGAATATTTGTGAATGACTGAATGTCGTATGTGTTTATCTGTAATGTGTTTACCGTTTATTTGGAATTGGTTGTTCACATGCTTACATGTTACTTGTACCTTATGAATATTTGGTGAATGATGAATGTGACTCACGACATGTGTATATGTTAATTTTACGAGATATGATTGCATGTGGAATCAGTTAGGTGATTTATATATTATTGTCTCGAGCATGCTATATTGTGGAAACCATGTATCATTGAGATTGCATTGGCATATTGGCATATGATGAATCCTTTGAGAACATGGCGTGGGTAAGCACGTGGTGCTTTGCATTATGAGGGTGTAGATCCTGTGGTGAAAAACCCAAAATTGGCCATTGCATTGGTACTTCGTGCCATCGGGGAGTACCCGTAAATGAGACATGGGTGTGACATAGAGTTGTGCATGGGTGTGTCATGCATACCATATATATATATATTATTGCGATGTTTGAATGTCATTTAGAAATAAATGTACACTTTGCACATGCCACGCCTTAGCTTTATTTCTGGCATTAGCATTTCATCATACCAGCAGTTGTGCTGACCCATTCGTGGGCAACATTTTCAGATGAGGATCCTCCAGCCACATGAGACTTAGTGATGCCCTGAGAGGGCGAAGCACGTGATGTATTTGCAATCCATGAGACTTGTATTTTGTTATGTAAGGGCTTAAGCCCGAATGACTGATGAACAATGTATTCGATATTACTTTATGTATGGATGATGATGGACGCATGTTTGTTGAATTTAATTACTTCCGTCTTTTTTTATTTTACTTTCTGTCTCGTTACTCGCGCCCGGGTTCGTGGGAAATTCGGGGCGTGACAATACTGGAGTTTCAAACTTTAAGGGTTTAAAATTTTAAATACAATCCAAAATAAATTCAGTCAAAGACCAACTTAACTCAGCCAAAATTCAGCCAAAAAATTACATGAAATTTGAGATTTTGAATATACACATAAAAAAAAAAAAAAAATTGCAGCCAAGAACCGGTTGACCCAGTACCGGGTCAACGGTTGGACCATCCGGTTTTACCGGTTTTCTATTTTTAAAACGGTTTTGAACTTAAAACGGATTTATGGGTTAAACTAAACCGTTCTGTGGACCGGTTGACGGTTCAACCGGTTGAACCGGCCAGTTTGGTCCGGGTTTTAAAACATTGTTAATGACATATCAAGTGGAGATATAATTGGGACATGTAGCATTGCTCATATAACAATTAAGATTAAAATTATATATTTTTTAAAAAATAAACTCAAGGGTGCAGAGAGAACCAAACCAGAATGATGTTAAAATAATGACTAATAGTCACTAAAACACCATTTACATAAAACCAGTAATGAGAAATACATAGGAGAAGCATCCTAGAAGAACATATATCACTCAACAATATATCTGACTTTCAACCTCGTTACAACAAATTTTTCTTCACAAATCAAGCAAACAATGGCAAACTCAACAAGGCAATATTAATGGAAAAACTTCTAAATTGAACTGGATAAAGACACCAACTGGCACATACTTCTTCACACTATTAAATCTGCAATTTTAGAAAGCAAAAGGTAAGATCTCAATAAGAGAGAGAATTAGGGTTGATTCTGTGGTATTATATACATCTGCCCCACCTGGAATATATGTGCATGATAAAAGTAAAATGTACCAAACAAAAAGTGGAATTTTGTGTTTCACAAGTTGGAAAATAGCATTCTTTTGCTTTTGCAACAAATTTAAGCATACACTGCACTCAATGGGTGAATGAGTTGTTCATTTACCTCCATTTTGTGGAAGATTGTGGTTTCAAAGTAAGAAAAATGGTTATTATCACCTCAGAATTTTCCAAAACTCAGATTGGGGTACAGATCTTGCTCATCAAATAAATGCAGTCCAGTATTAACATTTTGATGCTTAAATTTAAATTTGCAACATGGCTGTTGTGATCTGGCTGTATTTAGAAAGTTTCTTGGTGGGTGTTGTACTTTGGCCACAAAGGAATTGTAATCTGTGTCCAACAAGGAATTTGGCCCGGGATCTATAAACAGACCCCTAAGTCTAATGAGAGGATCGACTCGTATGAGAGATGCGATGTGAGATATAGTTTCAAAGACAAATGGGTATTCAATGGTTATAGTGGATTTCTCTCTTCCTGTTTGTGTGTTCTTGAATATGTTGGTTACTCTATTCTTGTGTTATAACTTTATACTTCTATGACCATTGTTAGGCCATGTCGTTCACAGAGAGGCCTAAAACCGAATCCCAAATACCTGGGTTGAAGTGGACGTGCACCAAGACCGTTGCAGTCATGAGCAAGTAGAGAACGAGAAAATCGCGGGATTGGATTGGGTCATTTATAGTTGAGAGTTTTACGCAGCATGCTGTTGCATTTGTTATGCTCTGTTTTTAACGTGTTTTGAATGCTCTGTTTTTATGTATTTGAGTTCCAGTTGCTAGCTACTAGTTTCCTTCATTTTCGGCATCCCTGTACGTGGCTTTGCTTATTTAAGTAGCCTATAAATTATCAATGAGGCATCAGAAAATATTCATCCAAACTGTGGTACTTTTCTCACCCGAAGAGAAAACAACTTACGTTAGCATCTAAAATATTTGTTGGGACCTATCATTGGTATCAGAGCAGGTTACTTATAGGAACTAACAAGGAGCGTACTGAGCACTTGGAGTCGGGACTGGGTACAGTTTAGGAAGGACTACAGCGGCTGGAGGAAGCTTTCAATCGAATTTCGAGTGTGTTGATCACAAATCAGGAGAACCCCAACCACGGAGTGTTGATCGCAAATCAGGAGAACCCCAACCACGGCAACCCTCACCGAGAAGGCAATGATGGGGGTCGGCAGATCATCTCCTCCAAAATGGCGAAGCTGGAATTTCCACGATTTTCAGGAGATGACCCAACCGAATGGTTCAACCGTGTGTACCAGTTCTTCGAATACCAAGGCACGACGGAAGCCCAGAAGGTTTCCATGGCAGCATACCATTTGGAAAGAGAGGCTAACCAATGGTGGCAGTGGATTCGTAGAACATTTCGGGACGAAGGACACGTAATTTCATGGGAGAAATTTGAGGAAGAACTCTGGGCTCGCTTCGGACCATCGGAGTGTGAGGACTTCGACGAAGCTCTCTCCAGAGTCAGACAGCTAGGGACTTTAAGGGACTACCAGCGCGAGTTTGAAAAGCTCGGCAACAAGGTCCAAGGATGGACTCAGAAAGCATTGGTGGGGACATTCATGGGCGGCTTGAAGGCTGAAATAGCAGATGAAATTCGGATGTTTAAGCCACAGTCGCTGAAAGAGGCCATTAACTTGGCATGGATGAGGGACGATCAACTTGCACGGCAAAGAAGGTTCATGCGGTTACCACCTGCGAGAGCCCCGTTAGCTCTTCCACAAGCCACTTGTGTAGCTCCTGCTACACCTACGGGACCCATTAAGCGTTTGTCTTGGGAGGAAATGCAGAGGAAGAAAGCACAAGGTCTATGTTTCAACTGCAATGAACGTTTTACAGCAGGCCATAGATGTCAAAAACCACAGCTATTACTCTTGGAGGGGCATACGAGTAACCTAAAATATGAGGAAATTACTGATCAACACATGCTGGAAGATGACCACGAGGGAGATGCAGCAGAGGCACAGGAACCTGAATTTGAACCTGAAATCACGTTACACGCATTGACGGGATGGACTGCTCCGAGAACAATGCGTATGACAGCAACGATGGGTTCTTTCGAAGTAGTGGTGCTGATCGACAGTAGGTCAACACACAACTTCATCAGTGATCGTCTGGCAAGCATGCTGCGATTACCAGTGGTACCAACGGAAATATTTAATGTTCGGGTTGCAAATGGCGAGCGTTTGAAGTATCAAGGGCGCTTTGATAAGGTAATGGTGAATTTACAAGGAATTGAGTTTTATCTCACCCTCTTCTCACTACCGTTATCAGGTCTTGATCTAGTGCTTGGCATTCAATGGTTGGAAATGTTGGGGTCCGTGGTTTGTAATTGGAAGCAATCAACCATGGAATTCATTTGGGATAATCAAGTCTGTAAGCTGCAGGGGATAGGCGAGCAAGCCATTTAAGAGGCTACATTAAAATAAATAACAAAAGACTGCCGAAGAGACCATACGTTGTTTGTAGTAAGCTTCCTTCCAAACACAGAAGCCGCATCACAGGGGGGAACGTACGACGTGAAACAACAAGACTTGTTGCAGGTATTACACGAGTACGAGGACGTGTTCCAGGAACCCTTGTGTGTACCACCTGTGCGCGAGGTAGATCACTGCATTACACTTAAAGAAGGCACCGAGCCGATCAATGTACGACCCTACCGCTACACCCACTTTCAAAAAGATGAGATCAAAAAGCAAGTTCAAGAGATGCTGAACTCGAGGCTCATTCGTCCTAGCACCAGTCCATTTTCTTCACCAATTTTGCTAGTGAAGAAAAAAGATGGAAGTTGGCGATTTTGTACGGACTACCGCGCGCTTAATATCGCCACCATCAAAGACCGTTTCCCTATCCCAACAGTGGACGACATGCTCGATGAATTATATGGCGCCTCTTATTTTACAAAGTTGGATCTACGGGCCGGCTATCATCAAGTAAGAGTAAATTCTTCCGATATTTCTAAGACTGCTTTTCGTACTCATAATGGCCATTACAAATATCTCGTAATGCCTTTTGGCCTTTGTAATGCACCTTCTACATTTCAGGCCATTATGAACTCGATATTTCGACCTTACCTTCGGAAGTTCATCTTGGTTTTCTTCGATGATATTCTCATATATAGTTCAACTTGGGATAACCATGTGATGCACGTTGGACAAACTTTGGAGATTTTAAGGTAAAATAAATTTTTCGCCAAAGCCAGCAAGTGCGTATTTGGCCAGCAAGAATTGGAATATTTGGGGCATATTATCACGCCTCAAGGGGTAAAGGTGGACGACCAAAAAATTTCAGCCATGGTCGCATGGCCACGTCCTACTAATATTTCTGAATTACGTGGGTTTTTAGGCTTGACAGTGTATTACAGGAAGTTCGTTCAGGGCTATGGCATCATTGCACGTCCTCTTACTCACTTACTCAAGAAAGGGCAGTTCAGATGGAATGACGCTGCTGAAACAGCCTTCTCGGCTCTTAAGCAAGCAATGACCACCACTCCCATTTTGGCTCTACCTAATTTCAATGATTCCTTCACCATTGAAACTGATGCCTCCGGTGACGGGATTGGCGCAATTTTATTGCAGCATGGCAAACCCATTGCATTTATGAGTTGAGCACTAGGAGTTACAAAAAAATCTTGGTCAACCTATGCCAAGGAAATGCTTGCAATTGTGAAGGCCATACGCTTATGGCGTCCTTATTTACTAGGAAGAAAATTTTTCATCCAAACTGACCAGCGCAGCCTAAAGTATTTTCTGGAGCAACATGTGGCAACACCTGAACAACAAAAGTGGGTAGCCAAATTAATGGGCTACGACTATGACATTTCTTACCGTCCAGGCCGTGAAAACTCAGCTGCAGACGCCCTCTTACGCAAGCCTCACAGCCCAGTTTTTCATCATCTCCACGTGCCCTCTGTCACCATGTGGGATGAGATTAAAGGAGCTTACGAAGGGGATTCTTATATCCAATCTGTAGATCAGAAGGCCAAGGCTCAACCCAAGGGGCACTACTCACGGCGCTAAGGACTCCTTTTATTCAAAGGCAGAGTGGTTATTCATTCTCATGAGGTGCTGCGGACTAACCTCATCCACGAGGCTCACGACACAAAAATTGGGGGGCACTCAGGCGTGTTGCGGACGTTCAAGAGGCTGGCTCAACAATTCTATTGGCCTAAAATGCACCAAGCAATCCACGAATATGTCAAGCGTTGTGAAGTCTGCCAGAAAATGAAGTCCGAGACACTTCCCCCTACAGGATTCCTGCAACCTTTGCCCATTCCTTGCCAAGTCTGGGACGATATCACTCTCGACTTCGTTGAAGGCTTGCCGACATCCCATGACAAGGATACAATTTTGGTAGTTGTTGACAGATTAAGTAAATTCGCGCATTTCTTGACTTTAACTCATCCTTTTACTGCTAAAGGCGTGGCCGAAAAATTTGTTGAAGGGTTTGTCAAATTACATGGTCTTCCCAGATCGATCATTAGTGATCGGGACCCTGTTTTTAGTAGCCGATTTTGGCAAGAATTCTTCCAAATGTCGTATTGTACCAGAGCTATGGTACAATACAACGTACCATGCATCTACAAGCATGACCCCCTTTCAGGCTTTGTATGGTCGTTTGCCTCCTCCACTTCCCATTTACCATAGTGGCTTATCTTCTGTGCATGACGTGGACTAGAGTCTCATCTCTAGAGAAGAGTTGTTGCGCCAACTTAAAGCTAATCTGGAGAATTCTAGCAATCGCATGAAGCAGACAGCGGATCACAAGCGACGGGATTTGACTTTTGAAGTTGGCGATATGGTGTTTCTTAAGTTACACCCCTATCGGCAGCAGTCCATTTTCAAACGTGCCCACCAGAAGCTCGCTAGTCGCTTTTACGGACCATACCCAGTACTACAAAAAATTGGAGCTGTCACACCCCGGATTCCCATGAACCCGAGGAGTGACTGAACAGAAGAAAAGGAAGAAATAAATGACAATGAATTAAATTTAAATTAAATCTCCATCATCATTCCTCAAGTTTCTCCCAACAATTTAAGTAAAGATTCGGCATTCAATATAACTCAAAATCATTCCTCAACATAGCTTAAGTACCCCTTTCAATTAATGCCCAAAATGCTTTAAATCGTATTTAAAAACGGTTCCCAAAATGTTCCCAAAACCTTTCTCAAAGTGCCCTTTAACGGTTGCCCAAAAAGGGTCTCAAAATACCCTAAGGTATAATCCCTGAAGTGGTCAAGATTTAAACTTAAATGCTTGTTCCAACTAACGCCCCAAACAATTTAAATCATGTTTAAAAATGACCCTTAAAATAGCCTAAAAGTATCCCTAAAATTTTCCATAAAGTGATGTCTCGGATAACCCCAACAATGGCCTAAGGCATGGTAAAAAAGATGGTCAAATATCAGCCCAAAGTTGGCCCTAGTAGATAGCCAAACATGGCCTTGAAATCTAGGTCATATTATGGCCCAAACATGGCCCAAACAAGTCCCTAAAACAGCCCATAATGGGGCCCAAACATGGCCCAAAATATTGTGCAAATATTACTCAAAATGTGTCCCAAAAATGCCTCAAAAAGGTGGTAAAAAGGGTGGTGAAACAAGGCTGGACAGCAGGGGTCACTGCAGGTTGGACAGCAGGGCAAGACGCAGCAGGGCGTGCGGGGGCAGGTAGCGCGCTGGGCGCGCAGGGGTGCCATGCGCGCAGGCGCGTGCGCGCGAGGGGGAAGGTGGCATGGCAGCAGGCGCGCGGGGCAGGGCCACGCACGCGAGGGGCGCGCGCGGGCGTGGGCGCAGGCGGCTGACTGGCGTGCGCGCGGGGCAGTTCAGGCCTGTTCTGGCACTGTAGCACAGAGACCTGATTTTCTGATTTTTCTGAAATTTCACTATTCATGGCTGCAACCCAAATGTTTCATTTTCTGATTTTTTTCCAAAGTTTTAAAGACCACTTTTCCCCATTTTCAGCCCAACTCCCAAGGACACTATCCTCCTAATTTGGATAGTTTTTCCAACCATTTAAATGGTGTTTTACACACTTATTTTTCACTTTATTTTCCAAAATTTTGGGCATCGTTTCCTTTGTTTTTTTTCAAGGCTTTTCTACCTAATTTTCACGACATGTATGAATATAAATTCACCAACAACCCACCCTCATACGGTGGCCACAAACCCATCCAACCAAAACATGCATTCTCCATATTCAACACATCCATGTAAAATGTAATTACTACAATCATCATACATTCATTTGATTCACAACTTATGCATATTAAAATGGCCTAAGGCCTAAAGTTTACAACTTGTTTCAACACAAAACAAAATAAATTGGGCTTATGCCCATACATCCAAAAAGTGCCCCAAGGGCCAAATCTTTAATTTAGTCCATGTCTTCCCATCCTTCAAGACTTGAAGAAGTCTTAAGTACCCGGGGTCTCATCTGAAATATATTGCCCACGAATAGGTCAGCTCAACTGCTGGTATGATAACTCACTAATACTAGCAACAAATTTAGGACGTGGCATGTGCAAGTGCACATTCATTTCTACATGTCTCTCTAATCAATCCATACAATGTACTGACAATATTCATAACGCATCCATACAAACTCTATATCACATTCATGAATTCATTAATACGATGCAATGAAATTATGCGTGACACACCCATGTAACTCTACGCCACACCCATGTCAACTCTATGCCACACCCATGTCTCGGTTTTACGGATCGCATCCGATGGTCCATCGAGTACCACACCTGTTTCACGGGCCGCCCCCGTCGGGTCAATCAAGCACCGATACATGTCTCGCTTCACGGTCCGGACCCAGTTGGCATGCGAGTACCAAATGGCCAATTTTGGGTTTTTCACCACAGGATCTACACCCTCATAATGCATAGCACTTCGTGCTCAACTCACACCATGTGTCCAAGGAATTTCACCATGCCAACATGCCATGATTTCATCATGCAAATTCAATGTGAAAAATGATCAAACACATGGTGTGCATTTTCAAGTCATGCCTTTAAACCCCACATGATTCATAACTTTAAATTTCCAACCATGCTTCACATAACATAGGTCATAACCACACACCTTTACATATTTTTCAAGCCACAATGTCACCATTTCACCAACCACAATGAATTTCACAAAATCACTAACATTCCACACAAGACTAAGACATCACATCACCAATTCCCTTCTAAGATGTCAAGTAAATATCATATAAATACACATCAAATATAGCAATCAATTACAAAGACAAGACAAGTCATTCTCATGGCAACAAAACATCAAATAAACCAAAGAATACATAAAGCCCCAAATTACTAACTCTAAGTCCTTCAAAGTAACACCTCTTAGATAACTTCCTAACATGAAATAAACATCTAAACCAATCAATCATGTAATAAGGTAGAAAAAACTAAATCTATTCCTAGCTTAGCAAGAAATCATACCTAAAATCAGTTTTTCATAAAATGTAGAAGCTGTATTTTCTGGATAGCCAAACTGTTCAGTGAGGATATATTACTCGTGGAGACGAACAACTTTCCAGAAGAAAGTTCAGCCAAAATCCCGCTCGAAATATGTGTTTCGGCAGCTTGAAATCTTGAATTTCTAGGGCTTTCTCA
Organism: Nyssa sinensis; assembly: GCA_008638375.1. NCBI lineage: Eukaryota > Viridiplantae > Streptophyta > Magnoliopsida > Cornales > Nyssaceae > Nyssa > Nyssa sinensis. Next base: position 32,963,183 of record CM018050.1, read on the forward strand.
CTCTCTCTCTATAAGAGCGTGAATTCTGTAATTACAGACCCAAATTATGATAAAAATGGTCTAAGGGGGCTGTATTTATAGTGGTGGACAAAGGGGCTAAGGACAAATGACCATTTTGCCCTTAATGAGCCCGAAACCTCGTTACTCTACAACCCATTCCTAAACACTTCAATTCAAAATTTTGTTTTAACCAATGTTCATAAAATTATTTTAAAAGAAAACTCTTAGAAGAAAATATTTTCATTTGAGGTCGTTTTAGGCCCGTTCCACCCGGGCCACCCGAACGCCCTTTTTGTCCAATTTTGAAACGGTTTCCGTTTTAGCTAAAATTTTAACAGTAGCTACCTCACAATATTCTAAGTATATTTCTATTCTATGACACACTCCAAATATGCCTTTAAACATGTCAAATGGTGAACTGACGCATTTAGATGCTTTACCGGCAAAACCGGGCTTGACCGACGAAACCGTCTATGCCAAATATCCTACCGGCAAAACGAAAAATTTTTCCGCATTTTTTTCAGATCTCTACAGGAGCGGTGTGTCACGGACTTAATATTTTAAGCACCCGTGCGGCACTTAGCTACTCACAACTCGGCTTGTAGTGCTAAGTCAGCCTACCTAGCTAGCACACTTAGGCTAGAAGAGAATGACTAGAGAACAAGAAGGCTTGGGAGAAGAAAGCTTGTATTGCTCAAGTAAGAGATACACTTGCTTGGTTGGTGGACAAATGAAGTGTCACCCCTTTATATAGGCCCTTGGCCTTACAATCAATGGCTAAGATTAATCTAATCTAAGGGTTATTGCAGTGGGTCTAGAATGTTCCTTAAGGGATCATTCTAGAATCCTTACATAGTCAACATTCTAGAATACTCCTAAGACTATTCTTTATACAAAGGTTATCCCTATGTCTCTAGAATATTCTACTTGTATCTACATGACTCTAATATACAAGAAGACTCTAGAACATTCCGCACTCCATGAGAAGATCCTAGGTCACTCTGGAATTCTCTGGATGCCCAGCCTAGTAGACATGCCATGCAGTGTGGATGCTTCCTGTAAGCGTCAGTGTGGCGCCCATGTGTGTCGCCTGCGTGGCGCCCCTGTGGCGTAACCTTTGTCCCTTTTGGCAGGGCGTGACAGGTGGCATATAAACTTCAGCTGCCGGAAGGAGCTCGCATTCATCCTGTTTTCCACGTTTCCTTGTTAAAAAAATTCGTGGGAGATATGGTGCTACCGTCTACAGAATTGCTGCCAGTGACCGATGAAGGCGCCGTTATATTGGAACCTCAAAAAATACTGGACACTCGCTGGGTCAAACGAGGTAATAAATTTGAAGAAGAAAGCTTAGTCCAGTGGAAGCGCCTACCAGCGGAGGATGCCACTTGGGAGACAACCCATTCATTACTTACGCAGTTTCCATCTGTGGACCTCGAGGACAAGCGTCCACTGGAGGGGAGGAGTATTGTTAGGCCACGTCGTTCACAGAGAGGCCTAAAACCAAATCCCAAATACCTGGGTTGAAGTGGACGTGCACCAAGACCGTTGCAGTCATGAGCAAGTAGAGAACGAGAAAATCGCGAGATTGGACTGGGTCATTTATCATTGAGAGTTTTCCGCAGCATGCTGTTGCATTTGTTATGCTCTGTTTTTAACGTGTTTTGAATGCTCTGTTTTTATGTATTTGAGTTCCAGTTGCTAGCTACTAGTTTCCTTCATTTTCGGCATCCTGTACGTGGCTTTGCTTATTTAAGCAGCCCATAAATTATCAATAAGGCATCAGAAAATATTCATCCAAACTGTGGTACTTTTCTCACCCGAAGAGAAAACAACTTACGTTAGCATCTAAAATATTTGTTGGGACCTATCAACCAAATTTTGTGATATCCAGCTAGAGAGCTGTGGGAGTTTCGCTGTAGTTACAGCCAGACAATCGTTATACTTTGCACAACAGTATTGCTAGAACTTCGGTTGGCACAACAAAATCATATAGTAGTGGAATAAATATATCATGCAAAAGATTTCTTTTTATTTTTTATTTTTATCAAACTCCCATGAGAACTGCAATTTGAAAAACTCAGGAGGATTTTGATCAAACTTCCATGAAAACTGAAATTTGAAAGTTGAGGAAGAAAATGGGACTAGGAGTCCAAGCTTCATGAGAAAGTATATACAAGAGCTGAAATTGTCAATCCAAGAGCATGTGTGGTTAAAAATATATCACAATAATAACAGTTTCCCATCTGGATACAAGAATATGGATGCAGCACGGGTTGGTTGCTTTACAAGGAATCACCTATAGGGTGGTACAGTGACTGAATTGTAAAGTTTTACAATGTCAACATAAAAAATAAAAACAATTTGAACCTACTAGTTCATTAGTCCCACTTTGTGGATAGAGCATTTTCATTCATTTCATTTTTCAAGAATTACACTGTCCATCAAAAAAAAATTAATAAATTCTTTTTAATTTTTGTTTTGGTAAAACAAAAGTTTATGCTTGTTGGATGACTAAAACTCATTTGATCAAGCTAATTGTTTTTGTTCATTTAATCTAGTAAATTAAACGTATCAAATGGTAGTTTTAGGTCTTTTTTAAAGTTGACAAATTCTGGACATGCCTGGTAAGTTAGTTCTGTGCTCATCAACCACCCTTTCTTTCTTGAATATGTTTCATATTTAATCACAAATAGTTAGCCTTGTCAAATAGTTAAACACTCATTGACAAAGATGGAAAGCAGCTTTAGATCTTCAACTATAAATGAGAGAAGGGACTAGAAATGCACACCTGACATGAGCTTCTGATGGCAATGCAATAGTTGATTAAACTACAGTGAAATCAACTCCTTGAAGATTGATCATTGAAGCCTTCGAAGGCCTCTAAAGCCCTCCCACTCTGACAAATTAAGCTTTGGACAATCACTAATCATGAGATTCTTCAAGGTGTGTAGCTTTTTCAAACTACTTGGCAGAGAGGTCAAACTTGGACATGCTGCAATGGACAATGTTCCAAGGACAGTGAGGTGTTGCATCCCTTCAGGCAAGGAAATGAGATTATCGCATTCTGTAATCCACAAAGATCGTAGAGAGATCAAGCTTCGTATTCCTTTCTCTGGCAAACAACTCTGTTTTGTGGTTAAATACAAATTTCTAAGACTGATCAAATTCCCTATATCTTTAGGCAGCTGTTGGATTTGCTCACAATGCCAAACTAGCAAAGTTTGCAAACTCTGTAATTTGCAGATGGAATTAGGGAGTATTTTAATACTACCATTCCCAGTGAGGTCAAGAAACCTCAAATGCTTCAAATTACCAATGGAACGTGGCAACACCTGAAAACATGAATTACTTAAATCAAGCAAGCGCACATACTTGAAATTTGAGATGCATGTATTAACAAAGGATCTCCCAGTGGGCCTAACTCCTTCAAGTGGAAAGGAAATGGTCCAAAATTTCTTTAGTTTGAGTAAGGACTTTGGAACCGCTTCCCATGAAATCTCTGAATCTGAGAATGATACATGTCTAAACTTTCTAGAAATATCACAACCATTTACAACTGAGCGTTCAGTTTCGCTACCAAATGTGCAAGATCATGTGCAACATCATGCATTCTACATGAAGTCAATAAGTTGCCATGTTGTTCAACCTCATCAAAGAAAAACCTTGAACATAACTTGTTGAAATACTCAATGCCAATATCTTCTAACTGTTTGTTTGGGCCAGAGGACTGGATCAATCCTTGTGCCATCCACAATTGAATCAATTTATCAATTGGAATTTCACAATTCTTTGGGAAAGTTGAACAATAAGCAAAACACTGTTTCAAGGTGGCTGGCAATTGGTTGTAGCTGAACATAAGTGCAGTTAAAATGTCATTTTCAGCTATCCTTAATTCCCATAGTTCTGAATCTTTGATGCACAACCAGTCATCTTCATTGGTCTTCCCATACAGCAAGCTGCTTAAAGTCTTTACTGCAAGAGGAAGTCCCTTGCACTTCTTCACAATTTCCTTCCCAATTTCTAAAAGGTTGGAATGCTGGTTCCAAAATTCATTTTCAAATCCCCAAGTTTTAAACAGTTGAAAGCAATCCTCGTTTGAAAGGGGCTTTAAATTGTATGTGTTCTTCGGACCCACAACCGAAGCAACTGACTTGCTAGGTGTAGTCACAATGATTTTACTTCCATTGGCGCCGCAGCTCAACAAATTTCTCAACCTAGTCCAATTTTGATGATCACAAGTCCATACGTCATCCAAGATAAGTAAAAATCTAATGCCATCCAATTTATCTTGAAGGAAAGAATGTAATTGTTGCAGATGAAAATCAGGACAGTGCATATCAGTAACACAATGTATAATTTGTTCCATCACTTGTTTTAAATTAGCATCTTGTGAAACACACACCCATATTCTTCGGTTATCCTTTCATCACTGTACACCAACTTAGCAAGTGTAGTCTTCCCAATACCTGGAATACCAACTATGGCAATAACAGATATATTTTCACTATCATCTGAGCATTTTGAGAGTTCTACAATCCTTTCTTTATCGTCATATCGTCCATAGGCTTTGTGATCATTTAAAATTGAGTAGGTTGGAACCCTCACGTCGGTTTCCCTCCCTTTGTTGGGATCAAAATGCATATTTTCTATAAGATAAAATTTATCCTTAGCATCTGCAATTATGTGTAATCTCTCTCTAATCTCCTTGATTTTACTACCGATGCTAAAATGGAATGCGATAGGATTTGAGCATGAAAAGAATTTGTGTATCTTTCTTTTAATGCTCACTTGAATCACTTTTCTCCTCAAAGCTTTGATTTCAAACTCATCAAGCACATCTTGAAGATCTTCCAGTCATACCCTCGGCTCAAGGTTCTCAGCCTGCTTCTTCTCTGCATCCAAAAGCCCGGCCTTGATGGCAGGCAAGGTATTCTTAAGCTTTTGCAGGTCGCTTTGAATACCCCATAAGGCAACGTTTTGGACAGCAAGGGAGCCCAACTTCACCAAAACTTTGTCCACAACGATGAAGAGAATAGATTCTGCCATGTTCTTGATTCAAGAAGAAGAAAGATGGAGGAGCACTTGCGTTCAAGAAAACGAACTGAATTTGTTAGCGCATGCAGTGGAAGAAGTCAATATTTAAGGAAGCCCGGCCGCATTTCTTTACAATAAACGAGTAACCTACGACCGTTCGGCCATCTTAAAATTTATTAATTAAAAACTGGATTCCACTTGTGATTTATTGGTTGAAACAATGAACCAATTAACCCCATTTCCGATAATTTTACTGTAGCTGTCTGCTTAAGACGATTCCAAGCAGGTTCCATAATTTTAAGATTCATTTGTTTTTTCCTATCATAGACGTAATGTTAATTTATTACTACAACTCGTGAAATCGTTAGGGGGGGGGGGGGGGGGGGGGGGGGAATTGAATTAGATCTGAGTGTTGCATGTGAAATCACGCTGTCTGTTTTAAATCCAAGAGCATTCACAGTGATGTTTGATATTTGATCTATATAACATTTGTCAGTTTATGAAAGTAATATTTTTGGTATGATTTTTAAATAAGTTTAATATTATTGTAACTAGAATACACATCCTAACTTGTTAGCTTATTGTTAGGTAATGTCATCTGACGTTGCTAAAATCACCATTTTACTAGTATTTTTTAACTGTCTGTAATGTTTTGTCAATGGCTATTTTTTCAGCCACTATATTAACGACTATTTTTCCAATAGCTATATTTATAATGCTATTTAAACTACTCATTTCTTCTTCATCAAATCAAATCATTGGTTTCACTTTCTTGGCTATTTTCATAAATCGCCAATTTCTTCTTTCTTTAATTCATGATTTTATCATCACGATTTATTTTTATGATCGAGTCTAGTTCTTCTACATCATTGAGCGCTTCGATTTCTTCAATCGATGAAAGCTCATTTGAAAACGATCAAGAGACAGTTTCCAAATGTTATAAAAAACTGAGTACAAAAAATGACGAATTTGTTGCCACAAGAAATGCTAGTAGTACTTTTACAACTAATTGGGAGACGATATATTAAGCATCATTAGGAGGGAAGTCATCGATAGATATCGAGAAATTAGTTTGCTTATAATTGTACTTATCCAGTTGACTACTTTCACAAGCGTTACCGGATGCAACAAGAGCTATTTCTTCGCATTTTAAATGATATTGAAGCATATGATGAATACTTTGTACAAAAGAAAGATTGTTGTAATCATTGGGGGTGCTCTTCTATACAAAGAATGACAGTTGTAGTATGTATCCTTGCCTATGGATTATCAGTAAATCATTGTGACGAAGACTTAAAGATTGGTGAGAGCACTAGGATTGAGAGCTTAAAGCGCTTTTGTCATGTTATCATTGGGTTGTATGGGAAAGAATACATGTGCTCACCGAACGAACAGGATGTTGCACGTTGCATCAAGAAGGGGAAGAGATAGGCTTCCCAATTATGCTTGGCTCTATAGATTGTATGCATTGGGAATGAAAAAACTGCACCACTATGTGGCATGGACCACATAGAGGCCATCACTATAAGCCTACCCTCATATTGGAGGCAGTTGCATTGAAAGATCTATGGATCTGGCATGCTTTTTTTTGCCATGGTAGGTTCACGCAATGATGTGAATGTTCTAGATCATTCCCTAATATTTGACACTCTCATCCATGGTAGACTGCCTCTAATTAATTACATGGTGAATTGTCGTCAATATACATTGGGATATTACCTATTTGATGGTATATACCCTTAGTGGGAAACTCTAATGCAAACTATCGCACACTCTACAACGGGAAAAGAGAGGTTGTTTGCTCAAAGACAAGAGGCTATTAGGAAAGATGACGAATGAGCATTTGGCGTGTTACAAATCAAGTGGGGTATAACCCAAGGACCAATGTGTTATTGGAAGAAAGATGACCTTTACAACATAATGAAAACATGTATCATCTTACACAACATGATCTTTAACGACAAGCGTGGCACCGATGTTGAAAGATGGAAACCTCCGCTAGATGAGACTATCTCCCTTCCAGAATATGTTAGAAACCCAACACTTTTGGTCGCACACATCTACTCTCGCCTTTGCAGGATTCGTAATAGAGGAACAAATATAGTGTTGAGTTTTGATCTCATGGAACATTTGTGGAGTCTTCAATTTGATAAATTATTGTTCAGAGCTTTCCAATGTATTTTTCAATTAAGTAATGAAAAACTTATCTTTCACTCTAATTCATTTTTTTGAATTAAAATACCACATATTACATTTATTAAATTCAAATAGTACATATTACATAGTTTAAATTTTAAACTCCACCCTCACTTTAGTCGTCTCCAATGCCCCATTTCATCATATGTGCCCAAATTGTCTTTTGTTGTGCAATGACCCAAGCTCTCCCTTCTTTGTTAGTAATTGAATGTGGATAGGTCATCATGATCTCTTTCTCCAAACTCATTCGTTCTTGCTCATTTTTTTTCCACGATCTTCATTCGCTTTTACTCATGTTTAGTCGTAATCTTCATTTGCTCTTGTTCAATTTTAGCCTCTAGTCTTAATCATTCTTGCTCTTGTTTCTGTCATTCTCTATCTTGAGTGATAATGATCTTACGTTCAACAAGTTTTTTTTGCTCATTTCTTAAGTTGCTAAATTCTTGGACGAATAAGTTTACAGCCTCTAACTAATCAGTAGTCTTTCTTTGGCGCATATTTTTTTTCCATTTTTCATCCAAGGGGTCGTGACAACTCTTGTGATCCTTGATTAAATGGTGAATCATCATCATCAAGGTTAATTGATCCAATAACAAAAGTTGGTGTTGTTGGAGTAGATGGATTTGAAGAATCTCCAATTCCATCAACTTCCTCTATGAAACCACCTTTTTTCTTTTGCTTAATCGTTTGCTTCTTTTCTTCTTGTTCTTTGGTATAGTCAAACCATTTTTCACTATTTTTAACAGTAACCAACGACAATCTAATTTAAAACGATGCACTTGGGAGTCATAATATAGTTGTTTTGCAGCCTAATCTATAAATAACAAATAAGATTTTGAATTAAGTACTCACATTTCAATTAAAATAAAAAGAAATGAAAAATTATTAACTAATTAATAACTCACCAAATATTCAATGTTATAGCCACTTGTTGGGGTGTTCTCAACCATTCACACAAATCTAAAATATTTGTATGGCTAAGATTGAATGTTGGACCAACGATTCATCAGATCTGAGTTGATTCTTTCTGTTCTATTACCCATGATGTGACTAAACTCATGCAAAATTCAATCTTATAACTTTCTCCTTGGTTGATAAGTGCTCGTGACTGCATCTTCTGAGATGCGCAACCACGCTTGACGTAGTACTTCGCCTTCTTTTTTAGTCCAGGTGGGATTCATTTCCTTCTGCTACACTTGAGCATTGTTTTTCTTTTGCGTTGCAAGATGTTGCAAATTACTAATTTAGGAAGGTTGATGAGATGGGAATTGGGATTGTCTAGAAAAAAAAATTGAGGATTTAATGAGGGATGTTGTGGATTAAATGGATATTGTTGTGAAATGATTGAAAATCAAAGTTTGGAGATTGAGAAAATGATTGAGACTCGAATTGTTGTGCTGGTTAAGAGTGGTATTTGGGTTGAATTAAGTGCTAAAAAATGGATGTTGAGGATCCATGGTGAGAGATTTTAGAGAATGGAGAATGTTGATTTTTTAGTATTGGTGAGTTAAACTAGATTTTATAAGAAATGGGATTGAACAATGTCACGCCCCGAATTCCGGCGAACCCGAGGCGCGAGTAACGGAACAAAGGAAATTAAAATAATAAAGAAATAAAAGATAACAATGACATTCTCATACATTCCGTACGCAATTCTAATACATACATAAAGTCTGGTCCGTTGGTTCACAACATTCAAAATAAAATACAGTCTCGGGCTTATGCCCTTACATAATATCACGAGCGCCCATCGGGCCCAATATAATCCTCAATCAGACCATCTCTATATCCCGCACAGCTGGAACATCATCTGAAATGTTTGCCCCACTAAAGGGGTCAGCTCAACATGCTGGTACAATATAATGCTAATGCAAGAAACAAAACTAAGGTCGTGGCATGTGCGAGTGTACAGTTATTTCTACATGGCATTTTATATCATAATGACAGTATATGAACAGTATGCAGTACATGAGCAAGATGCGTGACACACCCATGCAACTCTATGCCACTCATGTCTCATGATACGGTCATTCTCCGCTGGCATGAGTACCGCCACTTATGTCTCGCTTCACGGTCCGGAATCCGTCAGGCTCGCAAGTACCTAATGGCCGATTTTGGGTTTTTCACCACAGGATCTGCACCCTCATAATGCAAAGCACCAAGTGCTTACCCACGCCATGCCCAAGGAATTACACCATGCCAATATGTTCTAATCTCATCATGTCATAATACAATCCCAATGATACATTTCAGTCATACATAAAATATGCTTTCAAGTGTACAATTCATAACATCGACAGTTCTTCAAGCAGATAATTCACACACCACGTTAATATATGCGATATACTCATAATCATCATTCAACTAAACAAGATAGCACATAGCACGTAAACATGTGAACACTCGGGTAAACATGTGAACAATTTACACAGCAAAGCAAGTATTCCTAATCTCAATTCTATTTCTTACTTAGCACAATATATCGTACCTGGTAATCGATCTCAAACCGGAAAGGTACGCTCGTAGTCAAGGGAACCCACCGTAAGAACACTGAAGGTCAGGTCACCTTCTCTTTGCCTTTCCGTGTCCCTAAAATTCATAACATGAAACTCAGTTTAATCGTCACTTGAATTACGCTATTCATCAAATTTTACGTCTTTATCTTATAAGCTTCTACTTTGCTAAATTAAACTCTACTGTTGAATCCGGGACGTTGAAGAAAATAAGTTTAGGCTTTCGTAGAATTCAATTTGGGCATCTGGGTCAAAAAGGGCAAAACAGTCATTTTGCACTTTACACGGGTCCTTACATTTCGTGATCTCTTTTCACAAATCGGACTCCACGGTTGAGTCCGGAATGTTCGAGATAATAAAATTCCACTATTTGTTTACCTAATTCGGAATTCGTCTGACAGTGTTTCAAGTTAGGGGTATTTTGGTAATTTTACACGTTGCTACGTGTCTTTTATTTTTCGGGACCCCGTCTCGTAAAACGGACCTCACCATTGGTCTCAGAATGGCCGAGATAGTCAAAATACACTAATGACTTGTCCCATTTGGACTCCGGAATTTATTTGAATATTTAATTAATTAAATTAAATAATTAATTAATTAATTTAATTAATATTTTATTAATATTTTAATCAGGTGGGTCAAAGTGTGATTTCTAATAGTTGGGGGGTCAATTCGTAATTTCTGAAAGTTCAGGTCAAGGTTCAAATTTAAAAGGTTCAAATTCTCAAAGGTTCAAATTTCAAAAAGGTCCAAATTAAAACTAGTTTAATTTGTTATTCTAAATTAGGTTAACCAAACAGGGCTTATCCAGAACAGGGATAGGATATCCCTGTTCCTATTTCAATTTAAAATCTTTTAATTTCTTATCTCTGTAACCAAACGCCCCCAATTAGTTTTTAATTTAAAACCAGTGGGCGACACGTGGCAGGGGCGGGTCAGCCCCAAGCCCGACCCGACCCGAACCGACCCGGCCCGACCCGCACAGTGCCCATCTCCCCCCCCCCGCTTTTCCGGTAGGGTTCCGGCGACCTCCGGTCGTCTTCTCCGGCGACGTCGCCGGAATTTCAGAAAAATCAAGTTTTTAAACTTGATTTTTATGGCGTTTTCGAAGCCCCTTTCAATCCCAAACTATTCTAAAACGTTTTTGGAGCATTTTAATATTGTTTTGAAGCTTCCAATCACGGTGAAAACCCAGATTTTTCCCCCACGGCCGTGACCTGCACCTCCATTTTTCTCCCTCATTTCTCAACCGTTTTCTATCATTTTTGTTGCGTTTTAATCCTCACACTATGCTCTACAAGGTTCTATAATTTAAATCAATTGAAATGCTCTAAAATAAATCGAGACAGAAGTGACCCACTTACAAGTTTTCTTGGCCGTTTCTCTCTCTAGCCGTGCCCACTTCCACCTTTCTGGTTCCTCCTCGAGCCTCCTCTCCTCCTTCACGGTCTAGAACTCTCTCTCTCTCTGTTTCTCTCTTCTTTCTCTTTCTTTCCTTCTCTTCTTTTCCACCCGAGACCACTCTCTTTATTTTCTCTCTATATCTCTCTCTCTAAATCCGACCCACTCTCTGGCAACCCCACTGCCACACACAACTCTACTCTCACACTCCATCCCCCACTCCTCATTGAGTGTAACACACTCAATCTACACACACTTACACACACAACCGTACACACACTGTTTTATACATTTATATATATATACACTGTTTTAAACATATATATATACATATACATATATATATATATATATATTTACATATTTAAATAAACACACTCACTTGTGCACACATATACTACACACAATTTAAGTTTAAATTATATATACATACACACACATCATAACAATAATAATAATAATAATAATAAATAATAAAATTAATAATAACAACTTGAAAATTTAATATAAAAAAAAATTTTTTTTCAGGTTGTTACATCCTTCCCTCCTTACAGAAATTTCGTCCCGAAATTTAAAATAACTAAGACAAAAGAAAATACATCACTGATCAAATAACTCGGGGTATCTAGCACGGACCTCGGCCTCACGCTCCCAAGTAGCCTCCTCGACCCCATGATGGTTCCAACGAACCTTGACCAAAGGGATGGTCCTGCCTCGCAAAACCTGGTCCCTCGAGTCCAATATCTCTACGGGTCTCTGGTCATAGGAAGCGTCCCCCTCTAGCTGAAGATCTACCCAATCAAGTACATGTGAGGGGTCGGGATGGTACTTCCTCAGCATCGATACATGAAAAACGTCGTGAACCCCAGATAGCTGTGGTGGTAAGGCTAGCTTATAAGCTACCTCACCCACTCTCCCCAGAATCTCAAAGGGGCCAATAAATCGTGGCGACAGCTTCCCACCACGTCCAAATCTCCTCAAGCCCCGTCTGGGAGATACCTTGAGGAACACATGGTCCCCCACCTCAAATGCCAAGGGCCGCCGCCTCCTATCCGCATAGCTCCTCTGGCGGCTCTGAGCTGTCAATAGACGCTGCCTGATCACCTGTATCTTGTCCGTGGTCTCACGGACTATATCGGGCCCCAAGGCAGCTGTCTCTCCCACCTCAGTCCAACATACCGGGGAGCGGCACGGCCTACCATACAACGCCTCGAATGGTGCCATCTCTATACTGGACTGATAGCTGTTGTTGTAGGCAAACTCGACCAAGGCGAGGTGATCCTCCCAGCTACCCCTGAAATCCATGACACAAGCCCTAAGCATGTCCTCGAGGATCTGAATGGTACGCTCTGACTGGCCATCGGTCTGGGGGTGAAAGGCAGTACTAAACTGGAGCTGTGTCCCTAAGGCCGTCTGGAGACTCTGCCAAAACCGGGCAGTGAAACGTGGGTCCCTATCTGAAACAATGGATACCGGTACCCCATGTAGTCGTACAATCTCTCGAATATACAACCTACTGAGGGTATCTGATGAATCAGTCACTCTGATAGGCAAGAAGTGAGCAGACTTCGTCAGCCTGTCCACGATAACCCAAACTGCATCATGGCCCCTCGGTGACTTAGGAAGACCCATCACGAAATCCATAGTAACGTGCTCCCACTTCCACTCGGCCACCGGCAATGGCTGCAACAATCCCCCAGGTCTCTGGTGCTCAGCCTTCACCTGCTGGCACGTGAGACATCTCGACACGAACTGCGCCACATCTCTCTTCATCCCCGCCCACCAGTACTGACGGCGCAGATCGTGATACATCTTAGTGCCCCCTGGGTGCACTGCCAGACGTGAGTGGTGAAAATCTCTAAGGACCTCAGCCCTGAGAGACTCTGGGACAAAAACTCTACCCAAATACCTCAGACTAAGGTCAGAATGCACCGTCCATCCCACAAATCCCTCGGGGCTAGAAATCCGTACTCTGATCTGATCTGCCTCAACATCCACTAGCTGTGCCTCTATCACTCTAGTCAAAAGGGTGGGCTGTGCACATAAGCTGAACAGTGTGGCCTGTCCCTCAAACTCAGCAATATCTAGATCAAACTCGCCAATATCCCCCATCATCTCCCACTCCCTGATGGCAATACTGGCAATAGTACCCCTCGACCTCCTGCTGAGTGCATCAGCCACCACATTGGCCCTCCCTGGGTGGTACTGAAGGTCAAAATCATAATCCTCCATGTACTCCATCCACCTCCTCTGCCTCAGGTTCAGGTCCTTCTGCGTGAAGATATACCTGAGGCTCTTGTGGTCAGAAAATACCTCGAATCTCTCCCCGTATAAGTAGTGTCGCCAGCTCTTCAATGCAAAGATGACGGCAGCTAACTCCAAGTCATGTGTGGGGTAGTTCTGCTCATGGTTCTTCAACTGGCGAGAACCGTAGGCTACCACTCTGCCGTCCTGCATCAATACACAACCTAATCCCTCTCGGGAAGCATCACAGTACACAGCATAGCCCACTCCCCTCTCAGGTATGATCAAAACAGGTGCTGAAGTCAACCTCCTCTTCAGCTCCTGAAAAGACTGCTCACAGTCCTCTGTCCATAAGAATCTGATGCCCTTGCGCGTCAGACGAGTCATCGGCGCGGCAAGACGGGAGAAACCCTCCACAAATCGTCGGTAGTATCCGGCCAACCCCAGAAAACTCCGAATCTCAAATACACTGCTCGGTCTCTCCCAGCTCATGACAGCCTCAATCTTGGAGGGATCCACAGATACCCCTCCACTAGATACTACATGTCCCAAGAACTGTACCTCTCGAAGCCAGAACTCACACTTCGAGAACTTGGCAAATAGCCGATGCTCTCTCAAAATCTGCAGTACAGTCCTCAAATGATAGGCATGCACATCCTCAGCAGGTGAATACACTAAGATGTCATCTACAAATACCACGACGAACTGATCTAGGTAAGGACTGAAAATGCGGTGCATCAAGTCCATGAATGCCGCTGGGGCATTCGTCACTCCAAAGGGCATGACCACAAACTCGTAGTGACCATAGCGAGTGCGGAAGGCTGTCTTCGCTATGTCCTCCTCCCTGACCCTCAACTGGTGGTAACCCGATCTAAGATCAATCTTCGAGAAGCATCTCGAACCTCTCAGCTGATCAAATAAATCGTCGATCCTCGGCAACGGGTACTTATTCTTGATAGTAACCCGGTTCAGCCTCCTGTAATCTACGCATAGTCGTAGTGTCCCGTCCTTCTTCTTCGCGAACAGTGCCGAGGCACCCCACGGAGAAGTGCTAGGACGGATAAACCCCTTCCGCTGTAGATCAGTCAACTGCTCCCTCAGCTCTCTCAACTCAGCTGGAGCCATGCGGTAAGGTGGTATGGAAATAGGTGTAGTACCAGGAATGAGCTCTATAGTGAACTCGATCTCTCGTCTAGGGGGTAGACAAGTCAAGTCACTCGGGAAGACGTCGGGAAACTCATCCACGACTGGGGGTAACACAATCTCTGTAGCCTCAAAGTCACCCGCAATCAGACTGGCCAACATATAACTGTGGCCTCCCCAGCTCCTAGAATCACGCACTGGTGGAATCAAGAAATCCCCCCTATCTCCTGTGAAATAGAAGCAGTCTCCCTCAGGAGTGCATACAGTCACCCTCCCCCTGTAACAGTCTATACTCGCCCGATAGGCGAACAACCAATCCATCCCCAGAATCACATCAAACCCAGACATATCAAGTACAATAAGATCAAAGTGGAGAATACGATCGGCTATCTCTATCGAGCAATCTCTACAGATCCTCGTCAGTACTACAACACCCCCAACTGGCGTACCAACATGCAACGGGGGGTCCAACCAAGCTATATCCAGACCCAATGACATGGCAAGTGCAGTAGAAATGAATGAATGTGATGCTCCTGAATCTATCAATACACTGGCCCATGAACTGGATATGAGAAATGTACCTCGGACTACTGACGGTCCGGCAGCAGAGGTCTCCGGGGTGGCTACTGCGTAGACTCGGCCCTGTATGGTCGGGCCCTGTCTGCCTCCCCCTCTCTGTGTCTGCTGACCTCCTCCCCTAGGTGCTGGAGCTCTGACGCTCTGTGCGGAGGGTGTAGGCTGATGATAGGGCGCTGGGAGTCCCTGAACTGACTGTGGCTGTGGCAGAGGCACCTGTGTATGCTGATAATAGTGTGACCTCGGCGCACTCTGCGAAGTCTGCCCCTGAGGGCAGTTGGCCCTAACATGGCCAGGCTGCTGACAAGTGAAACAAATCGGCGGGGCCCTCTGACTCGGTGCCGGTAGAGGTAGTGGAAATGACCCCTGACTGGATCCGACACCCTGTGCACTGCTGGGTCCCCTCAAGGGACAGTCGGCCCTCCTATGGCCAGGCTGCCCGCAGGTATAACATGTGCCAGGTCGCTGTGACCCTCCTCCCCTAGGAGTAGATGGCAAGGCAGGACGGGGAGCTATCGAATGAAGGGGCCCGGCTGGTGGCTGTGAGGAAGAAGTACTGGCTCGGTACCTCTTCGGCTGTCTATATGTCGGGGCAGGTGCGGAAGTCTGTACTGTGGGTGTCCTGCCCTGTGCTCTAGTCTCTCTGATCCCTCTAAGATCAGCCAGCTCTCTCTCCACCTTGGAGGCCCTGATCACTGCCTCCTCATAAGTCTCTATAATATGCCCAGCCAGTCTGTCCCTGATAGAGGTCTTCAACCCCTTGAGGAAACTGTACACCCTCAAATCCTCATGTGCAATAATGTGTGGGGCGAACCTCCCCAAAGCAGTAAACCGTGACTCGTACTGAGCCACTGTCATGTCCCTCTGCAGAAGTGCCTCAAACTCCTCTCTAAATCCCACTCTGGCAGACATCGGGAAATAGTGGTCATTGAACATGGCCACAAATGCATCCCATCCCTCTCCAAACCGATGCAGTCTGTCAGCAGCTACCTCCCACCACTGACTAGCCAGGTCTGTGAACTGAAATGTAGCACACCTGATCCTCAGATGGGGCTCAGTGATCCCCTGTGAATCCAAGATCCGGGTAATCTGTCTCAACCACTCCTCTGCAATCAGTGGGTCTGGCTGCCCGGCAAAGGTGGGTGGTCTCATCCTCTGGAACACCTTCATCACGAAGGTATCCCTGGTCTCTCCGCCGGTGGTCCGTGCCTCCATCACGGTGCGGAGACACTCCTGCAAAAGAGTCGCCATATCTCTGGCGCCGATCATCTGCTCCACCTCCTGTGCTGGAGCGGGAGCAGGAATAGGGGCAGGTGCGGGAGCAACGTCCTCCTCAGCTGCACTATGCTCTGGTGTGTCAGCCGGGGCAACGACCTCCTCAACTATATCGGGAATAGGGGCAGCAGCTCTAGGTCTGCCACGACGAGGCTGTGCGGCGCCTCTAGGCTGGGTAGCACCTCTGGGTCTACCCCTACCCCGCCTGGGCGGTCCAGCTCCCGTAGGAGCTCGTCTGGGAGGCATATCTACAAGTCCAAGAGAGAAGTTCAATATCACTTTTCACATTCCAATATAAGCATCTAAATGTGATCTCAATCAAGTTCTCATCAATAACCTATACTTCAACGGGTAGTGTACGTAGAAACTCATGATATATACACTTAACAAGTTTTTCACATATCATACATGTCATGCCTCCAAACATAGTATAAATCAGCACGTAATCACAATAAGTCATGCATCAGGACATATAAAACCACATAGCACACAAGATCCTATCACATGCTGCTAAAGGTTCACACTAAGTCTCATTCTTTTCTCTAGGGTCTCATGGTGTTAAACAACACCCCACGGTCTCTAGGTATTCGAACCTAAGCTCTGATACCACGTTGTCACGCCCCGAATTCCGGCGAACCCGAGGCGCGAGTAACGGAACAAAGGAAATTAAAATAATAAAGAAATAAAAGATAACAATGACATTCTCATACATTCCGTACGCAATTCTAATACATACATAAAGTCTGGTCCGTTGGTTCACAACATTCAAAATAAAATACAGTCTCGGGCTTATGCCCTTACATAATATCACGAGCGCCCATCGGGCCCAATATAATCCTCAATCAGACCATCTCTATATCCCGCACAGCTGGAACATCATCTGAAATGTTTGCCCCACTAAAGGGGTCAGCTCAACATGCTGGTACAATATAATGCTAATGCAAGAAACAAAACTAAGGTCGTGGCATGTGCGAGTGTACAGTTATTTCTACATGGCATTTTATATCATAATGACAGTATATGAACAGTATGCAGTACATGAGCAAGATGCGTGACACACCCATGCAACTCTATGCCACTCATGTCTCATGATACGGTCATTCTCCGCTGGCATGAGTACCGCCACTTATGTCTCGCTTCACGGTCCGGAATCCGTCAGGCTCGCAAGTACCTAATGGCCGATTTTGGGTTTTTCACCACAGGATCTGCACCCTCATAATGCAAAGCACCAAGTGCTTACCCACGCCATGCCCAAGGAATTACACCATGCCAATATGTTCTAATCTCATCATGTCATAATACAATCCCAATGATACATTTCAGTCATACATAAAATATGCTTTCAAGTGTACAATTCATAACATCGACAGTTCTTCAAGCAGATAATTCACACACCACGTTAATATATGCGATATACTCATAATCATCATTCAACTAAACAAGATAGCACATAGCACGTAAACATGTGAACACTCGGGTAAACATGTGAACAATTTACACAGCAAAGCAAGTATTCCTAATCTCAATTCTATTTCTTACTTAGCACAATATATCGTACCTGGTAATCGATCTCAAACCGGAAAGGTACGCTCGTAGTCAAGGGAACCCACCGTAAGAACACTGAAGGTCAGGTCACCTTCTCTTTGCCTTTCCGTGTCCCTAAAATTCATAACATGAAACTCAGTTTAATCGTCACTTGAATTACGCTATTCATCAAATTTTACGTCTTTATCTTATAAGCTTCTACTTTGCTAAATTAAACTCTACTGTTGAATCCGGGACGTTGAAGAAAATAAGTTTAGGCTTTCGTAGAATTCAATTTGGGCATCTGGGTCAAAAAGGGCAAAACAGTCATTTTGCACTTTACACGGGTCCTTACATTTCGTGATCTCTTTTCACAAATCGGACTCCACGGTTGAGTCCGGAATGTTCGAGATAATAAAATTCCACTATTTGTTTACCTAATTCGGAATTCGTCTGACAGTGTTTCAAGTTAGGGGTATTTTGGTAATTTTACACGTTGCTACGTGTCTTTTATTTTTCGGGACCCCGTCTCGTAAAACGGACCTCACCATTGGTCTCAGAATGGCCGAGATAGTCAAAATACACTAATGACTTGTCCCATTTGGACTCCGGAATTTATTTGAATATTTAATTAATTAAATTAAATAATTAATTAATTAATTTAATTAATATTTTATTAATATTTTAATCAGGTGGGTCAAAGTGTGATTTCTAATAGTTGGGGGGTCAATTCGTAATTTCTGAAAGTTCAGGTCAAGGTTCAAATTTAAAAGGTTCAAATTCTCAAAGGTTCAAATTTCAAAAAGGTCCAAATTAAAACTAGTTTAATTTGTTATTCTAAATTAGGTTAACCAAACAGGGCTTATCCAGAACAGGGATAGGATATCCCTGTTCCTATTTCAATTTAAAATCTTTTAATTTCTTATCTCTGTAACCAAACGCCCCCAATTAGTTTTTAATTTAAAACCAGTGGGCGACACGTGGCAGGGGCGGGTCAGCCCCAAGCCCGACCCGACCCGAACCGACCCGGCCCGACCCGCACAGTGCCCATCTCCCCCCCCCCGCTTTTCCGGTAGGGTTCCGGCGACCTCCGGTCGTCTTCTCCGGCGACGTCGCCGGAATTTCAGAAAAATCAAGTTTTTAAACTTGATTTTTATGGCGTTTTCGAAGCCCCTTTCAATCCCAAACTATTCTAAAACGTTTTTGGAGCATTTTAATATTGTTTTGAAGCTTCCAATCACGGTGAAAACCCAGATTTTTCCCCCACGGCCGTGACCTGCACCTCCATTTTTCTCCCTCATTTCTCAACCGTTTTCTATCATTTTTGTTGCGTTTTAATCCTCACACTATGCTCTACAAGGTTCTATAATTTAAATCAATTGAAATGCTCTAAAATAAATCGAGACAGAAGTGACCCACTTACAAGTTTTCTTGGCCGTTTCTCTCTCTAGCCGTGCCCACTTCCACCTTTCTGGTTCCTCCTCGAGCCTCCTCTCCTCCTTCACGGTCTAGAACTCTCTCTCTCTCTGTTTCTCTCTTCTTTCTCTTTCTTTCCTTCTCTTCTTTTCCACCCGAGACCACTCTCTTTATTTTCTCTCTATATCTCTCTCTCTAAATCCGACCCACTCTCTGGCAACCCCACTGCCACACACAACTCTACTCTCACACTCCATCCCCCACTCCTCATTGAGTGTAACACACTCAATCTACACACACTTACACACACAACCGTACACACACTGTTTTATACATTTATATATATATACACTGTTTTAAACATATATATATACATATACATATATATATATATATATATATTTACATATTTAAATAAACACACTCACTTGTGCACACATATACTACACACAATTTAAGTTTAAATTATATATACATACACACACATCATAACAATAATAATAATAATAATAATAAATAATAAAATTAATAATAACAACTTGAAAATTTAATATAAAAAAAAATTTTTTTTCAGGTTGTTACAAACAATGTTTTTTACAAACTTCAATGGTAATAATTATATATATATATATATATATATATATTTCAATTTATGTTTTTTCTTAATATCCAACGGCTCAATTGAAGGACAACACCCAGTCTGTGTTTTTTTTAATAGCCAACGACTCAATTAAAGGACAACACCACAGGAAATTATACCCCATTGATCAATTAGTTTTGTCCCATTGTCCACGGTGGCTAGCCATTCCTCTAGCCACAGTTAGCTTCTATCTTAACATTTGAAACACATTTGGGGTAGTTTAACAGGTTCAGTAGAGCCTATTTTTTCCCCCAAGCTTTTAACTGACACTAAAAGGTTGCTTAACGCATCCATTTCAGATGCTCTAAATTGGAGAGGGCTCCCCTCAAGACTCGAGACTATTATGGTATTCCTCTAGACTTTCACTATTTATTGACACAAGTACTTGAAAAAATCCAACGATCCATAAAGGTGTCAAAGTTATGTACATTGATTTTAGGGGAACTATTTCTCATATTTGTATCAAAGAGTTCATAAGAAATGGCACCTTGTAATCTTTATTAGTTTAAAAATAGAATTAGGTGGAGGTTAATGCAATAAGGTCCTCCAATATGGATTACTTAATTTTTTGTTATATATAAGGTCTACAATTGTATGAATGATTTGTCTAGTTTCTAGATATGTATGCGACAAAAGATGCATCGTGACGAACCATGAATACTCTCTCTAAAGCTCCATGTGTATGAATATAGGCAGTGGGACTCGGTTGCCAGTTTTCTACATATCTAGGTGAAGTTTTTCAAGTTCCCTTTATATAATGTTGCAATACTCACTCTCTATTTTGAAGTTATTGTTATAAGCTTCATTCTGCTTCATTGTACTTATATTTAAAGTATCGCGATAAGTTGTTCTTTCTATTTTGTTCTTGATAATATGGAGAAAAGAACTTGGAATCTTACAATTTTTGGGGTAGCATAGCTCTTTTTGCGATCGTTTGAACCTTATTTATGAATTTCTTTAATCATTCAATCTTGAAATTTTCAAAGGAATTTTATATTTTCAACCCAATTTTGAACTATCAAAGGATGATTATTTCTTTCAGCAACTGTGCATGATTTATTTCCTAGAGCATATCTTTTTTGAGTAGAGAAAAAACTATTCATTATGAAGAGGTCCTGGACATCGAAATATTTTTAAGGGCAAATTGAAATCTTGAATGACAGAAGGTGGCATAATACATTCTAAAAAATTTTTGTGGTAAGCAAAGTGGCAATGCAACAAAGAGGATATAAAGTCTTGTGAAAATTTCAATAAAGATAATCTAAAAGTTTGTCTAGAACACCTTAAAAAAGTGGCAAGGCAATAAAAAAAATATAAAGCCTTTTGAAAATTTCAACGAAAAAAATTTAAAAGCTTGACCTAAACACCCTAGAAGGTTATCAAACCTCTAAGCCCTTGAGATTTGAATATAAGGGCATGTAGGGCAACATTTTGGGCCTTATGATTCAAAGATCTATAATTATCGCGCTCGATATACATTGTCAGTCTATCTCTAATAACTTAAGCTTTTAGAGAAACTGGTGATTTAACATGGTATCAGAATTCTGATACCATGATAAAGTTAATGAAAAGGTCTGAGGGAGATAATCATTATATATTAAATTGATGAATAATGTTATCCTTATCTTGACATTTTACCAAAAAGATTTACTTACTGACGTAGTTGTTCGAGTGCTAGTAAATACAACCTCATGTGTTAGTGAATTCAGCCTGTTGGTGCTAATCATGTTAGGTGAGTTCAAGAGGCTTGATTGATTAGTACCAAAAGGTTGAATAAACTAGGACCCACACATACCAAAATGCTGCATTCACTAGCATCCGAACAACCACCTCAACAAATAAAGAAATTTAGTAAAATATTATGGTAAAGATAACATTACTCTAAATTGATATGTGAAACTATACAAGAGACCTCCTTGTTTAGAAGAGTTAATGAGTTGTGCATGGTAAGTCCTAAAAAGGGAAATAAAAAGAAAAAAAATATTACATAACAGTGGTGGTTAACCTAATACACTAGCAAACTACATATGTCTTAAGTTCATGCAAGGTAGGCTTAAATTGGGAAGAAATGCACAAGCCACATTGGACAGGCTGAAATGTAGCAACAAGGGCTTAGAATCTAATAAAGCCTCAAATCATTATATTTTAGGTACAACTTTAGTCTTATTCTTTCCATCCAGTCAATATTATTTCGTAATCTAACTAGTTCGTACAGACGTTGTATGATGATGTGTTGTTCACGTGATTTAATAAAAATACAAAACAATACTGATAAAATTGAAAAAAACATAATTAAAGTCGCGCCCTTGTTTTTTTTAAAAAAAAAAACTCACAGCTAACCATCCCCATGTTTCAAGGACTAAATTGTGAACAGTGAAAGTGTCATAATTCATAACCATTGGCATAATCCAAACAGTTGTAACAATTTGTAAGAAGAATTGAAAGATAATGAAGAATTAAAAGAAAAGGCAAACTCGCCAATTTTGATAGGAAAATGTTAGGGCAAGTGAAAGTCTACAAAGGATCGTTTCACCAAGGTTTGAGGTAGAATGTGTTTGGTTTAGCTTCATCTTAAAAATCGAGGTCTCATAGAAAATTTGAAACTTTCAACTAGATAATGAAAATTTGTGTGGTCTACCCTCCAGGCATGTAAATTGTGTAGGTTGGGCTACACCTACCCAAGCCCTTTTCTATATAAGTTGGGCTAAGCTTGAGTGTTGAGCCTAGCTTGGCTGGGTTCTCACTAAAAGTCAGGTTAAGCCCAAAAGGTCCAAGCAAGGTTGACTCGAAATGCTTAACTTAAAGTTTGGCTTGTTTGAGAAAGAGTGAAGCAAATCTATAGAGTACATATTAACTGGTTTTAGGCTTTAATTGTTTGGTAAGTGTCTTTTAGTAGTACAAAAATATTTGAAACCTTAATAAAGTTATATTACAAAAGGGTTTGTTTTTCTAGGACCGAGTTTCTAGCCAAGTGGTACAAGTGTCCACCTATAACACCCCTACCTAATGAATTGAGTAATTTACGTTATATGTCAAAAGCAACATCAATAGCAAACGTTTTGAAGCTTTAAACAATATATGAGATATCATAAGCTAAGATTAGGAAGTTATCCTAATCACATGTAGACTTAACCTAACTTGGATTAAAAGGCTAAGTGGTCAAATACATCTCTAGCTTAAAATGATGAAATTAATACACCAATAGAGTTGGACTAATTAGTGTCTAAAAAGGCACATAATCGGAGATAAATGTCCTAGTCTATATATACATGGGACACATGAAGAGAAGGAAAAATAAGGTATAAAACATACACACGATGATACGTATATATGTATATATAAATGTACACATAAATATATATACATATAATTACAGCCAAGTGCATGTGAGAGAGAGTGTGTGTAGAAATGTGAAAAATAGAAGCATGAGGTGGACCATTTTTCTTAGTGGTGAAGTAAAGAAGAAAACTTGTGAGGGAAGCCTTGATGGGCGGTGGTCATTTGCACCGGCAGCTGTAGTAGCCCTAAAAGGCTGTTTGCAGCAGCTAAAAAAGAGAGATGGAGAGAAAAGATAGAGAAAGAGGGAAGAAAGAAAAGGCAAGAATTAAACCCAACTGCGTGAGGGATTTTGAAAAGAGAAAGAGAGAGAACAACAAGGGAGATAAATGGTTGCAAAGAAGCGGAAAGAAAGAAGAGCAACAATGAAGGGAGAAACCATGTTCTAGAGAAAGAAAACGATGGAGATGGTTGAAACAGGTAATAACAAAACTTTTCTTTCCATTTTTTTTATTATTCAAGTAAAAATGATAAGAAAAACATAGAAAAACAAAAAATGGTCATCTAGAAATCAAGGTTTTGAAAAGCTTAGTAATGGCCGTAGAAGGCGGAACTAGGTCACGTAAAAATTGAGGATGCACCATTGTTGGATTATAGGGCTGAGCAGAGTATAGAAAATCATGAATGTAGGAAGAAAAATCAAAGAAAATGGGTAAGAAACCATTGAGAAACTAGATTTACAGTTCAAGAAAAAAAAATTAAACCGAAACGTAAGCCATGATTTCCTCTATTTTATGATTAGGAAAGGGTTCCTCAATGTCCAAGGAAGAGAATGGGACCAAAAATGGCTAAAAACAATGACCAAAATAGTTCAAAATAGAAGAAAATAATTGTCATAAGAAAAACGGGGCTCACTAAAGCCCCACCTCTAACCCTCCGTTCGGCGTCCAGAACCTAAATCAAACTCCGATCTAACACTTGGGATGGAAAATTAGGTTTAAAACGGTATGAAACCATAAAGAAATCTAGAAAGAAAACCATTGTCGCCAAAGAAGGTGATCGGCGCCAACAAGCCCTTTTGTTGACCAGTCAATTGTGGACCGGGTCGATAAACGGGTTGAATCGGGTTGGTTAATGGGTTTGGGCCCACCCGGGTTAAAAACAAATCTAAGCTTAAGCAGGACGGAGTCATTTTGATGACGTAATAGTGATGCAATGATGATGTAATGAACCAGATCAGATCGGTCGATTCTCAAGGGTCTTGAGCTGATTCACTTACTAAACCTCTTGACCAGCTAGTTTTTAATAAATTTGAACCGATTCACTATTTTAAATAGCGAATATGAGGGTTTTGAGCTATTTTAATAAACTAGAACTCTTCTTATTTATAATTTGACCCCAAATTTTTGGGAAAATTCTGCTTTGTCCAAGAAAAATAATTTTAAATTATTTAAAACCCTTTAATAAATAAGGAAAATTTATATTTTATCTTTAAGCCAAAAATTGGTCAAATAAAGACCAATTAAAATTCAATAAGAGCCTAATTAAACATTTTTTGGGCATTCTGAACTCAATGACGGAGTCCGATTTAGGAAATTAGACCCTGAAATATATGAACGGACAAACTGGATTAATTTCAAATGTGTCCTAAACAATTTATTAAGCTACCAAAGGAACATTAATGGCTATGGGGGTACCTATGCCAAGGTTTTTCGATGTTCTTGACTCAATGGTGGGATCCGTTTCGTCAAATAATGTACCAAAAATACAGATAAATAAAAATGTAAAATTTTGAAACTACCCTTGGAATGTATAAGCTACTAAACTGACTAGAAAATTTTAAAAAGGGGCATACCCCACATTGTTGGAGGCTCTAAACTTAATGGAAAAGTCAAATTGAGCATCCAGGTACCTGAATGTAGTCTCGCATAAATTTGTAAAATTACAAAAATGCCCATAGACTAAAGTAAGCTACAAGAAAGCTAATGAAGATCCGAAAATGCCTAAATTAAGTATCTTAGACATTTTGGACCTAACGGTGATGTCCGTTTGGGAAAAACGGAATACCAAAACAAACTAAAAAATGACGAACATATCCCTGAAACTTAATAAAGCTACTAGAAGAGAATAGAAAGTAAAGAGGAACCCATACCAATGTTTATAGGAGCTTCTGAGTCCAAAAATGAGTTTTGTTTAAGATAATTGGGTACCTAAAGTATGATATAAGAATAGTAAAATTACCAAACTACCCTTAAAGCCTAATTAAGCAAACAGATGAGCTTAGAAAGTAAACGAATGACCTACCTTATAATTAAAGGACCCTTTGGACTCAAAAATGAAGTCCGTTTAGGAAAATGAAGTCTGTTTAAGCATATGAAGTGTCGAATAGTGTAAGACATGTAAAGAAAAAATGACCAAAATACCCCTAAGGGCTAAAGTAACCTATAAAGAGAACTAAGAAGTGTTAGGAACCCTAATAAGATATTATGAGGGATTCCTAAATAATACGATTAAGTTCAAAAGAGACTAACAATACTAGATAAGAAAGATTTAAGCCAAATATATATATATATATATATACTGATATAGTATCAATATATTCTGATTCATGTTTTAGGATCACCAGCAAGGGAATAGAGATAAGATGAATGCCAAGGCAAGTCAAGTAAACAACTAACTGTGAACTCTAGACTCTGGACCACAGGTGAGTAATCCTGAACCTTGAAGTGGAGATATTTTCTATGAAATATAGTTCTTCTACTATTTTATGACAAGTTTCAGATTACGATGCTAAATGTTTTAACTGCATAACAATTTTTAGAATACTATAATGAATATTTGGATTGCATACTTTTCAGTAGCATATCTTTAAATGTTTTATAGCATGCATAGCTTAACGAAAGTTTTGCAAGCCTGTTTTAAGTGTCATTTTACATGTCACTTTTATAAACCCTACCGAGGGTAAAGAGTCGATCAGCATAAATCCGACTAGGGATAAAGAGCCAGTCAACATGAAAACTATTGGGGGGTAAAGAGCCGATAGACTTCCAGTAAGTCATTATAGTAGGCAATGTAAGCCATGAGTCCTATATTACAGTATGGTTGTCATGTGACAACTTATGGTCCCAATAGACAAACTTTAAGAAGGTATTGACATGTACTACTTTATCTGGCATTTTTAGTTATAGATTTTATGATATGATGTTTTATCTTGCAAAACTATATGACATATGCTATTGCACAATTTTAGAAAATAATATTACAACTCTTAGTTATATGTTTATGTTTTAAGAATGCGAGTAACCTTCAGTACAATTCTTTTTTATTGCTATCCATGAAAGTTATGAAAGTTTATGAAAGGGGTTTTTAGAAACCTATGATAGGAGACTTATGTTACTCACGAGCTTTTCACAAAACTCACAAGGTTTTATCATGTGTATTTTCAAGAATGACTAAGAAGTTTGCAGATCCAGATGTTAGTAAGTTATGATGAATAAAGACTCTAACTAGAAGAGAATTAGTATCCTAGTCATGAAGGAGTCGACTTGAGGTGGCAAATACCATATTGATGTGACAGTTTAGAAAAAGAATAGAAGGTGAGTGATGTTCACCATTGAGGTAACAATTAAGACACTGATGTATAATATAATGTTGGGCTCATACTATTGTAATTTTGATATAATGTTACTTATGTTCAACTAAGTGTGACTGCATTCAAATAAAATTTTTATAGAAGTAAATTTTGCTGCATTCAATAATTAATTGAAATATTAAATGATGAAAAGAGAAAAAATCATTAATGAAGTAGTACACTAGAGCATATGAATTGAAAATTAAAAAATATTTTGACATAACATGGAAACAAGAATTGATAATAATTTTTGGGTCATTCCGTCAAAGATTCAAGAAAAGTAGCAATATTATTCATAAGTCCAACTTAAACAAATAATCCATTAAGTCCCTCAAATTTTTTTGTGATTAAAATACCCCCTCAATGTCTGGAAATGAACTTCCACGAAATCAGGAAGTGTATAAAAAAATTTCTTTAAATTTCAAAATTTAATACCTTACAAATTATAAATTCATTTAATTCATCTTAAGTCCCTTCAAAAAATACTTAATTATTGTAGAGTTTATACACTTTTCATTTTTGAGTTAAAAGACATTTGATTTTTTATTTTTTGAGATGATATCCATCTTTTATTAGCTGTCACTTTAATTTTTTTTTTAAATAGAAATAATACTCTTGTATATGATTTATCCCTTTACCCTACCCACAATTACCTTCTCCAAACCCACCCTTAGTTTCCAGTTCTTTGTGGATCGCGAACCAGATCATTGGTGAATGAAGCTTCAACCATTGCAAAGACCTCCACTAGAATGGAACTACTGACCACCGTTCGACACCACCAACTCCACCACGACTCAACAACCACCACCCACTACTGACAACCACTAGCCAAAACCGCCAATCTCAATGGCTGGTGGTTGAGTTTGCATATGGTGGTGGCCCTATGTGAGGCATGGAGGGAGTTTCGTGCGATGATGGTCTGTGGTTTCAAGTGACGTTGTTTGAAAAAGTTGTGGACGGTGCGATGGAGGTTTTGGTGGCCCCTAACGGCGTCGTTGGGGTGGATGCCACTAGATTGTGGTGGTGGCGGTGGGATGGTATAGAGGAATGGAATTGCAGAGCCATAGAGGGTAGCTCAGCTACCATGGTGTGACGGTGGGGATAGGGCTAGTGGTTTCTAACCTACGAGGCTTGCTACAACTAATGCATGCCCGATGGCTATTGTATATAAGGATTGTGTGATTACGCTTAAGATGGGGATCCATTGAGATTGCATCATAGAACTTCGTCATTTCTAAATCCATATATCAATAAAAAAAAAAATTCACATTTGGTGGTTTCTTAATATGATAGTTATTGATTTATAATCCTTATTAATTTATCTAAATGTACATTACTAGAAACTTCAAGTAATATGCATATGCATTAATTATTTATTCTTTTTAGCTCACAATTGTTAAGGGATGCAACAAAGCAATCGTGCATGCAATTGTAGAGTTGTGGTATTTATTTTATCAAACACAATTGAGAATTTTCTCTATTTTATGAAATTGTAAAATTTTATAGTTTTAGAATTTGTAAATTTTATACTTTTACGACTAGTGTGTTTTTAATCACTGTACTTCAAATACTACATTTTTTATTTACAAATTTTTACTACATTAAAAAAAAAAATTGACAATCCAACATGTGACTCAAAAGCTTAATAAAACTAACGATTGAGAATTTTCTTAATTTTTATGAAACTGTAAAAAAAAAAAAAATTAAAGTAAAGTTTTACACTTTTCATTGGAAAACTAATCTCACTGGGACAAAATTTTATTATTTTGGATCAATTTTTTCCTTCAAAATTTCATCTCTAACATGAATCTTATTTTATAAATCTCGATTTTTAGAGTTCAAATATATAAATTTTATTAAAAACAAATTTATAAATTAAAAGTTATTAAATGTTAAAATTTTATAAAAAAAATTAGGAGTTGTTCCTGATTTTATGAAAATTTGGTTAGGTTAGTATAAAAAATACACTAGAGGGGTATTTTAGTCATAAAATAATTAAAGGATTTATGAATTAATATGTTTGAGAGTGGACCGCAAGATAATTTTTATCTCTTTTAGGAGCCTATGAGCGAACTACTCTTATTAAAAAAAATACATCAAGTAATTTCTATAAATAGCCATATTAGAGCATCTCCGATGCACTTGTCAAATGTCATGCCAATTTTAAAATTTGACTAGTATGTAAAAATTGTTACTCCAACTGTGTGCCATTTGACCTGTCAAAATATGACAATGTCAAATTTAGCATCAAGAATAGTACATGCTAGTCCATCATTTTGTTTTGAATCACTGTTGGCCATTGGACCACTTGTGCTAAAAATGACACTTCAGCCTTGAAGCAAAGTTGTCCAAAAAAGTTAGGATTTCATGAGATTTATATTCAATAGATATTCATATGTATCTCTTCGATTTCTTTTCAAATGCTGGTTAATGGTGTTCCTTCTCTTGAATTTAGACCTACTAGAGGCAGTAGGCAGGGGAATCCTTTATCACCATATTTATTTATTATGTGTATGGAATGTTTATTTATCATATTTAATTTTGAGTTACAAAAAAAGAAGAATAGATGTCTGGGCAAAAAAACAAAACCCATTAGTCATTTAGTATTATTTGTAGATGATTGCTTGATATTTGGACGAGCTTCAAAATTGACGTGTGATGCTATTAAGAATATTCTTGATATTTTTGGTAAAACTTCGGGCCAGTTAGTTAATTTCAATAAATCAAGTATATTTTTTTTTCAAAAATGTGACACATCAGGATAGAAACTCGATAAAAAAGACGCGGGGTCCAACTGTTGAGAATCATCTAGGGAAGTATCTTGGAGATCCCTAGATAGGTTCAAAGAGGAAAAGGGATTATTTTCAAAGTATTACAAATCGAATTGAAAAGAAAATGCAAGGATGGATAGCTAGGACCTTGTCTAGATCTGGTAGGCAAGTCTTGGGAAAACCAGTTTCATTGGCAGTTGCTCAGCGTAATATGAATTGTTATTTGCTTCCAAAAAAGATAAGAGAGGAAATAGAAGGCGTGATCAAAAAGGCTTAAATTAGGTTAAATGGGATGAAATTTGATTAGAAAAGAGACGAGGAGGATTGGGAATTCGAAATACTGAGCCTGATAATGTATGGGTGACTCAAGTCAAGGGCAAATATTTGAATAGTGGTGATTTTTTTTACAATAAAATCCAAAGGAACTGATTCCTGGGCTCGGAAAAACATTTTAAAAGCCGGAGATATTATTAATGAAGGCATTAGGTTGTCTGTTGGTAATGGGGAAAAAGTCTTTTTTGGATTGACAAATGGGCTATGAATAGATCATTGTATGAATGCATTCCAATTAGAAATCGGGAGACAATTGATTGGAATTTAAAGGTAAAAGATTGTATTTATAAAACAAGCAATGGAATGAAGGCAAGATAAAGAATCTAGTAGGTGAAGAATTATGTAATATTATTACTAGGATTTGATTCACCATTAACAGCATTGGGCAGTCGAAGACGCATCATTTGGATGTGATTCCAAGTAACAAATCATTCAGATGAAAAACTTCATCGATTTTTTAGAAAAATATTTGAAAAATCTGAACACCATTCAAATGCCCTCAAAAAATTTTGGAAAAATCACCAATAGACTCCTTGCATTGCAACCCGACCCCGAGGTTTCCCAACCAGCAACTGCTGATGTCAACATGACATCATTAGTTCATTGTTGACATCAGCAAATACTATAGATCCTGGTTGCTTCCTGGTATCTTCTCTTGTGTTTTTGCCTACGGGCTTAGATTATTGTTCTGATACCAAGTTAAATTGTGTTAATCTAGAGGTTTTCAAAAGAGAAAAAACATGAGAGAAAAGAGAAAAAGGAGAGATGAATGATTTTAATAATAACAAAGTTGTGTATCATTGTTTACACACTCCCAACTATATAATATAATGAAAAAAGACACAAGATTACAATATTATCCCTACTTAAATACTCTTGCATATCCCATAATATAACACATAAAATAAAAAAGAACTCTAATGATATCAACGCATGATGATGCTTACTTATGTTCCAGTCTATTTTGGTTTTCCTGCTATTTGAAATTAAAAGAATCTAATTTCATTGTGCAAGATTTCACACAAGAGACTTTAAATAATTGGAATAAGACTTTATTGAGTTGAGAAAGGTATCCTCGGTGAGGGACTTAATTTTCTTCTTCGCATGCAAGAACACTTTAAAAGCATGAGACCAAAAATTATAGTTATAGCCATTTAACTTGACTGATCGTGCCTGGTCATCGACCGAAAAGTTTTTGATATCAGCCATCAAGGCTATAGAAATAAATAACCAAATTTATCCTCAACGAAAACACGCTAAAGCAGATTGATCACTGCAGCATCACTTCACATCCACAAACAATGTATTGCAACACACGGAAGAAAAGAAACACCAACTAAAAAACTTCAAACACACAACAGTGACATAAAAATATAAAAAAAATCAACACCCAAACAAACCACAGTAGCCAGGCACACGTTAGATGCACACCCACAACAAAGCTGACTATCTCAACTTGCTAAAAAATTATCGTAACACCTTCAAATGAATGTCAATCACCATTAACAGCATGGGGCAGTCGAAGACGCATCATTTGGATGTGATTCGAACTAACAAATCATTCAGATGAAAAACTTCATCGACTTTTTAGAAAAACATTTGAAAAATCTGAACACCATTCAAATGCCCTTAAAAAATTTTGGAAAAATCACCAATAGACTCCCCTTGCGATTGCAACCCGACCCCTAGGTTTCCCAACCAGCAACTGCTGACATCAACATGACGTCATTAGTTCATTGCTGACGTCAGCAGATACTATGGATCCTGGTTGCTTCCTGGTGTCATATTTTGCATTAGAGATGCACTTAACCTATCAAATGCGCTGCATTGTAGACTCAAACAGCAGGCATCTGAATAGCATTGTTTACTTGGGAGCATAGCAAATCGCTGGCATTCCAAACAGCCTGAGGGAAATTGGAATACCCCATGAAAGATGGTTAAGACAAGTTCAAGCAGGGGAGAAGGCATTTTTGTCTTTTTGTTAAAAAAAATATTAGAATAGATTTCAAAATTTCTGGGGAAGAACAGAAATTTTTTTCTAACACAAACATTATTTTGCCATTACCAAAGCTTCTCCCTGGGAGATTGCAAAGTAGCTAGGTACAAGAAAGTGAACCAGGTTCGGCCAATCATTTTAAGTCATGAAGACAAAAATAGACAACATATACACCTAAATACTTCTCGAGAAATAGACCACTTCTGCCAGAGAGAAGGCGAGGTATTCTAAGATGAGGCCTAATTCCAACTGAATCTGAAAAGAACAGATGCTAAGAGAATATCTTATTCTTGCCAATCTAAGTACTGAGTTCTTCCATTTCTATGTATCTTTTTCCCCATGTTATGTAAATTCCAACTGGCCTACGTAGAAAGTTTAATCCTACCCAAGAAAATCAAATGATGAAACAAAATAAAACTAGATGGTGAGTTTTCACATCCCTTTCCATGTAAAATCACGAATTGCACAAAACCAATTTCATCGTACCCCTTGGTGGGGGCAGTTTGTCATAAAAGCAAAATAAGATTCATTTGGTTCGAAAATCTATAAGGAAAGAATTGAATCAAATTAAACATCTACATGAAAATAACAATGAGAATCTCTCGATTGCTCCACCAACATTTATTTCCAGTTTGTTTTTGGTATCATCAAGGCAATATTTGTCCAAAAAGGGTTTGCAAATTCAACAGCAAAAGGCCATCAAAAACTCATCTAAGAGTAGCTCTCTTTGAGAATTATATCCATGTTTGGACCTAAAGAAGTAATAGATGGGAATCAAGAAAACAAGTTGAAAATCACGGGCTGATGGCAGACCTTCAGGCTTCAGAGTGGGACTTCACAATGAAATTCTGGCGACTGATGGGGTTCATGACCACTGGGGGACCTGCAGTGCGAGGCCATGCCTGGAACTTCTTGTCAGTTTCTTCCCACCATTCTTTGTTTGAAACAGTGCTTGGGGTAGTACCTGGTTTCAAAATCCAGTGAAATGTTAAAGCAGCTATAAAATGACCAAGTATGAAGAAGAAACCAGAACTTGCCTCCAAATATCTTCTTGTCAGCGATAATATAGTCACATGCAAATGCAAGTGCAAATGATCCCACTAGCGATGATATTATGTACTTGGTTGCCATGTTCAAACTGCAACAACCAATAAAATACCACAATGTCAGAAGAAAAAAGATATAACTCCAAAGGACATAGAACTCCACAGCAGATTGTTGGTTCTCAAAGGTGGAAACATAGTACAACCTAATAACCCATATGACTAGAGGTGTCAAACAGCCTGGCCCATTTCAGCATGCCCATTCGGGCCAACAGGCCATGCCGTGCCGGCCCAACTCACCAAGCGGGCCAGACCCATATTCAAAACCATCAGGCCCAACCCGGCCCATGGTGGACTGGCCCGCAGCCTCTCAATTTAATTTTTTTCACTCTATTTTGTTTTTTTTGTTTTTAATGACTAATATTGATCATGATTTTTTTAAATGTTATATTTTTTTTTTTGTTCTAATTACATAATATCACTATTTTTTATTTTGATATTTGTAATTATAATATTTTGTTTAACTTTTGTATTTTTTACTTTGTTATTTGATAGTTTAATATTATTATTATTATTCACTTTATTTTTGTTATTATAATATTTTGTTTATATTTGTATTTTTTCAAAATTATTATAATATTTTGTTTGAATATATTCACATAATAATAATAAATGACAGTAAAATAGAAAATAAACCAAGCCTAACATGCCTGGGCCATGTCGTGCCGCTTGCCTAGAAGGGCCGGAACAGCCCACTGTGCCGTGCCCGGGCCGACCCGATTTACACCTCTACATATGACTTAACCATTCAAAGAGTCTAAATTTCAGTGGAACAGAAAATGAAATAAGTTACAAGAGAATAACCTTGCATTCATGAAACAAAGGAAGAGTTTATTCTAGTAAAATTATATTAAGAAATTATACATAGCTTACGTCTGACCCTACTTTTTTGGTGCTAGATATCTTAATTACAATACCCGTAGAATAGTATACACGAGATGAACAAAAGCAGTTACAAGAAGAAAAGTTCGTTCTGATTGAGAGTACCTGAGTAGTTGGACTAAAAGATGGTGAATCAAATTTCCCTGATACTAACTACACACAATAACAAATGATGTGGCTTTAGTGCTCCATATTATTAACAATAGGTTTTTAACTCTCCCCCTCCCCCTCCCCCTCCCTGTTTTACTTTACATTTATTGCTATGAAAATTAAAAATGTCGAAAGCCATCTCTTTGAGGATCTTTAAATGTCAGTCCCAATATATTCACAATCGAACAAAAATCTAAGAGAAAGTGTCAATTTTATCCATGCCCCCAAATGATCTGCCACCCAACCCAAGCTACAATCATTGCTCCAAATCCTTTTGGACATATGGTCACCCAGAACCATCTAAACTATCACAGACTAGTTACTATCATAATATTTGCATAATAAAACTTCTCTATGTGTTTTGCTGAATCTCTCCATTATGGGCGGTTAGTTCCCAACTTAACTATGTATGTGAGTTTCATGAAAAATAAATAAACAAATATCCACTGAGTATCCTAGTTTGTTTATGCCCTCATTTGCTGCTTAATCCTAACAAAATCCATATGGTGGAACTACTCAATTAATTATACTCTTAGCAAATATACCTCTTCATTTTCCTTATAAAAAAAAAAAAACCTCTTTGTTTAAGAATGGAGCCTTCATTCTCTGCTAAGTCTTTGTCTAAGGCTTATACAGAAAATGAATAAATTTTCCACCGTGTTTTACTGGGTTTATTTTTTCAGTTCTCCACCCCACCCCCACACACATGCATAAATACATAATATATTCATATATATTACGGAGAGATGTACTGATGTACAATCACATCCGGTCATTTTTCATGGCTTCAACACCATATATGCCAAAAAATAAAAATAAAAACAATGGGTCATGTAAGAATCCTGTATATTCAATTTATAAAGGATTCTGTATAAGGGTTATGTGTATATGATTTTACCATCCATCCAAATAAAAGTAGTGATTCTTTCATATGATTTACTAACTCGTTACTATGCATAATTATAATTTATGTTCAAATTAAAGTAAAAAATTTATTAATTTTTCTGATAGATCAGATAACAGTAAAAACATATAACAATCTGGGTCACCCGTCAACCATCAAATATGAATCTTAGTTTGTACAAGACAGTTAGATCTACCTATTTGGATGGTCTAGATTAATACATGAGCCAACAGTTCGACGTACAGAGGGTGAAACCCCATCAATGATGATCAGGTGCATATAAACACGACCATATAAACAACCAAACACACAACTAACATGGAATTACAAAATCTGGGATCGAAACCCTAAATCTGGGCTATCAATCAATAAGAACAGAAACAAATGAGCTAATAATATACGTAAATAATAATTATTATCTAATGAGATGAAAAAATGAACCAATATATCAACGGAAATGAAGGTCCCGACCTGCGCTGAAGAGCAAGAAAAGGCAAAACATATAGAAAGAGGAAATTTATCACAAAAGCATAAAACCAAAACGTAAAAAAAGCCTGGAATTGACTTTCTAATCTTACTAGTGAAGATCTAACGATGAGATTGGAAACCCTAAGAGAGAGAACCTACTTACCGCGACGGAATCGCAGAGAGAGAGAGTGATTGAACTTTTCAGAGCCGACGATGTGTGGCGACTACTTCCTGAACGTTCTTAGGCTTTTAAATCAAACTGAGAAACGGCAGCGCTTTGAATTTCCTTAATTACGACGTCGTATTGCAAAGGCTTAGTCAACCATTTCGAATGGTTCGAGTTCCGAATTCCGTTGAGGCCCAAGCTAAATGGTGTTTGGGCTAGACCCAGGGCCAGGGCTAAATTAGCTCTCCCTTTTGAGCAAGTTTAGAGGGTTTAGGCCCAACACAAAAAGTTACTTTTAGTTAATTTTCCAATTCACAAAAAAAAAAAAAAAAAAAAAAATTTGTTAGTTTGGAAATGCTTCCAAAATCCCAAATCTTGTTCTTCTATTTGAGTTATCAGGTATCATTGTCTGATCAAGAACCCTATGTGATCAAAAGACTTTATTTTTTATACAACGATAGTAGAGAGTAGAGAGAGAATATAAATTCAAAATCGAATCAATCTTATCTCTAATTGATCCCATCTAAACTTTCTAAACAAGTGATAAGTTAGAGTTACTATAGAGCTAATTCGAAAGTAATTTTTATTTATTTTTTAATAATCAAGAGGATCATATTCTATTATTTACATTTTGGTATATTAAAAAAAAATTAGTTTAGTGCACAAAATTCTTATCACTGTAAGTAGGCCTGGCAAAACAGGCGGGTTGGACGGGTTGTAAACGGGTCGGGTCATAAACGGATTGAACCCATATTTGATCCGAATTGATCGGGTCGAATACGGGTTGGGTCATAAATGGGTCGGGTCAGGCCGGGTCAATCCGAATTTGACCCGCTACCCAACTTTTTTTAAAAAATAAAACACTACTTAAGATTATCACATCTCAATCAAGTAATATGACTAATAAAATTCATCACGTTTTTTTGTTAAAACTTTTGTGAATACACATTAAATTTTTTTTTATTTCTCTATTAGTAAATCTAATCAAGTGATATGATACTAGCCTCTTCTCAGAATTCTTTGATCTTCGAAATCAGTTGAAGTTATGGAACTAATCTCTCATGTAGAAGGTTTCTATGGTAAGAAGAGGTTCATTTTGCTCCTTTTGAGTATTCTTGTGAAAATCCCTTCGTTGGAGCCCTCATTTTAATGTCCAAAAAGCATGTTGTATTGGGCAATTTTGAAGTGAAAAACTATAAGGATCCTGAGGTGGGCTCTGACCAACCTTTGGAGATTCTGTCAAAATTTGGTAGTTATTGGATGATTTGGATCAAGATTTTTAATCTGGGAAGAAGCAATTGATTTTCATTTTTACATTTTTCTCTTAATAAAACTTGTTGGAGGAGTTGACTTTTTTTTTTTTTAAGAACTGCTCGAGCCAAACACGGCTTTACATTTTTAGTTCTATTTAGCCATTTCATTTTCGATGGTCCAGTTTAAGAAGTTTTTAAAATTTGATTTATTGGAGTAGTGTACAGTTTACTCTTTAATAACTAATATTTAGTAAATTTAATAGTTAAATTTAATATAGAAATTTTTTTGAATCACAAATTTTTGGTTTGTGTTTTGTTTATATATATGGTGATGTTGAATTACATTCTCTAAATACTAATTTTGTTTTATA
Source organism: Nyssa sinensis (assembly GCA_008638375.1). Classification (NCBI taxonomy): domain Eukaryota; kingdom Viridiplantae; phylum Streptophyta; class Magnoliopsida; order Cornales; family Nyssaceae; genus Nyssa; species Nyssa sinensis. The sequence goes on from CM018050.1 coordinate 33,000,449, forward strand.
ATTTATTGTATATGTTTTAGTATTTTGTTCTTTTTCAAATAGAGATATAAATATAAATATATATATATATATATATATTTATATATACATATATATATATATATTCTTATATATAAATGGAGATATATATATATATATATATTTTTATACTATTTTATTATTTTTCATTCTCAACCCATCAAACACCCATATTCAACCCGTATTAACCAGCTAAATTGACCGATTCCTTATTACCCAACCCGTTTATGACCCGCTAATTAAATGGGCGGATTTGGGCGGGTTGATAATGGGCGAGTTAGGGCGGGTTGATGGATTTAGATAACATTTGTCACTCCTAACTGTAAGGTGTAAAGAGAGTTAAATATTAATAATCTTATATTTACTGCAATAAAATTAAAAAAAAAATATTTCTCGTTCAAACGAAGTGAAAGAGGGTAGCCACACACATCAAATCGATTTGCTCTCATGTTCCAACAAGCGTTTCCTTTTGTAATTGGTCTTACAATTCATCCAAGTATTATTTTTACAACAAAAAAAAATGTTCATAATTTTGAGAATGATTTATTTCAAATTTTTGAGTCCCAGGCCATTTCTTGCCTTCTAGGTAGGTGTGCATATAAGGCGAGTTGGATTAGGTTACAGTAGAATCGAAACCAATCCGACCTTAAACAATTCTAAAAAATTAGAATTAGAACTAAAACTATGAACTATTGGACTCGACCTAATCCGAACCGAACATTTTCAGGTTGACTCAGATCGGTTCAGTTTTTCTTTTTTTTTTTTTAACATAATCCAAAAAGTTAAAAATTAAAAATTAACTCTTAATATATATATATATATGCAATGAAGATTAAGATGTCTAGGTATTTATGACATTTGACAAAAAAGAAAAAACTTGATACAACAGTGGTTCAAAAAAAAGAAATTAAAAACTTAATTTATAATTTTTTTTTACTAACAAACATATTTGATTTGTTACTGTCTCTTTGATTTGTGACTCAAAATCATAATATCAAAAGACAAAGTACTCACTACTACATTAAATAATTAAAAAAAAGTTTGTAAACTTAAAATTATATTTTCTATCATTTTTAACCCATCAAGTTGGGTGAGGGAATGCAAGAAGGAAGAGAAATTGGGAATATATTTTTTGTGATGCAAATATAAAAGCAAATTAAAGAGGTTATGAAATTTTTTTTTCTCCTAGGACAAATGAGACAGTCAGGACATCACTTTCAAATTTGGAGGTCTTGGGTTAGAATCATTTCCATTGATAATGCATGTAGGATGGAGTATTGGAAGTACGGGAAAAGAACAAAAATAAAAAGTGCTAAAATAATGTGTTTCAATGAGAATAACATTTATTTGTTTGAGTAGAATAATTAAAAAAAAAATTTAATAAAAAAATAGTAAATTACATTGACCTTCTTTAATGTTTCTAACAATTATAGAAAATTTTTCAAGATTTAAAAAAAAAAATTAGAACAAAAAGAGTTGATAAAAATAATTTATGGGTTCGGTTCTTGGTTTGAGTCGAATAACTTGAACTTTCAAACCAAACCAACTTGATTTTTCAGTCCTCTAACTCGAACCCATTGAAATTAAATTGAGTTAGATTTGATCGGTTATCAGATTCTCAGTTATTTTATGCACCCCTACTTACTTCTAGGTTGAAACAATTACATTAAATGCTTAAATTGCACCTTACCTGATTTTATACCGTGAAGAAAAAAATGCAAATGATAAAGGAAAAATAATTTTTTTTTCATTCTTTCGTGTCTGTTTTTTCAAAGACGTGTAATTTACACACACGTTAAGAAGTCTTAACTCACACTCACTCTTCAAAAGAACATAAAGAATTCAATTTTCATGGATTGCCAAAAATGTGCAGTAGTTGGGAAAAAGTTGTCCTTGAAACAAAATTGCATAAAATAGTCTCATCAAATGAACATATATTCCAAATCAGCTTGCAACCTAAAGTAATGTTCATGGTGCTCATAGAGGTCATTACAACTTTTTTTTGGAGGTTATCCATTAGAATAGCTATGCCACGTCATCATGCTGATCTGGTGTGATGTCTCAATTAGATCCCAACCAGTGTGCGTGCGAATATAATTTTTTTCTTTACAGATTATTCAATAATAATAATAATAAGGGTGATTTTCTATTTACTTTTTGAAAAAAAAAATAGCTTATTTGTTTTCTATTGAAGAAAAAATAACCGGTGAAATAAACAAACTACTGACAACTAAATTGTTATTATGAAAACAAACCTAAAGAAGAGTCAGACAATGTAGTTTTTTTTTTTAAATATAAAAATGCAAAGAGAAGGAATTGAACTCACATCAAATGTGTAGAGAGTAGACATTTGTACCATTTGGATAGGACTTCTGTCCTATAATGTTGATGTTATCTCATGGGTCTTTTATCTCAAAATATTATATATATGACTGAAATTTTCTTTTTTCTTTTTTTATTTCCAATAAGAATGATTGAAGTTCACATACACCTCCATCACAATGATGGAAAGAATAAATCAAACATTAATTAAAAACTGATTTTTATACATATATTAGGTTAAATCAAGGAAGGAAAACTTCACACATTGCTGGAACTTCATACATTTACAGAGGAAGAAAATCTGGAAGATGCCTCTCCCAGCAGTCCTGCACAAATTAAAAGGGAGTTGGGGGAGGGATAAAAGAATGAAAGAATGTGTTTTGAAGAGAGAACCAAATCTCAATCACAATGTTTACAATTGTTCTCCGTGGATGGAAGCAGGGGATGATTGTGCCACGGAAACCTTTTGAGCATGGTAATCAGCTGAGCACCTGGAGCATTGGAATCTTTTTGTGTGGTTCATGAAGGCGTGTATATTTTATACTTCTATCGGATCAACATCCAGCAGCCTTCAAAAAGTTATCAAATGGACTTGATGCCGGTAGCCGGAAAGAGTAAGGTTTTTGCTTGTACTCTGTTGCACACAGCATAGGAACAGTACCCACAGATGGTTTGTTTGGATTGGCAGTTAAGTTCTGATCCAGGAAAGGTTTGCCTATCTGCATTTTTTAAGTTGACAATATCAGATTCATTCACAGAACCTGCATAGTGGTATTAGTGTTTTTCAAGGTGAAATATGAGGCAAGGAGTTAGGACCTCATTAGTGTAAGGTGTAAAATTTGTGTCTTCAACTATAAGAGTATCAAGAATCTTGAAATATATATCTACAGATATATGTACATGTATATATATGGTGAAGTGTGGCAGTAAAAAGGTAACACCACAAACTTCAATTTTCATTTATATTTGTTTTAAGCTTGTGATTAAGTCGTTGTATGTGTCTGATGTTACACAAACTAATTTTCAATTTTAAGTCTTTACTGTAGTCATTTATCAATATTGGACAATTTTACACATTTGTATAATACAAACAATAGGTAAACTGCAGTTTATGAGTGTGTAAAAGTTACACAAGATCATGAATTATTTTGAACTAACGAGAGTTACTCAAGTGTAGCATATACACAAGACCAAAAATTTCAAAATTATAATAGGAATTGAAGAATCATACAAGTCAAATATGGCAAGAATATGGTCGATCGAAGAGAAACCTACAGCAGATAGTTCCCACCTTAAAGCTACCACGTGCGCACGCATGCACATCTATAATACTATGGATTAAATATAGAAAACATCCATGTAACTGCCAAGGAAAATATATGGAAAGAAAAATTACAAGTCTGAATCTTAGATTTTTCATTATTTTGGGCAGTTCTGTAAGATGTTCTTATATATTTTGGAATAAGACAAGGGAATTGATATTACTATGTGTGGTAAAGGCTCCTTGTACAAACAATCAGTTTTCTGTGCAGCCGCACACAAGATAGGCAAGGTCAAGGCCTGAGCTTCATTCACCTTCAGATCAGTGATTAGTGAAACTAAATTGTAAGCAAGGGATGTATAGATGTAAAATGTACAAATATACATGCCCAAGCCTCATCTTCCTTTAAGAACACTGATTTCTATATGCATATGTAACTGAAACGTTAACCAGAAAGGAATACAAAAAAGTATGTATGAATGAAGATATCATCAATATATATGCCAGTTTTAAGTATACTAAAGCAAGAAAATACCCTTTGGATAGCCTCATCAACACGGGCACAAGAAGCCACTGTCTTATCTTCTTCATCATTATTTTGTGAAGGTCTGCTCAACATTTTTTCCTGTCTCTGCTGGGTACTCATCAAATGGGACATCTTCTTCTGCTTTCCCATCAGAAGTGCCTCACAGTGACCAGCCATTTCCTTGTAAGACACATCAGGTGCAGTGCTCACAGAGAATCTTGCAACTTGATGCGCCGTCTCCAAAACCTACACAGATTATGTGTACTCTTAACAATCGTGTAAAAAAACTGTTTCCATTTAAGTGAGAACTTTTATGATACGACTGATTTATAACTCAGTGAGATCTCTTATATATGATTATGAATATGATTCAATTCGACGGTTGTGTGCGAATTAAACCAATTTAGGGCCTGAGAAGTAGTGTTATTTGGGACAGCAAAGCCGGTTTTGGTGTTTGGACTGCATTGAAGTAAATAAGGTCACTGGTAAATTAGTACCAAAGAGAACTTGGATCAGTACAAAAAAAATATTCTAGCATTGGCAATAAGAGAACCTTTAAAATGGATCAAAAGACTCAAACACTTATGGCCATGAAGAGAGCTTAAAAAAAACACTAAGCAGGAAGAAAAAGCAAACTAAAAGTAGTTTAGATATGCCTTCAAGATATAAAGGCAATTACTCATTTTCGGCTCCAGTTAATAGAGGCTGTTGGGAGAGGTAGAGTAGGTATAGATCTCATCTTTTGACATTATTTGCACAAAGTGGCTACCCTAAGACTGCAAAACCCGGGGTCTCATGCTTGGCACCCTAAGTTTTGACCATTGCACCAAGCAGTGACCACTATTTTCCTTCAAGCTAAATATACATAAATACATGAAGATATAGTTAGGAGAAGTGGTTGCAGCTGTCTAAGTATCCTTCTGAAAATACTTTTTGAGCTAGTCATAGGAAACAATTTGCTGAAGGCATTTAAGGGACATCCAGAAAATATCTTGGCTCCTAAAGTTTGAAGATAACTAAATAGGGAAAAATAGGGTGTTCAGTTCAGATTTTCAAGTTAGCAAATCAGTCCACTCAAGCTCAAGAGATCATCAGGCTATTTTCGAAGGAGCTCTTAACGAAAGTAGGTTCATCTAGTGACATTACAATATGTGAACATATCTCATGAAAAGGAAATCAATACAGGTGTTATTATCCAAAGGAGACAAGGTGTCTCACAAAATTTCTTTTGCCCCACTAACACATAAGGAGAACTAGAGATCGCAAAATGCCCCGCCCCACTCCTAATGGGACGGACTTAGGGAGAAAATAAAGGGGAGGGGAGGGGTTTGGGTACTCCTGCCCTGCCCCGATTATATATTTTAAATTACATAAATATCCTTTAATATTTTCATATTTCTTAGAGATACACATGTTATATATATTATGTATTTATAATTTGTGTGTTTGTATGTACAGTATAAATAGATTTGTATTTATAATAATATTAGTTTATTAGTTTTAATTTTTCATAAAATAATAAAATTATTTTTTGTAAGGGCCCGAGGTTGGGGGACATAACTAGTGGGGCGGGGCTGCCATCCTAGAGAACTACTGGTGCATCATTAAAAAAAGGCCGTTTTATTCATGGCAGAGGACAATTGAATGCCCTTGTGTTTTAAATTTAAACTGTAACATTTCAAGAAGACTTGCACATTTTTGTAATAAGTTTCTGAGAGGGAAAAAAAAGGAAGTATTCAAAACTTTGATTATTTTTTGTATGGGGTGCGGGGTTGGAGGGCCGGGAATGGGAAACATAGCTAGTGGGGCGGGGCTTCCATCCTAGACAACTACAGTCTACTGGTGCATCATTAAAAAAAATGAAAATGTCGTGTTATTCAAGGCATAGGACAATTGAATACCCTTGTGTTTTAAATTTAAACTGCAACATTTCAAGAAAACTTGAACAATTTGTAATCAGTTTCTGAGAGGGAAAAAAAAGGAAGTATTCAAAACCTTGGATTAAGTTTATAATTTACTTGAGAAACGAAGCAAATAGGGATAGGCTAAGTTTCACACCATCAAAAGAAAATCTCAAGCATATTCTTTATTTCTAAACTCATCATGGAAATTGATTAACGTATCATCACAACTAAAAATGATTATAGAAATTAAACACTATGAGAGAAAAATACTAATTAACTAGAACTAGAACTGAAAATAAACAAATTCTATTTTCCTAGTATAAGTTAATGAATAATTCCCCTTCTTTTTGTGTTCATTTTCCCCTTCCTACTTACTGAAGTAATAGCAATTAATCAATAAAACATGCAAGCTAACATACTGATTCTAGAAGTTGATTGACACTCAAGAGATTGGGGGTTTCAATGGCCAATTCTAATTTATGTTTGGCTTGACTTTCAGAAGAGTCTGGATGAGAATCATCATCCACAGAAAAGGTTGGAGCAGCCTGCAAAATAATAACAAAATGATTCAATTCTCAACTTTAATAGAAATTTTAGAAGCAATGCAAAGTAATTACCTCTGCAGATTTATGGCAGTTTGAATCAAACTGATATACTGTTTGTGGAGTGTCCATGAACAACTGGGCTCCCAGAGGACACACATCGTCAGCTAAAAATTCGTTCAGCAGCTGCTCCCTTATAGTGGATGATTTAGACTGGACAAAGAAGCTTCAAGTCATTATAACCATTTACAATATGAACATGTACACATTAATCATTAAAAGGACTCCTAGAGGCTTAAACAATCAATATGAAGATTTACATCTGACAGATTTTCCAAACTCTTCACAATCATGGAAGCCAAAGCTTCCCTAGTCTGGTCCTCAGCGATTTCTATTTCCGAAAGAGATTTCAAAGCAAGGACATCATCTTCTTTACTTCCATAAACAATTTTGGAATGGAAAGATCCGGTATTAACAGCCTGTAATTTGTGATCTTCAACCAAATGCAGAAAAGGATCAACCTGACAAAAATGTAAACAATATGAAGGCAAACATGAGGTAACTTTAACTTCAAAGATATTAAATGACAATGAGTAACGAACAAGGAAACCATCAAAACTGGCTTTCATCAATATTGATTACTTTTGGCTGTCAGTCTCACATGCATAAGCATCAAAGGATGGAAGAAAAATCCTTAAGAGTAGAAACCATCCTCACTAGACAACAAACCAATATGAACAAAAGTTTGTCAGCGATGAGCTACCTACCGTTTTTTCTCTAAGTGCAGTCTTGACACGTGGAACAAGGGGAAGAATATTGGATGCTTTTGATGAAAAGATGATCATAGCAGTTGCCAAGGTAAACAGGGATCTCCGACGTGATGGTGGCAATGGCCCTGTGGAAACAGTGAGATTACAACCTGAGTTGTACAGTTGATGCCCCTAGTAATGTCAAGCTAACCCTTCTCATCCATTAAATCGATACTATGACAAATAATTATAGAAGAAAAAGTAAAATAAAGAACCAGGTAGAAGCAAGTAAAGTCCAATTACTTCCTAAGAACCTGTATCTTTATGCCAATACATTCAAATCATATAGAAATGTCACTACAGCATGTTGGACTCCTCCCCAGTCCCCACACGTGTCATATTGAGTTCAAATTGATGTAGAATAAAGAGACTCTTAATAAGATTCCAAATGTATTTGAACTACCACACTATGGTAGAGATTCTCTCAAAAAATAAGGTAAGTGTACACTATCAATTATATTATGCTTTTCATTGTAGTTATCAGGCTAAACCCAACACAGTATCCAATACCAAAGACCCAGATAACAAAATGCAGAAGGAAAAAAAAAGGTCTCAGTGACCACTGCAAGGTTGACTGGATCATATCCACAGGTCCCTTAGTAGGGTGTTTGCGTATTGTTTACTTGTGTGCAGTGTGTGTGCACTTGTGGTGTATTGGAAGGAGGTCAGTGGAGTTCAAAAGTTATACATTAACATGTGCTGCTACAGAAACATGTTCAGGCAACAAACAAAAAAAAAATCAAAACTCCTCAACCCTGAATTGTGTTTCCTTTTCAGTCACCTCTGCCGTGACATCTCAAAACTTACACAAGTAACATCTGCTACTATAGAAACCCGTAGTATGAACAAAAAAAAACTAAATGAGACTCCATGAATCTGACAGTGTTTTCTATTTACTTTTTAGGATTAAGTCCTTAAGAAACCCTCCAGCATCCTCCATCCATTTCTCAGAAGGCACAACATCATTTTTTCTTTTGGCTGGAAATTAACTTATAAAAAATGTGAACACTAACAATGACTGGAGACATGGGACTTATGCAATAAATGTCCATTAGCATTTTATTCTGTTGGAATAGGCAGTGCTTTCATAGAAACAAACCCCCCCCCCCAAAAAAAAAAAAACAATAAAGGCAGTGAGGAAGAAGAAAACAAACCAGAACATGTAAATAAGTTTAATTTGTGTCCATCCAGCCTACGGAAGTACAGCTGTAAGATTGGAAGCTTACCTCCTGCTAGAGCAATGCTACGTAAGGAAAATGCTAGCTGAAAACTTCGAACTAGAGCCTCATGACTGGAGTTCTGCAAGACATGATTAGCTGTAATAAGAAGAAACAGCCTAAAAAGAAGTGGGGAAGAAAAAAGATGATAGTGCTCACTTACATACATCCAATTGCTACAAGTGAATACAACTAATAAAAACATGTAGGAAATAGCAATATAGCATAGACTACCAAAAGTTACACAAGTCTGGGAAAATCAGATTTAACGTGATTGAATCCGATGAAATAATTACAAAAGAATCAGGAAATGCTGTGGGATTATTATAACTAATAAGCAAATACTTAAAAGAATGTATATGCTGGTGATGACCTATTAACATTTGGAAAACACTCAAAAAAGCAAAGATACATTTGTCTTGGTTGAGATATGTGTTTTGTTGGAATATATCTTCAAGTGCTTATGCCTATTTTTTTTTTTTCCAAATTTTAAGAGGGTAGTTATGTATTTTTGTTGGATGTAGTTTAAATAAAAGAATATGATGGAGAGAACCCAAATGCTCTATCCTTCCCTCCTGTATAACAATTTCTCTCTTCCTTTTCCTCCTCTTCTCTATATTTTCCCCCCTCTATAGACTGATTCAACTTCACATCAGAGCACTCAATTGAAGCCCAGGTATCATCAAAATATATAGGAAGCCATCAGGAGGAAAAAAAGTGTTAGATCACCAATTGCTCTAAAAGCTTAAGCTGTTAGAGAATGGGCCAACAATGTATATTAACGTTTCAACACTCCCTCTCACGTGCGACCCCGGACTCGCACGCAAAGAGACAAAGAAACGACAGACAAACGCAAAGGAGAAGAGAGTGAAAATTCAAACGGGGAATAAATACAAAGAGACTTGGAGTCAAGACTTTTCACAACCAAAGCTCTGATACCATGTTAAATCACCAATTTCTCTAAAAGCTTAAGCTGTTTGAGAATAGGCTAACAATGTATATCAAGCTTTCAACAAAAAGGACCCAAAATCTGGTGTTGGTGTCATTGTACGGATCCTAACGTCAATAATCTCTAATGAGAAAAGGTCGGCTCTTCATGTTGGTTATTGTCGTAATTTTTCCAAAATTCTTTGAAACAATTTGATAAGACTTTTCAATCTTTATTTTATTTTATTGGAAAATAGGGGGTCCTCTTTTCGAATCTGTCGATATGGTGTGATTTGGAGTTGTTTGATGCTTCAATCCTAGTCCGAAGAGTGTAACCAGGCTTAAGGATGCTTCATGGAGAGGCTTATGATAATTTTCTTTTTCTTTTTATTCTTCGATGACAGAAGACAGAATGGAGGGTTGATAGTTGTAATTTCTAGGATGGCAGCCATAGGTGTGTTATGTTTTTTATGGCTATGATGCGTTTCCGGTTTTCTCTAGTTTTGCCAAGGTATTTGATAGTTGACATTGTTCTCTTTGAACTTTTCTCTTACCACAGTGTGTTTGAAGCTATATGTGCAATGTTTCAAAGTGTCTCAAGATGTCAGAGACAAGTGAGGTCACAAAACATCAACAAAAGGGGTATTGGGTCAGATTGGAACCTCACAAAAATCCTACACTTCAAATTACAACTACAAAATTGGATGAATGTAATTACTTAGCTTTTTCTTAGTTTGTGTTACTCTTCATTAAGAGTAGGGGAACAATGGGCTATTTGAATGGTATAAAGCACCACCAAAGGATGATCTTTTGTTCAGTATATGGGATTCTGAAAATTCCACCATTATGCCTCAAATGCTACATTTGATTAATTATTTATTTTTGAAAACTATGAAGGAGATTTTGGAAGTAGTAGCACAAACTTACTCGAAAGTGGGAAAACATAGCACATATTTATAACTTGAGGTGTTAGATACATAGTACTACACAAGGTAATATGTCCATTTCTTCATACTTTAACATTATTCGTGTTAAGCAACCGATTGCTCCAAAAGCTTAAGCTATTAAAGAATGAGCCAACCAATGTATACTGAGCTCTCAACACTCCCCCTCATGTGCGACACCAGACTCGCACGTGGAGACAAACAAAACACAAACAAACGCGGAGCAAAACAAAATGCAAATGCAAATGAAGAATAAATGAAAATGGAGAGACTTGAGCCCAAATCCTCTTGTAGCTAAGGTTCTGATACCATGTTAAGCAACCAATTGTTCCCAAAGCTTACGCTATCAGAGAATAGGCTAACCAATGTATATCAAGCTCCCAACAAGTGGGAGTCTTTGGCAGGAGCTAGATTACTATCAAAATTTCCATGCAACACTTCGTACAGATGCTTCACGAGCTCATCAACTTGTTCAGCAAGAGCATATCTTTGAGTTTTTAATAAGTCCCAATTCCGAGTATGATCAAGTTTGTGTTCCAACTCTAAGCAAGGAGCCTCCTCCTTCTCTTTTGGCTGTATATGCATATGTTCAAAGTGAGGAGAGCAGGAAGGGTGTGATGATGCATCTTACTATACAAGAGAAATCTGCCCTAGTTACAACTTTTCAACGAGATAATAGAGGGGCTCAAAAGATCCAAGAATGTGGTTTGGATTGCGGGGTTCTTTCTTTTGATGATAAAGATAGATTGTTTTGTGACTTTTGTAACAAGCTTCGACACATTTGGGAGACATATTAGAAATATACAAATCGAGGTTCATCTAGAGGTAGAGGAGGTCATTCTAACAGTAACTTCTAACATTGTGCTCGTTTTATTACTATTGGTATCATTACAAGCCCTAATACTTCAACCCAGGGTGTTTTAGCTATAGATGCAATCACTCTTACTCAAGATGAGATTGAAAGTTTCAAATGCCTTATGTCTCAACTAAACACATCCACTCTCTATTAGCTGTGTCACTGCAGCTTTAAGTTGTAGTGTGACCTTCTTTCCTTCCAATTGTGTCTTCTAGAACTTGACTACGAGGAAGATATTGGCGGAGGTAGAGCAAGAGATGGTCTTTAATTTTTAGATTAACCTCCTTTCGAGTAACAAGAACAACTCCAGCAAGCACACCATTCAAAGAGTGTTGCCATTTTCAAGGAGACCATTTGGCTATGAAAAGTGATATTTTCCATGTTTTAAGACATTCCACAAAATGGTGATAATGCAATTTGGTACCCCAAGTATTATTATTTTTTATGAATCTCCCCAAGTCTAGGGCGATACCAACTTGAATTTTGGCTTTCAAGGCACACTATTGAGGTATTGCCTATGTCTTCTTCCTCTTCACAACCTTTTATTGTCCCCTCTAGTGTTTTTGGCTATGTTTGCTATGTCTATGTTCCCAACTCTACTTGGGGTAAATTGGATCCTAGATCACTTTGTTGTGCTTTCGTTGGCTATTCTCCCATTCAAAAGGAATACAAGTATTATCATCCTCCTCAGGAAGTGGTTTGTTTCCATGGATGTGAATCTGAAACATATTTTCCTCCGACCTCTCTATGGGGGGAGAATAACTCTAGTGAAGAGCAGTTATTTGTGGTGCAGCCTCCATTTGTCCCTTCTAGCCCTCCTTCTACCTCAAATGTACCACCAACTAATGTGCTAAAGAATCCTGCTAAGGAATGGATTGTTTACTTGTAGAGATAAAAGGATAAGACCATAACTCCTCCGATTTGCCAGCCATCTTCCTTGGGCTCAAGTGATCCTTCATCTACTCTTGTTGATCATTCTAAGATTCCTAATGTTTTTGTTGATGATTCTAATGTCACTGTTGCTCTTCGTAAAAGTGTTCGATCTCGTACTCAGTTTCTAATCTCGAACTTTTTTTTATCACAATCTTTCACCATCTTATCGTACCCTTGCTTCTTAATTATATTTTATCTCTATTCCTCAAAGTTGGCATGGTGCTATTAGGAATGGAAAATGGAAGGAAGCGATGAATGAAGAGACGCAAGCTTTCTAGCAAAACAATAGTTGGAAACTAGTTAAGTTACCTTAAGAAGATGGTTAAATGCAAATGGGTTTTCATAATGAAGCATAAGACATATGGCTCTATTGAGAGATATAAGCCAAGGTTAGTGAAAATAGGCTTTAACAAACTTACGAGATTGATTATCGAGAGATGTTTGGTCCAGTAACAAAAAAATGAATTCCATTCATGTTCTACTTTCTCTAGTAGCAAACTTTGGTTGGCCTCTTCAATAATTGGATATGAAAATGCCTTTCTTCATGGAGATTTAAAGGAGGAAGTGTTTATGGTTGTTCCACCTGGCTTTAAGGATTCGTCAACTAATGGCAAAGTGTGAAAATTAAAAAAGGCATTATATAGGCTAAAACAATCTCCTAAAGCATAGTTTGAGAGGTTTTCCTATGCTATGCTGAGATAGTTTTGTTGATAGAGTCAAGGTAATCACACATTATGTTAGATAACCAACTATTCCAAAAGCTTAAGTTGTTAGAGAATGGGCTCAACAATGTATATCAAGCTAATATATTATTCATTTGACCTTAGTTAGAAGGTAAGGTGACTGCACTAGTTGTGTATGTTGATGATATTGTCATAACCGGTGATGATTTAGAGGAAATGCAGAGGTATGAGATTGTATTGTGATAATGAAAATATTACCCATAATCCAGTTCATCATGATCAAGCAAGCATCTTGAAGTTAACATGAACTTTATCAAAGAAAAATTGGATACTAGTATCATATGTACTGACTATGTGAAGATCAACTTGTGAATATCAGGACTAAGGGAGTCTTAAATAAAGTCTTTCATAACATTCTCACTATGTGAAGATCAACTTGTGAATATCGGGACTAAGAGAGTCTCAAATAAAGCCCTTCATAACATTCTAAACAAGTTGGGCATGTGTGACATCTTTGCACTAGCTTGAGGGGAGTGTTGGAATATGTTTTTAAGTACTTAAGCCTTTTTCTTAGAGGGTATTTGTGTCTTTTTGGTGGATGTAGTATAAATAAAAGTATATAACCGAGAGAACCCTAATGCTCTCTCCTTTTCTGTCCATTTGTCCCCAAACCTAAACTTAGCACAACAATGAAGAACCTCAACATTATTGTTATCTTGGATAAGAACACAATAGTATAATATATCAAGGGTACATAATCAATCCCAAACCAAACTAAATAACAGCACCAGTAGGGTACATCACATACGAGGAAATGCCTCACTTGTAAATGATTTTTGAATCTAGAGTTTTCTCTCAAATCTAATTAATTGGAGTGGAAACAAGACAATGATTATTATTAATAGCCAACTAAGAGCATCTCCAATGCTAAATGCTATTTCATCCATGCCAAACCTATATTTTGGCATTGCTACAGTAAAAATTCCGGATTTTGGCAACTCTGCTCTATTGCTAAATGCCATTTTTTTAGCAAAACTATTTTTCCTTCCAACTACCATTCTACTATCATTTTTTTTAGCAAAATAATCGTTGGAACAGTTGTTGCAAAATAGCCATTTTGCTCTGTTTTGTGATATAGCAGTTGGCAGTGCTCTGTTGAAAAAATGGAGCCATTGCAAAATATTGGACAACCTGTTGTGGAATGGCAGATATGAACGAAAAGAAATAGCATGTGCATGAAAGGAAAGAAAAAGGGAGTGACATGAAAGTTGAAAGGCAGTGGTCTGCGGAAAGGAAAAAGGAGCCCCAAGACCAAAGGATGGAACCCAACTGTAAGGGGTGATGTGGCACAAAATAACACTTGCTATTCTTGATGCCAAATGTGGCATTGGATATGGCATTGCCATATTTTAGTAGGTGAAATGGCACAACATTGGAGCAACTAATTTTACATCTTAGGGAGAAATAAAAAAAGTATAGTCCTGATAGAATAAAATTAGGATGGATAAAGGGGAGACACGTCTTAGTAATGCTGCTAAACCCACACATGCATTCAGGAATCGTGATGCCCATAAAATGGCCATGCTTTGATAAGGATGTTGAGATATCTAAGTAACAAATAGCAATACCAGAAAAGTTAGTTCAAAACTCGAGGATAGAAAAAAAAATGTGATCAAGCCATGCTTTGACTACCTACAAGGCTAAATGAATCCAAACAACTGCAGGAGCTGTATGGTGCAAGTTTTAGGCTACTAAAGGCTCAACTGGGACAAGGAGCAGCCAAACAAATTCAGAAAAATAGACTTATTGAAACAATTCAGATTATAATAAACTTCAGTAACCAAAAGAAATTCAGGAAAATTGAAGAAACACAGTAAAGATAACAAAATTATGATAGTTATGCTATTAACATAGAATTAAGGGGCAAACAGTATTCTACAAAAATTAAACTGTCATACTATAGAAACATCTTACCTTAAAATATCAGAAAAGATTGTAAACAAAAACATAAAACCCAGAAATTACCTTGGCTCTAGAGAACAACAACACCAAGCTGTATGTATGAGCAATTGCTTCATAGTTTTCAGGCATATTTGCAGGCGAAATGGACTGTGCCCAAATTGATGAAAGCAGGAGGGTAATCTGGTGGCTACTTAACCTGAGGGAAACTGCCTCCTGATATTAAAAAAATTTGAACTGTCACACAAGTTGATCAACCAAAATATAAGGGACCTAAAGTAGATAGGGGATATCAATTCGATGGCCCAAGCCAGGCCTGAAACTCCACAAAACATACATACATTGTTCTACACTGAATCCTGGCCCTATCACTAAAATATTTCACAGAGACTGTTCCATCCCTACTGGTATGTGGTGATTTCATAAATTTTGAATGTGTCCTAACTTGAACCCTACCTCCTAAGTAGAACTCAAGGTCCCTCCTGTGCAAATTAGAGTACACGTTGTGCTTAAAGATTAAAATTATTATTTGATACAACTGAAGATCATAACCAGCATAAGATGGGAGACCAAGTTTAAATATCCAGGCACGGCACCAATCTGGAAAATAAACAGGCTACAAAATCAAGCCTGACCTTTGACAGACTGGAATTCAAGGTGAGATCAAACCAATTTAAACTGGATAGGCCTAATTAAGCTTGGTCTAAAAAAGCACGCTCTAACAAAGACAATGATTTCCCCGATGGCGGACACAACACCAGAACTTACCAATTCCTTATCTGAAGTGATCATAGAATCTCCATCTGCCATGGGAGGTACAGGTGAATTTTTTATGCTATATGCACGACTATAAGTTGACCTGATCCTGTTCAGCATCCCATTAGTGCTGTTTCTTTGTATCCCCTCACCAACAAGTTTTTCTTTGTTGTCCTCACTAATATTTTCCCTTGAAGAAGCCCTCTCACTTCTCAGCTTCTCAAAAAGGGCAGCTGAAGAATTAAAGACAGAAACAGTTCTTGAGAGTGTTCTCGAATGATTTGTGGTGCTCTTCGACTCAGCTGAATGTGGATGAGGGCAAACCGAAGATGGCACAAGAACAACAGAAAAGAGACGGTGAGCTCCAACTCGTGTTTCATGGTCTGGATGGACCATAGCTGGGAGCAACTGATGGAACAAGGCCTCGGGAAATGCCTAAGGGAAAAAATGAATTTCAGCTGCAAGGTTGGACATATTATTAAAATAACTAGAGAAAGATACATAATCATAAAAGATGTAAAACTGTGTCCTTGCCTTGTTCTGATATGAAAAATTTGGTATAGAGGCTATAATTTGAGCAGTACGATAAACAGCAGAAATTGTAGTTCTCGCTATAACTGTAATACTTGAGATGTTCTCCAACATTACAGCCATAATGTCAAGGATTGGTCCCGCATCTCCAACCTGTTCATCAATTGAAACTCGGTATCATATATTTTCCAGAAAAAAAATCCAACAACAATTAAAAATCCAGTTGAATGTTCAGAATAGTTAGACCAATTGAACTAATTGAAAAACAACGAAAACTAATAAACAAAAAACTAGCATCAGTAAGTACTTCCAGCTCAAGCTCCTAATAACCATAGTGAGTAACTCGGTAACATTGGAAGATAAAATGATAAATGCAACCTTAAGTGATAACTCCACAAGGCACTCATCCACAGCTTCCCGAAATTTTCTGTTCCAATTGATTATGTCTGCTCCAAGATTTTCGTCATCAAGTGAATAGTGTATGCTTTTCCTTAGATGCCTCATAATATCGCTTATTGCACCAGTTATAGCTAAAGAAGGCTGAACCTTTGTATGTCGAGCAAGGGAGGTTGTAACCTCAACAATGTCAAGCTGCATATTGGGTTGTTTAAGTACATTCTTGTGATCAAGATGCTTGATTAATATTGATAGCAAAAAGTGTGTACTTTGCCCTGAAAATTCAAATGAAGAAAGACCCGTGATCAGTCTATCATCAAAGTGCAACTAGAACGCTAAACGAAGAGTAAAGGAATATCATCAATGGCTATGATTTGTAGACACAGACATGAGTGTGTCAAATGTCAGACATGGACACGGGGGAACATGGTAATTCCCAGAAATCAAGACAAGGCACAAGGCTGTGCATATGCATGTATATTTACACAGATTTTGTCATAAGTTTTTATATTTTTATGTTTATGTTTCAATAATCCTTTCTTTCTTATTAATTTGACATTTTTTGATAAGTATATTAATTTGATAAAATTGATGTCAAATGTGTCATTACATGTGTGTTAACTTATGGATTAAGGGTGAATTTGTAAAGAACATCAATATAGGGGGTGTCACATAAATTAATATGAGCATAGGGTTTCTTTATGGTATACAGAAA
This sequence comes from Nyssa sinensis, assembly GCA_008638375.1. Classification (NCBI taxonomy): domain Eukaryota; kingdom Viridiplantae; phylum Streptophyta; class Magnoliopsida; order Cornales; family Nyssaceae; genus Nyssa; species Nyssa sinensis. Next base: position 33,017,748 of record CM018050.1, read on the forward strand.
ATAGTGGGTCAAATAAGAAATTACTCACAATTAAATAAGACTTAAGGCTGTTCTTTCGTTTGACAAATTGAATCTTTGGCCACCAATAAACGGACATGGCGGTACATGTCCAAAAGTGTCAACACGCGTGCTGTGTCAACACAAGTCTGACACGTGACATGATCATATTGGGAAAGTGGCCCCCAAATAGTAGATCAATAGTGAAAAGGACACGATAGCACCTCAGATATGTCAAATAAAAGAATATAAAAAAGTAACATCAATACCAGAATCGTCCATTAAAATCTGCATATCCTTCAGGACAGGAAAAGCAAGCCCATGTTCAGCAGGCCATAGATTTCCATTATCAAAATAGCGGAACAGAGATTCCAGAACACGCCGCATGGTTGTAGCCTCCTTACCCAGCTTGGACATGTTATGCAAGCACACTCTGGACCAAAAGCAGGGGCTGTTTGCATCTTCCCTGTGGAATGAAAATAAAGGATTCACTTTAGAGGAAATGATTGAAATCAAGGGTTCTTTGCATCTTTGCATTTAGATGATTTTAAGACCAGAAATTACATTGTCACATCTACTTCGCCTTTGTCATTCACAATTGTCTTCCAAGAAGGAACCCTCATCACGACCTCTGGTGAAGGAGAGACATGACCCTGAACTTTACGCACTTCTTGCACCCAGCGGTTCTGGCTGGGGTTCTCTGTGTCTTTAGACTCTTTAGTAGGACCTCCATAATTTTCCAAGACTACTGAAACAATCTGTTTAATGAAAATAATTTCAAAAGACTTTGATGGAAGTTTCTTTGTATACAGAAATAAAATAGAGCTGCTTCAAATTTTAACTGTAAAAACAATGTCAATACTGATTAGGTTGAAATATAGGATATGTAATGCAAAAAAGATGAAGGCCAGGAAAACTGAAACAAAATTTAACATCAAATGGCATTCTTCTGCATTATAAGATAGGGAAAAAATCATTGCAAAGAATACTAGCTGGTTGAAAATTGTAGAAGTTAAATCTCGTTCAGAAAAGAGAAAATACTAGCTTCTTAAAGTCAGTCAAGATAACTCTAAACAGCAGAAATCATTCAGAATAAGAACAGTAAAAAAATAAGTTCATAAAGACCTAGATGAGTGGCAGACATTGAAAGAGGACCATTTCTCAAAAAGAATAATGATTTCAAATACATTATAGTCCAGGTGAGCACTGCATACCAACTGTTTACAGTTTCTATAATTTGAGTGGTGGCAAGTAGCCCACCAAGTATTATTACAGGTCTGACAATGCAAGGAAGTAATGACCCTCAGTGGACTTACTTTTCTTTGCAGTGTTTGAGGCTTCCAGATCTACTGTGGAAGATGTGTGTCCAATTCATTTCAATCGTATGTTCTTCCAGTGGGAAACCATACTCGGCCGGGCCTGAGTAGGCCCTGTTTTCATTTGTAAGATGTGTAAGACTGTTTTAGTTATTCCAGCCAAATTAGCATTCTTTCAGCAGTGGAATTCAGTGACGGCTTTCACTTCCAATGGGAAGCAGTCCTCTTCAAGTAATTTAGTGAAAGTAGCTAAAGAAATAATCCTTTTATCTGAGGCAGGGTGATATTTTCCTGTGGACCATGAGTGGGTGTTAAATTAGAGAGGTGTATGAGTAGAATTTTAATAAATCAAATGCCACCAGGCCACAAGAACATTGCAATTAGAGTATGAGGTTACACTGCATCAGTTATCTCCCTTAATTATGATACTTTTAGTTTAGGATTTAGTTTCCCTTTCAAAGATACCATTTTAGGTTGGTTCATTGGTGGTAATCATAACAGGATGTCTGTCTTCTGCCGAGACAGAAAGAGAGAAGGAATAAATAACAGTAAATGAGAATTGAGAATTGTTTAGTTTCAATTCAAAACTAAAGCAAAAATCACATAGTAATTTGATATCAGAAGGCTTCCATGTCAATACAAGAATCATAAGCAATGTTTTGTTTTCCAAGTGCACAATAAAAAATAAGTGTCAATATATATATATATATATATATATATATATATATATCAACAGGCAGTCAGACAGAAGTTCTATATTGATGAGATAAACTAGCAAACTTAAATGGAAATGAAAATATGATGCCATGTCAAGGAAAAACTCACTTTGAAAAGAAAAACTAAATAAGTTGAAATCTGCTTACATTATCAAACTCGACCGAAATATGGGAGTATTCACCCATGAACCAAACCTACACAACAATGAAAACATAGATTAGCATGGAAATGATGATCCAAAAAACATTAATGTTAAGAAAGCAACATAAACTCCCTCTCTCCCCCTCATCCTCAATAGTCTCTTTAAAGCCCCTTCCACCACATTGTTAACAACCTCATTTAAGGCACAGATAAATTAGATAGGGTTCATAACCCAGCCCTGTCTGCTCTCCACGATCAATGATTTGGAGGTTTCTAGGTCAGTTTAGATTTAAACTGACTTGAAACCACTCCTGAAAGAAGTTGTAGGATGTGATACATGAGGATAAGACGATATCTTCACACATCACACTTTCACAGAATTTTGCTCACAAACATGGCTTAGAACCATGCATCAATTATTGATGCAAAAATGCTATAATGTTAGCAAGTAAAATTTTAGGTTCACAGATAAAATATTTTGCTGATTGATACCATTGAAGAAAGGGCTTGAAGCCCAGCCGACCGAAGATGCTTTTCCCTCTCATCTTCTCCCATTTCTTGAGCTAGTTGACAGAGTTTTGGAATAAATCCTTCTAAGTTAAACATGCAGGACCCATCCCTCTGCAAATAACAGTAAAGTCAAATGAGTCCAAAGTTTGTAGGCAGATGAACCTACCAGCATGACAATCAGTTTCACTAAAAGCTGAACTTTCCAGTAGAAAATGAATAAATCAAGACATCCAAAATAAAGAATCACACAAGAAGATCAACCTGATTATTTACAAAGTCAAAAAGAGTCTGGCATCCTACAACTCGCATATCATCTTGGCTTGTTTGATCCAGCAGAATGTGCACGATGCTAAGTAAACTACTTGCAAATAGAGGCCTGTCATAATGTCACAGATTGTAATGCAGATATGTAAATAAATTCAGCAAAAAAAGCAGCACCAATATGCATAAAAAAAATTACAAATAAATGCAGCCCTGCCTACTCTCCACTTTTTGCCTATTGCACTTCATTTTGTGAATGATAAGGACATTTGCTTCTATGATATTTAATCATCTTACATAATTCCTGTTTAGATTAGATAAGATCTTATCAGAGGTCAGTTGGCTATATAAATAAACTTGATGTTCTACTTGTTTTTCTCTTCTTGCCTTTCTTACACCAACAGTGAGAAAATGGGAGGTTTAAAGGGGTAAATTTATCAATCTGGATGTGACCAGTGTAACATATGGGTATGGAAATTTGTCTGAACCTCAACAAAAATAACTGCAACAGCCCCCAAGAGCACTTTATCTAAATATAAAAAAATGATGCCAACATTGTAAAGACCCGGAAATTTTTTTTCCCTAAATTATAAATTATAAATTATAAAATAATAATAATGCAAAATTTTATTAAGAAATCAGAATTTGTTAAATGAAATGACTAAAATGGGCTTGGAAATTAAAAGGAGGAAAAGAAATACGGAGGGGCAAAAAGAAAATTTCACATTTTGTCTTGCTTTTGGCTTCCTACACACCTAAAACACACACTAGAAACACATACACATTTGCGTAAAAAAGAGGAGAGAAAGGGAGAAAGAGAGGAAAAAAGGGAAAGCAAGGAAATTGGGAGATTCTTCAAGGATTTGGAACATCTTTTGTAAGGTTAAAGAAGCACAAACCCTATTCTACCTACAAGCACCAAGTGAAGTTAAGGATTTTAAAGATTCTAACAAAAACCATCAAGAACACATTTAGGGTTTCTACCACTACTTGAAGAATTGAGGTAGGGGATTTCTAAACCTAGATATAGGAAGTGTGTAGGTAGGTTCATTGCATGTCTATCTCATCTATTGCCATAGAATTGTGAATTTTTACATTTTTGGGCATATGTTGCATGTACCTTGAAAATCTATGTATTAGTTGAATTCTTGCTATGAAATGAATGGTTTTTATCCTATCTTGATGTTGATATAACTCCCCTGGTTGAATGCGAAAAGGTTTAATTGGTGAAATCACAAAGGGAGTTTTATGTGTATTATGTTTTATATTGTAAATGGCATGCAAGGTGTTTGTGAAATTGCTTGAGTGAATCCTTGATGTGAAATTATGAAAATTTGATGAAATTACTTGAATGCTTAACCCTTATGATGAAAATATGATGAATTGTGAACACAAACATGAATGATAAACCCTTGGAAGGTGAGAATGAACACTTAAAAAATGATGAACATGGGGCTAGGATTGGGCACGTCAATTTGTGATTTTGAGCGTGGTGAGATTGCGCTTACCCGGGGTTTTGATTAGTGTTCAGGGAATGGTGTCTCTCTTCGGCTTGCGAGCCGTAAACCTACACGGGTGGTCGTATGTCTCCTTCAGGTTAGTAGCCCGTAAAGCACACAAGGCTTACCGAGGGCCAACTAGGAATATAGTCTTGGAATTAAGACTTGAGAGATGAAAATGGAAACTTTGAATAATTGAAAGAACTCGAGTGAAATGAAACCTTAAATTTTGGAATAATATACATTGCTTTCCTCGATAATGCTTCTTTGTAATGCTTATATGCTTTAGCACATGAGAACTTGGTTATTGGTTTGATTCTTATTATTGACAAAGCATGCTTGATGAAAACTTGGTTGTCACTACACGTGCACAACTATACACGTGCCACCACATTTTCTTGCCTATGTTTAGATTTATTCTACTGGGGTTGTTCAACTGACCCCTACTAGATGCAAGGAGCAGGCAAGGAAATGACCGCAAATTGAAGGACCACTATCACCAAGCTATTTTGGGAAGATATGATTTTTGTATAGTTGGATGACCATCATGTGAAGAATGTATTTATGTTCATTTTTGAATAACTCTTGAACATCTATATATATTTGAAATAGGTCATGTTGGGTAAAAATTGAAGAACCATTGAAATCTCCTTTGGAAGGACCTTTATTTTGTTTCACTTGGACATCATGAAATTTCCGTGAGGAGCTTGCTTACTTGTGTACTTATTTTTGGAAATGAAACATGTATTTGTAGTTTAAATTATATATAACTAGATGTGAAATGATATTGGTATGAGTTTAGCATTTCTGCTAAAGGCTGTGTAGAACAGCCCACTTTGAAAGACTATATCTCCTACATCCTATGGAATTAGAATCTCATATTTTACAGAATTAAACCTCCTTGTCTTAGCTTTCAAATGGCTCAATAATGACCTTATTAGGCTAATATTGAGGGAATTATACTGATTTTAAGAAACCTGCGCAGAATCTGATCACTGTTTACAAATCAGTCCATAACTTGAGTTCCAGTTACTCTTTTCGAGTGCTTCCAAGTTCTATGGAAACTAGACGTATAGTGGAATATGGAATATAAAGCTCATAATAGAAGGTTTTATAAATTGGGAGATACAGAGCTTTAAACAGGGCGGACCTGCTGTGTGAACAGAGCAGTTCAGACCTGCCTTCACGTTTTTGTTAATAACTTGAGCTACTAGATATATTTTTGAGTAATTCCAAAGCTCACTCAAAATAGACTCATATTAGAACATGTTCTAAAAAGCTCAAGATATCAGGTCTTATGAGTTGAGAGATATGGGGTTTCAAACTGGGCTGAACTGTTTAGTGAAAAAAAAAAAGAACCATAGGTTGTATCCTAAATGAATCTGATTTTTTTTTTTGTTTGATGCATGGGCCTTCAAGAAACAATGTATAATAGTTAAGTAGTAAATAGTATAATTCATAGAATGAAGATCAAGTAGGGTGAACTTTAAATAATACTAGATGTACGATAAGGAGTCGATCACAACCCGGGTCTTTGGAGACTTGGGGCGTGACAAACATCTTAGACTAGAGATCTGTGTTGAAGTACCCAATAGGTAATTTCAGTAATATAACTTTTAAAAGTGATTGACTCATAGCATAGGGACGCTAGACATGATATGAAGTTTTGCATGGATACCCATAAAAGTTATGAAACATTATATAGGGGGTATGGAAGTCTCTAGGTACTATCATTGTGCAATGTCACCAGCTTCCAATTCAGAGTGGTCATCAATAGTTAAGCAAGATGAACATGGAAGATGACGTATATTAAGAAAATCTGTGTTCAAATTAGTATCAGTACAGCACTATCAAATGCAATGTTAAAACTGATCGAAGCAGTTGTAGGATAGGGACGATAACTTCAAGGGTGCACAGTAGGAGCAATCAACTTCTCTAAGAGTTTAATCTGTTAGAGAGGGTATAACTTAAGTATATAGATCATCAACCCACCATCTCGCATGTGACTAAACTCTTCACCTATCATAACTATTAGGGAGGAGTTAAAATTCTAACACATAATCTGCCTGCTCCAGTATTTTATAATCAACCAACTGCACTACAAGTTTAAGCTGTTAGAGAGGGTGTAACTTTCATCAGGCAAACAAATCGTACGTGAGAATAACTAATATATGACCATGGGCCATATTTAATAAAAAAAATATCTTAAGATGATTTTCATCATAAAATAATCTAATAAATTTTTCACCATACAAAATCTTCTTAAGAAATTCAAAAATTAAAGGGAAAGATAAGAATGTTATCTAAATGTCAATAAAAGCAGTCTGCTGAAGAGTGAAGCCTCTGCCCCCCCCCCCCCCCCCCCCCAAAAAAAAGAAAAAAGGAAAAATAAAAGAACAATTGTTCTACTTGTTCAACACTGTTATTTTTGCAGTTGTTTTAAGTACTTTTAGTAGCTGGAGAATAGCCTCACAAACTTGAAACTCCCCAAACCTAAGCATAATCAAACAAAAACTCCAACAAAGTTACCTTTTCTCAAACCACAGCAGTCTAAAGCTCAAGTTGATTGCTGATGATAAAAAAAAAAACTGGAAGAATATTTAGATCAACAAACCAAGGTAATGCAATAAGGGAACTAATTTCAGTCAACAAAGTTGCCTCTTCTAGAATTTTCCTCAACAAGAAGGGAGGCACTCATGCGCGCAAGAAAGAGAGAGAGAGAGAGAGAGAGAGAGAGAGAGAGAGAGAGAGAGAGAGAGAGAAGGAAGTAGGAGAGGGAAATCTAAATGGAGAACGATGTCATATTTGTGGGATGATGAGGCATGGGTTTCACGACCGTAATTTTCTTTTTCATTGACTTGTCTACAATATAGAATGGGGGATGCTATTCACACTCCCCAAATTGCTAAAGGGCTCCACATTTATAAAACAAAATTACTAAATTACCCTTACACACTTATAAACTCATCTTTAATCAAGGATAATTTTGTAATTTCATTTATTAAAGTAGAGTCCAGTAGCTATTTGTGGAGTGCAAATAGCCTCAGCCTATGAAGAGTGTCATAGGAATTCAATATTAGAGAGCAATTTGGATACCAACAAGAGATCTTCTCACTTCATATAATAGTATAAATAACTTAAAATGCTAGTTAGCTTACCACAATGTACATAAAAGTCATGTAGTTTCAACCATGGATGCTTGTTTGGAAACAGGCACAAGAGATGTGATTGCAAGCGGAAACACGGCTTTGAAGATATATAAGAGACATGACACAACTAGTTTAGAATCAACAGGAAATTCCAATGCAAGTCTGTGTCAAACATATAGGAATTCCAAGCAATGTATGATGATCTTAAGAGGAAGCCAAATGATTTGGTAGTGGGACATATGCGAAGCAAATTTTGCTCTATGGAAAGGAATTTCCAATTACTATAATTTCAAAAATATGCAGTTAGACATTCAGTGAGAAGAGGATGGAATTAGTAATAACTAAAAGTTTTAATTAAAAAATCAACCATCATAGATCTACCCCCACAAAATATGTTGAAACATGAATAAGCGGATCATCTCTTTATTCATTGTATATTGGCTATCATAATCTATTCTCATATTTGCCTGGTCTCTTGCAGTTTCTTGGTTTTTCACTGCTTCCTGCTTCATTTAAAGTCCTCTGAGAGGCGATATAAAAAATATTGGTGCAAAGGAAGTTTGTTCTGGATATATTCTCATATGAAACCTTGGAAGGGGTTTAAGGAAAAGGGAGGCTACAATTGTGTGAGGTGAGTTCAATGTTTTCAATTTTGAGGAGGGTATCAAGAATCTCTTGTTAGGTTAGGCTTCCTCATCAATGCTTTCCAAAGGGGTTTCAAGGAAAGATGTATATTACAAATTGGATAAATATTTGGTTTGGTTAATGCTAGCTTTTTTCTGCTTACATGTTTAGCAGTCATTGTAGTTACTTCTAAGTTGAAGGGGACTCCTTTTGCCAAGTTTTTCAATTCGTTTAAAGTTCATCACTTTATCAAAAAGATGAATTTCTTAAATTCCCAAAAAACTTTGATTGCTTAAAGTAAGGAATGAATTTTTATCAGAAAAGAAGAAAGAAAAGAAAGCACTAAACAAGGAAGGACCAGGTGTCCATCCAATTCAATCAAGCAAGCCCAAACTCAAAGAACTAAATAAAGAGCAACCAACCAACACCTGAAACCCAAAAGCATTATTATTGACATTGGCAAATCTACAAAGCTCATAACCAGATTTGCTGCATTATTAAATGCAAATCAAAACTTCAAAGCTTAGCTCAATGTGTTCCCAAACAAAAAAATTAGACACTATAACACATGATGCAACAAAGAAATTCCAAAAAACAAAGAACCTAGATTTTCTTAGAGTCTAAAACTGGCACACTAGAAGCATAAAAAAATTGCATCAATCATTTTGAGCCATTATGCCTTAGAAACATTTAATATGACTTCTATTCCAAAGGAAACTTGAAGTAAGAAAGTAACCATATTAACGCAGAATATAAGGGATTATGATAAACATTGAATTCAAATATTTCCAAAAAAAACAGCACTTGCACAAATAAATTAAAAGCATAAAGAGTAGGTAAATGAGAATGGACTCACATTTGCTCTTTACAAGAAATTAACAACTTCTTGTAAATACACATGACAATTTTTGCAGATCGAAAATTCTCGCTTCTCAATTCCTTGTAACACCTTTGCTCAAGTGAACTTGTGATCTGGTCATCAGATTTGCAATTTCTGTTAATGGATCCACAGTTTTTATTTGCTATTGTTATTATTTTTCATAAAATATTCTCCAAAATTTGGTAAATATATTCATCTATGCAATCTAGTCAGTATTGAGAATAAAAACATTAAGGGGTTCTAGTTAATAGATACACGGGCAAGGAATGTGTGAGATCAATATATATATATATATATATATATATATATATATCTGATAAATGAAGTCCTATGAGCAGCTTCATCACTTCTAGGGTGACTTAGGATATTTTCTTACTTTATTTAGGGCCGGGGGGGGAACCTGCAACTATCATGCATTTGAGTGAGGTAAGAAGTTTAAAACCCATCGATTAAAACGGAGAAGATTTATATGAGGATAAATTTGGGGACTTCAACATTTTATCTATCTAGCCAAAAAGAAATATCAAAAAGACATCCAAAATTTTCTTCGTTGGTATGGGATGTGGTGGTGGAGAGATTCCAAAGGAGATTGGCGGGGTGGAAGTGGCAATACCTTTCGAAGGGGGACAAGATGACTCTTATTAAGAGCACCTTTGCCAACCTTCCCACATATTATATTCCCCTTTTTCCAAAGCCAACGTCAGGTAGAGAAGAGATTGGAGAAAATTCAGCAGGATTTCCTTTGGGAAGGCAAGGAGGAGGAGAAAAAGATGCATCTTGTCCATTGGGATAGGGCTAAAATGCCTCTAGTTGCTTCAAGAATTTGAGATTGTTTAACTCGGCTCTTTTAGGAAAGTGGCTGTGGAGTTTTACGATAGAAGGAGGAGCTTTATGGAGAGATGTTGTTGCTTTTAAGTATTGGTGTGAACAGGGAGGTGGTGGAGCCTTTTGGGTGTGGGTATGGAAGTCTATTAGAAGGGGAAAGGAAGGGTTCCACCAGTTTGTTCGTTTGAGGCAGGGGAGGGATTGAGAGTGAGATTTTGAGAGGACATGTGGTGTTCGCGATGTGAAGTAGCACAGAAACGGGAAAAGGAATTGAACACAGTTGAATTCCTTGAATTCAAGTAACACGGGAATTACTCATCCAACAAGAGAAGAATCTCTAAATTCAACTGTATATTATTGATAAAAGCTAAAATATGAATGTTAAAGACCGATTACATCATATTTAGAAAGCTACTAATCCGAATAGGAAACTGCCGATTCTATACTAGTCCTAATAAAATTAAGAAAATAGAGAAATTTGGAATAAATCATAACTGGAAACTAAATAATCCTACAATAACTCTGAAACAAAATACATGTTTTTACAGGTACTATATATATCCTGCATCAGGCTCCCCCGCTTGAAAGAACTCGTCCTCGAGTTAACTAGATATATGCGACCTCGAACTCGTCCATAACCCGGTAATAATGGTTGAATCTCTAGAATAAAAATCGAAGACTCAAGGATTTCTTCTTTCACATCTTCTTGACAATAATGCTCTAATAGTAAAACAAAAAGAATCATCGTTTTGATCCAATGCTACAATTTCAATCTTCTGTAAGCATCATAATCATTCTTCGCGAATTCAGGTTCATTCTTATCTGCAATGTTGACTACTTCCATGTGAAGTTTTTCCTTCTTTGCAACAATAATTAAATTATTATTGTCTTTTTTCTGCAAAAGAGCTTGTGGAATCTATTAATACTACTAGATCCATACTTTGATTAATTAATTCTAAACTTTCTTTTTCTTCTTCCTTCTCCACAATAGGAGTTGTTATCACACTTTTAAGGTCTTCTTCAATTTTTGTCTCAATATGAAGATGATCATTGAAAGATGGTAGATCAATTTCCATTCGATAACTTTGAAAAGCTCAAATTTTGTAGTATCTATCATGACTTTTATCATTCATTTCTCTTCTAGAACTTATAGCAAAATCTTCAAATTCTTCATCACTCAAATTGTCCACAAAGGCTGGTCGCCATTGAGGACGCCTTTTAGCATAGATCAATCAACAATTTGGCCTCAGGTAAATCCTTTGGTGCTATTCCTGTTGATTAGAGAGTCTCTGGTGGCATTGAGAACGAATCCAAGAAGCATATCATGAATTTCACTTACTTGATCTAAGACTTGTGTAAGTTGTCGCTCCCGCTCTTTTATTGCAGCCAACAAAACCTCGATCCCACGTCCAACGTCAATGGAATTTCTATTTTCGTCTCCGTCTTTTGCTATCGAGCCAAGCAAATCCTCACTCTGATGCCAAATGACGTAGAATGGAAACATGAAAGGACGGATACGACCAACATCAATATCAACAACGGGGAATAGTCATAGGGAACAATCAACCCCAAAAAATAATTAATTCTCTAAAATTTGAAATTATATTAATATTGATAAAAATTTGTATATTAAGAGTCTATTACATCATATATATAGAGCAAAAAGCCTTCTAATTCGAATAAGAAACAATTAATTCCTATACTAATCCTAATAAAACTAGGAAACTAGGGAAATTAGGAATAAATCAAATTGGGAACTAAAGAATCCTACAACACTACTGAAACAAAATACATGTTTTTAGCAGGTACCATATTTATCCTACATTATGATGTTCCACTAAAGAAAAGCTTCCCAAATCCCTACCCTCTTTAGCCTTACTTGTAATAAGGAGGCTCTTGATGCCAATTATGTTGCTAACTTCCTATTATGGAAGAGAGTGCTATGGAGACCACGCTTTTGTAGAAATTTCTATGATTGGGAGTTTGGGGAGGTGGAGGATCTGTTAGAGGTTTTGGGGAGAATTAAAGTGTAGAATGTAAGGAAGGTGCAACGGTATGGGTAGTTAGTAAGCCAAATACATTCATTGTTCAGTCCTTTTATCGAGCTTTGGAGAAAGATAGAGAAGATTTCTTCCCAGTGGAAACTCAATTGGAAATCAAAAGTGCCTTCTAAGGTGGCTTTTTTTGCATGGGTGGTAGCTTGGGGTACTTGTGTGACGATGGACAATTTACAGTGCAGGGGATTTCAGTTGGCTAACTAGTGTTGTATGTGTAAATGCAAGGAGGAGTCAATTGATCACATGTTTATTCAATGTTGGTTTTCCAGTGATGCTTTGAATTTGCTCTTTCTTCTTATTTGGATGTCAGTGAGTTATGCCAGCCTCCATTCGGGAATTGTTTTAAGTTAGAGATGTAAGTACGGTCAAAGAAAGTTGAGGTCCGCATAGATAATGGCCCCTATTTTCCTTGTTTGGAGTTTATGGCGCGAAAGAAATTGTAGAACTTTTAGGGGAAGGAGAAATCCATTTTTTGCTTTAAAGATTCTTTTTTGCATCCTCTTGTTTTTTTTTTTTTTTTTTTTTTTGGGGGGGGGGGGGGGGGGGGAAGAATCAAATAGATCTAGATACTATGTAAATTTTTCAAGGGATCTTAGTTTATTATCTTTGTACATGCTTTTTTGTAATTATAGGTTCCCCCCCTGGGCGCCATCAATATATATTCTATACTTTTACGAAACCCTTCTCTGAAATTCCATTTTAGCTTAAGGTAAACCTGTCAATGGTCGGATTTTGATCTAAATATGATCCAAGTATCAAGATATGATAAAGGGTATTTAATTCAATAATCCAATGCAAACCAAATCCAATAAACCAAATAAATAACAAATTAGACATGAGTACATTGTTGGAGTTTTGAGAGCTTAATATATATTGTTTGCCCATTCTCTTATAGCTTAAGCTTTTAGATGAGTTGGTGGTTTAACTGATAATAATGTGATTTGATTACAAATACATATTCACACACATACACAACATCATATATTACTGGGGTTTATTTTGCTATCATTCCTTAGCAATCTAATTGTGCCTGCCATCATATATAGAAAAATTGCCTTTGGACTTCCTTTTGGGACTTGAAGCTTGAGATGCTCTCTCTTATTCACACACTCTAGCAAGGTTTCATAGGATGATCGTCATTGTTGGACATGGATGGACATGTTGCTTGTGGTTTTATCACTCTCTCTCTCTCTCTGATTATCTCATTTCTTCAAAACATCACTTCTTATTCTCTAGTTTGATCCCCCTCTCTCTCCATCTCTTTTTTTTTCTCTCTCTCCCTCTCTCTAAATTATCTAATATTTATCCAGCAAACCACTTCCCCTTCTTGAAATAATTTTTTTTGGTGTATTACTAAAGGGTTATTAAGTTCAAAATTATCTTATATTTATATGTGCAAAAAATTTGGTAAATTTAAAATGAAATTGGGTAATTAGGGTTCCTAAATTAGGGATATCTCCCTCTCTATCTCAAATTTCTTCAAAACCCCCGTTTCTTATTCTCGAGTTTCATCTCCCTCCCTCTTTCTCACTTTCTTTCTAAAATTATCTCAAATTTCTTCAGCAAACCTCTTCCTCTTCGTGACAAATTTTTTTATGGATGACTACAGGATTCTCAAGTACAAATTATTCAATCTCTTTATATGCAAGACATTTGGTAAATTTAAAATGAAATGAGGTATTAGGATTCTTGAATTAGAGATTTTAAGTTCATGAGATAATCCAATCAAGTCAAAATATTGGATCAGATATTTGATCTTTAACATTACCAAATTCGATTAAAATAAAATAAATCCATCACATTATCAAATTGGATCAAATCAATTTTCTTTTTCCGTTGAGCCAATCCGTTTATAGGCCTACATATAGGTGGTGTTTTATTGTTTAATGTTGTCAAGCTAGTTCATTTTTTTGCCATAACTTTGCATCAAAATAGGTTCTACCTTTTATCTATACACACACACACACACACATATATAGATAGATAGGTAAATATATGTATAGTTATGCATGTGTGTGTGTGTGTTTTCAAGTGTGGAAGACGGTTAGTTGGGAATGGAGTTTAGTCTCTTTCAAATTGATTCTTTGATAATAGATATCTATATATCTATCTATATTAGGGGTGCAAACGAGCCGAGTCGAGTCGAGTATTTGATGTTTGAACTCAGCTCGCGAAGAAATATAGTCTGGCTCGACTCGGCTCGAAACTCGGCTCGAGCCCAAATTCTTGATCGAACTCGGCTCGTGAATGGATTGTTAAGCTCGAGCTCGAACTCGAGTTACAATTTTTTTTTTCTACAATTTTCCTGGCAGCCAAACAGCAAAAAGAACCAAAAATAAAATAAAATGAATATACGACATGATGAAAAACCCGTGAACGACGAAGCATTTTACCAACGCAGATGGTGAAAAAATAAAAAATAAAAGGCACTGCTAGAAACTCAAATTCAAACCAAACGAGACAGATCCATGAAAGAAAAAGAATCAAGATTTCTATATACCTTCAAGCATCGTAATCCGAAACAAGATTTCAACAAATAAAAGCATATAATTATATTTAAAACTCCATCAATTGCTGAGAACCAGAAGAAAAGAAAAGAAAATTAACACCTCAATAAATAATAGCTTGTTTCAGTTCACTTCTTCAATCAAATCTTGTAAAATAATACAGCTGAGTTGAGTTCCATGTCTCTATAGTAAAAAAAAAAAAAAACTAAGCAGAAAAATAAAAATGTTAAGCTTCAAGTTTCCCTTCCCTTTTTCACACCTCTTTCCTCAGCATCCAAACATAGCAAAGCGAAATCTTTTAACGTTGAAAGAATAACGATTCACACAATAAATAATTACCAAATGAAAACAAAGGATTAAAAAAAACGATTAATTTGATGATAAAAATGTCAAAACAAAAAGAAAATAAAGAATTTAAGAACTTACAAAGCAGATCGTTGACTCTTCAATCGAATCAATAAAAAAAATGCAAAAAGCTTAATTTCTTACAGAGAAATGAAATGAAGGATAAAATTGCAGTGGTGCATAATTCAGGGATACCTGAACTACAGTCGATCTTTACAAACCCTAGCAGAAAAAATAAGTATTTATACTTAAAAACAAAAACGAGTCACGAGCGAGTCACGAGCCGAGCCACTATCAGAGTTTATACGAGTCTGTTCACGAGCCTGACGAGTCGAGCCTCCTTTTGGCTCGGCTCGGCTCGTTTAATAAACGAGCCCTATTTTGAGTTCGAGCTCGGCTCGTGTATTAATTGAACCGAGTTTGAACGAGCCATAATCGAGCCGAGCTCGAGCTGTTCATGAACGGCTCTGTTTCGTTTGCACCCCTATCTATATATATTTGTGTGTGTGTTTCAACTCAAATTGATTCTTTGATGATATCAATCTATATATATATGTGTGTGTGTGTGTGTGTTTCAATTCAGATTGATTCTTCTATAATTTCCACTATTTCCATTGCCTTTTAGTTGTTTTACCAACTACAATTTCGTTGAAACCAAATTTCATAGTAAATATTTCACTTAAAATTTTATTTTTTATTTAAAAAAAAAAAACAACCTCCCCGAACTACACAATGGCGGGAACCTTATGCATTGGGCCAGCCCTTTATTTTATTTTTGATAAGTAAAAAACAATTCACTAAAATCAATCAAATGGGGGAGGAAACCATGCATCTGCAAAGCATACAAGTGCTGCTAATAAACTTGGCTCCATCCTAGGGCAATAAAAGGATTCAAGCTACTTGATCTCGAATGACTTTGGCTCGAAATACTTACTTGGGTCCAATTATATTTTGATATGTAAAATGTCATTTAAAAATCCCAAGGGGAATGAACCCATATAAAAAAGAGACAGCTCAAACAAAACTAGCGCCTATGTCTCCCAAAAACTCTACAAATTTATTTATAGAAGACACATATACTTGACCAATCCATACATATAAAATTTTCAACCAAAAAAAAAAAAAAGTTAAAACTCTATGAGGGGACATCTCTTCCCCTTCCAAAACTCTACAATTTCGCTCTCTCCAAATGAACCAAAAAAGACAAAATGGCATTGCATCACAAATTTTCTGCACTTTTCCTTCTACTCTTGCAACCTCTATGCCAAACTTTGAAAAGCTCCAAAACCATCTACGGCATAACCCAAGTACTACTGAAAATAGGGAACAACATATACAACAAATCCTACACCACCTCACAATGAAGAATGAAGGGTACAGTCTCCTCCTCCCTCTTAAACATGGGGCATCTATTTATTATTTGAAAACCCCTCTTCTTTATATTATCCATCATAAGAATTTCACCCCAAGAGGTGGTGTAGGGACTTTAGTCTGCGAAATCCTCTCCTAGGGAAAGTCGTTGACACCTTCCCTAGCTAGCACCTTATAGAAACATTTTAATGGGAAAACTCTTCCCCACCTTGGCCCTCTACCTAATGGCATCTGCCCAGTCCATAGAGATCTTCGCATGATGCAAAAACTCCAACAAGATCATAGTATCCCCTAGCTCCCAATCATGAAACTCCCTCCTAAACTAGGTAACCCACACCACCTGATTGCCTAAAATGGACAAGCAATCTACTATCTTCGCTTCTATATTAGATGAAAATTGGAAAAGTCAAGGAAGCTTTTCCTTTAATGCCTCATCCCCTCTCCACATATCAGTCCAAAAGTTCTCTAGTTAGCGAGTTGAACTTGAGTCCATATTTGATGCTTGTTAAGAAGACGAGCCAGCTCAACCATTCATGTGTTAGGATTTGTTAGGCTTGAATCATGCTCAAGGATCAAAATTTCATTTCGGATTTCAGTCACCTAAGAAATTAAAACATTACCAAAAATCTCACCCTAGCTTCTCCACCCACCCCTAACCAAACCAGCCTCCTAAAAACTTCCACCCACCCCCTTGAATGAATTTCCATAATCCACACCCCACCAGCCTTGCCACCTCAATGGAAATCCACCAACCCTCCTCATACCCATATTTTGCTACCACTAACTCCTTCCATAACACTTTACCCTTCATCCCAAATCTCCAAAGCCACTCTTACCTAGTAAGGCTTTATTGAAGACTACCAATATTTTTATCCCCCAAACCCCTTTCCTAAATAAGAGAATTTTTCATTCCCTACTCCACCCCAAAGAAAGTCTTGGTGAAACTTTTCCAATCGTTTTTCCACTGTCCTTGGAATCAAGAAAAGAGAAATAAATATGTTGGAAGGTTTGCAAGAGTATTCTTAATCAATGTAACCTTGCCAACCTTGGAAAGATACCTCCCTTTCCACCCCGCATGTCTTCTCTAGAATCTCTCTACAACTGGATCCTAAATAGCACAAGACCTCGGAGAAGCCCCTAGAGGAAAGCCCAAATATGTTGTATGTAGAGACCCCACCCTACACCCCAAAGTCTAAGCTAGTTGATCAACATCTCTAACTTCGCCAATTGAGATAATCTCACTTTTGTTTAGGTTCACCCAAATTCCTGAGACAGCCTCAAAACACTTAACACACAAGTATGCACCGAATAAACTTAAGCAATCTCTTTTTTCCTCATCATGCAACTAAAGGCCTCCATTGCAATTACAAAAACGAACGAGGACAGGGGATCCCTCTGTCTCAATCCCCTAGATGTATATAAGAACCCCAGAGGCAATCCATTCACCAAAACTAAAAAAGACACCGTGGAAATGCAAGTTTGAATCCAATGCCTCCACCTTTCCCCAAACCCCATCTATCTCATCATTGCTAGCAAGAACTCCCAATTGACATGATCATATGCTTTCTCAATACAAAACCATTGGACCATTAAAAAAATTAAGCAAAACCTAATCTGACAACTGTATTTATATGCTAAAAAAATTGTTATAATAATATGTCAGAGTATCATTTAACCTAATCTAACAACTGTATTTACATCCTAAAAGAAAATTGTTATAATAATATGTTACAGTAACTTTTTGCTATAAGAGATGAAATTGATAACTAATTTTCTTTAGTTTCTTAAACTTTTATAATATAGAACAGTCCAGTGTCAAATTAAGTGACCATGTGATAGCATATAGTACTACTTTATAGTAAAGGAGTAAAGTGGGTCGGGTCGGCTTACCTCTAGCCCAGGCCCGTCATGACTCATTGGCAGGCCATGTTGTGCTTGGGCCTAACTCGCGGGATGTGTTGGGCCTACCCCTCCCAACCTATAAGCACCATCTGACACAAGCCGGCTTCAGGCACAGGTTACCCTGTGTCCCAGGCATAGCTAAAATTGAAAAATAATAATAATAATAATAAAAGTTTGAAAAAAAATAGATTGGGCTCGGGCTCGGACTCACGCGCATCAAGGGTCATGCCAACAAGTCAGGTCGGGTCAATCTAAGTGTTTTGATGGCAAGCACAACACGGACCAGGTCCGGCCCATTGGTACTAGTGGGTTTGCCTTTCACGGGCTACGTCGGGCCAGCCCGTTTGACACATTTACTTTATAGCATGAATTTTTGTTTATATAATTTTTTAGTAATTCTAAAATTTTATTATTGCTAAAAAACTAAGGCAAGAAAAACAAAACTCATTTATTCATTCATTGCATACTTAAAAGAGAGTTATAGTGGAAAAAAGGTTACTTAAGAATGAAGTACTAAGGCTAAAATAACTAACAAGGTTACATCATGTAAAAAATACCACCCTTGACGTCACTTCAAGACCAAGCAACCTTTCTATAAAGGAGGTTGCTTAATAAATAAGCAAACCCTTTAGTGATAGCATTTTAAAATTACGATATCATCCCATGACTTTAAAAAATATAACATTACAACATAGTTGTTTGTTAGTATCTTACGATATGTTTCGATATGGACATAAAATGATACATATCTTAAAGTTGTATCTTTTTGCTCCGCATCACACGATACGTTTCAATATGTACGATACATGCAATACGCACAATTAGACTAAACGACATCATTTTGACCCCTTTTTGTTGTTTTGTTTCATATATAGAAACAATTTTTGTTTGGTTTGGTTTTATATTTACCTCTTTATCACGCCTAGGAATCTTTTCTCAAATAATAAAGAAGGAAAGTAAGTACTTTAAGAAGATGAGGATGAGGAGTGAACACATACAAGAAGTTGAAGAAGAAAAAGGAAGTGAAAATTTATGAGCATCTAATGATGATATCAATGCCAATAAAATTGGAGATTGAGATGAAAATGGGATGGATTATAAAAATGAATAATTTTGGATTTTGTCTTTAAATTTTGATATTGATAAACTATGTTGAAAACTTAGATTATTAAATTTTGGTTTGAAACTTGTGAGATTTATAAATCTTGATTCTTGTATTGTATAAATTTAAGTTGATTTTTTTTATAAGTGAGTTAAAAAGTTATATTTATCATTTTAAACTATATATATAACACTATATACATATATATACACACATAAAAAATATATTTAATAACAGTGAGCGTATCTTACGATACATGATACATTACGGTATATGACAGTGAGCGTATCTTACGATACATGATACATTACGGTATATGAGACATATCCCTCATTAATAACAGTGAGCGTATCTTACGATACATGATACATTACGGTATATGACACAATATTTTTGAAAAACGATATGTGTTACGATATATGTTTTGACAACTATGATTATGACTAAAGTCTAAACTCTATGAGACATATCCCTCATTATAAAGTGTTTAGGATTTTTTTAGGCTAAGGCTGCGTCTAAGGCTGCGTCATAGGTTGCTATTTATCTGCAAAGTGAAGACTAACTGCATCAAGGTGATGTAAATGAAACTCACAAGTCAAAAGAGGAAAAAAAACATAAAAAATGTAAGAACATGTGCAGCAAGAATGACCACTACAAACAAAATTGCAACTCAAACTTGTTCAAGTTTATGATGTTCCAAGGGAAGTTACTGTTAAAACAGGAATTTCATTTTCTTTCAACCTATCAACATGTTAAGTTGTATCAGATGGTGTGTACTCACCGCATTTGTAAAGACCAAAATTTTCATATACTTGTATGATACACAGTGTCCCATAAAAAATGACTAGATTACATGACTAAGAAAAAACTATTATTTTGAGGCTCTGGCAAGAAACAATTAGTACCTTAGGGATTCGCAAAGGATTTTTTGCAGCATATTCACACAGTTTTCCAATCTTCCGGTCATTTGGTTCTTCTTCCTATAAAATATAAGGAACAAATTACAATATATTACAATCTCATTGTATCAATATATTGCAAAACATGATGTATGACATGTTGAAAACAAATTATAAAAAGATATAGCTGAACCTGGCTTATTCAACAGTGAATTTTCATTTCATACATGTCAAGTTTGCTTGATAAACCACAACACATCACAATGCTAAGTTGCTCAAGTTGCAGATACATAGTATATGAACATCAAAACAAAAGAATTAGAGTTGGGATGGGTAGGGAATGCAAGAACAGTAATTTCTATCCAGTTTGTTGAAGCTAAAAGAGATGAAGAAATACAATAATTTTCTAGCACTGACAACAAAAGAAAGACATTCTAAATTTCAAATTTACAAATTTGGAACAAACAATATCATCCCCTCAGCCCAAGAAAATATCATAAGTCAAAAACTTTGCTTGAAATTCCACTCTGCTACATTCCACTTACCCAAAAAAAAAAGAGTCTCTACTCTACTTAAAAATTCAAATACAAAGCATGATTAAGATTTAAATTAAAAAAATCAAATGAGTGAATGGCAAGTCTCAAACACGTCAATCAATTAATTTCCATGTATCAGGATCAATTACATAGCATAATGTAAATGATCTTTCAAGAATAATTGGAAAACATAAATTAAACACATAAGCATAAAAACAAACCTGGGATCGTGGAAAAATATCAGCAATTAGCTTCTTGTATCTCTTCACAGGCTGCCTAGACCTTGACCGCATTGCTGGGCAGAAAAAACAAAGGCTACCACATGCTGGCAAAACTTGCCTTGAAATTATGCCAGAAACAACGCTCATTTTGAATCCCAGTTATTTACAAATCACACAAAATTCTTGATTTCCTTCAAATTTTTGTGCTTGCTTTCCCTTGTTTACCAATCTAAAAGCCAAAATGAGAAGGGAACCGTAAGCTCTCGAGAACAATTGGCTACTTTCGAAGTCCGGGTCCAGCCTACGATCAACAATTTCAGGTCACGAAACCTTGAAGTATCAATGACCCAATTAAAATCATGTGTATTGGGAATTCAATAAAAATGAATGGGTGTAAATGGAAAATAAATTGGAAGTTTGAGAATTCTTATGAATATTGGGTTGAATTTGGGGTGATGTGTATCTAAATTCAAAATAAGCACTATATATATCTATATATACATATACATATACATATATATTGTATGATGAATTGTGATGGAGGTGATAGTTCTTTCAATTATCTACCTTCGGATCGATGCCTGAAACAGCTGACCGGAGGCTGGTGATCCGTCAAAGCTTTACAACAAGGCACCGAATCTCCAGCATTCCTCCGCCTCGAAACTTATGACTCTCTCTCTCTCTTTCAATACGTATATTTCTGTATCTATATGACTATATCTGTAATTTTTTATACAAATGCCCCAGGCCGGACGCCAGCCGTTGATGATTGAAAATGTCCATAAACCACAACGGTATATTATGTCGTCAGGTGTGAAATGACTCCATGGACTGAACTAAAATTTAAATAACGATCACTACCATTCGGCGGTAACTTTTGTTACTGAGACGGATAATCTGAGCCGCTGATCTTTGGGTCCATGTTAACGCAGCAAGGGAAGCAATTATAACATTACGTTACTTTCGCGGTTTCACTTGGAAAGGCCTTCTGACCGTTATTTACCGACCTTGGATCTTCTCCCGTTCCATATTCACAATTAGTACAGTTGAGGCCAAATCCAATATTTAATAAATAGAAGTACACAAGCACTGCTGTCAGTGACAGGCTGTCACTCTACTGTAGGGTCGGGAATGATTAGATTTAGAGTAAGAATAATGTTACTGTCAATCATAAATAGTTATACTAACAATTTGATTAATGTGTATCAGATCGCGATTGTTAAAATGTCTGACGTTACTCAAATTTAAAATAAAAAAATTTAAACATACATTTTTGATGAAATTTACTAAATGATCAAAACAATTAAGTAATTGGGTTGTTTATATTCGATGTCTATTCCACAAATATGTTAAAAAAAATGAAGTAGGTTTTAAAAAAAAATATATATATATATATATATTATATATGGTGACTTATCCATGTTAGAAAGGATAAGGATTTTAAATTCACAAATTATGAGGGGTAAAATTGTTGCAGTCCACCCATATCTATGTTTTGTTTGGACTACCTTACACACATGGTTGTTCACTTTGGTGGCCTAGATGATTCAAATTATTTAAAAAAAAATATTGGAGCAAATTCTAAAAAAATTTCAACAACAAACTTCTTTGTCCAAACTTAATATAAAGGACAAAAGGCTCTTTGGAATTTTCTTTTTAACTTTTGGAATCCAAATTCCTTTGAAGCAACTTGTCCAAATTCAGAGCAACCCACTAATTTTAACTAGTTGAAAGTTTGAACCAACAGGTGAATATTAGAAGTCCATTTATCAGTCATGCCACAGTTTCTGCTCTCCCACTTGGCTCAGTCTCTCTCTCTCTCTCTCTCTCTCTCTCTCTCTCTCTCATATGAATACTCAGATTATAAAAACTCAAACCATTCTCAAATTGGATAAGAACAGTTAGCTTGAGCATTTTTTTTTCTTTCTGGTAAGCAGCTTGAGCTTGTGCATCCTTAATCATCATGTTTCTTGATTTAAAAACCTCCGAGAATTTAAAATTATAAGGCCTCATTTGGTATGCTAGAATAGGCAGGAACTGGAATACAAAAAAGATATACCAGTTTGGGTGTTGGTCCTCCGGAATAAGTTCTTCAGAAAGGTGCATTCCCAAAGTGGGATAAGAACAATTAAGACTTGAGCAAAGCTTTTCTAAGCGGATTATTCTGAGAAAAGAGGTATAATGGCAACTCTAAAGGTTTTTTATCTCACTCAGGCAGTTTTTTTTCCACTTTTGCGTTACTCGTTCAATTTTCATATTTCTCTTACTCAATGTAGTTTTTAAAGGCTTTTATTGAATAAAGTTTTAAGTGTTTAAAAATTCATTACTTTTAAGTTTCGATATTTCAAATTCAATTTTTTTTTTGAAAAGACGCATCTAAAGGTATATTTTTAAAAGACATTTTTTGATAAAATATTTAAATTAAAAATATCTCTTTGAAATACATTTCTAAAAATTACATGAGTTAAGAAAATAATGAAAAATTTGCATGGATCACAAAAAATAATTTTAAAAAAAAGTGCATGGGTGTGAAAAATTGGGAAACTCCATTATGAGATGTATTTCCATGTCTTTCCATGTATATAATACAGATAAGTAGGACAATTCAGGCTGTTGCAGCCCCCTTTCAACTTGAGGTATTCAAGTGCCACCAGCCTGTTTTATTGAAAAAAAAGAAGTAGAAGAAGAAGAAAGAAAGAAAGAAAGAAAAATGTGGCCTTCTAAGACAGGAAAGGAAAAGTGTATCCAAGAAAATATTGTGGACCACTCACTAATGTAGTGATGGTCATTTGCATATTTGTTAAGGAAAGTGGGCTTTATCATATTATTTTACTTACTTGGATGGCACTTTTTTGAGTAGGCCAGTTAGTGCTATGCATGCGTCATCCATCTTAGGTAATATAATTATGGGAGACCTATATATATATATATATATATATATATATATCACAACCACAAGGGATACTTCTATTAACAGCATAAATCCCACACATCTACTTTGAATTCATCTTCCATTGAAAGGCTTCTTTGCTCTGAAAATTCTCAAAGTAATTTTTTTGGGAACACTAAGTTTGACATAAATTAATAGTTATCCATTATGAGAAACTTCATACCTCCTTTGTAAACAAAATTCGGGTTGTTATCCCCATGACCATATTTTGTAGCATCGTAGTAAACTCTCCGTGAAAAAAATGTAAAATAAAAAATAATAGAAATAATTACATTAACCTTCTTGTAATATATAAAAATTATAAGGACATCTCTAGTAATAAAATATAAATTTACTATTTTATCCTTGAAAATAATTATAATGACCTTCATATAATATCTAATAATTACAAAAACCTTCTCTTATAATTTTTAAAAAGATAAGTCTAATAATTTTTAAAAAGATAAGAAAAGTCAGTAGAATAAACAATGGTATTTTAGTCATAAATTTTTTTAGTTGAAATCCTAATACCGTCCATAACAAAATTTGTAAGGATGAAAAAATATGTATAAAATACAAAAAATGTCTCAGTAATTGTTAAATAATTCATAAGAGGTCAATATAATTATCTCAAAACAATAATATCGAGGCATGGTTGCTAAGACACGGAAGCGAAAATGGCATCTTAGAATCATTCCAACCCCAAAATAAATCTCTTTTATCCAAGTCCTTCCCACAAAAGCCAGAATATTCATACAGAGAAGAAATGTGAAACTCAATTTGGCTGTCAACGGTAACTCTCATATTCATGTGCCCCCAAATTTGTAATGGGACTTTAATCTAAAGAAACCGTTATATACCGAATCCTCAAAGTTACTTGCATTTTCACAAGGCTTACAAACAATGGAAGCAGTGAGAAAAGGAATAAAATAGCTTCTCCATGAGTTCAGTTTCCTGTTTTGAAAGTCATCCCTCTATGCTTTTGAAGTGCCTCCATGTTCCCTCTCAACATGCTCCACAAGGGACACCTGGATCACGAAAACCTCTACTACATTTGGGGCAGACATCAATTGTCACCTTCATAACACCAGTCCGTTCATGGACTTTCTCCACATGATCCACCAGAGTCGCAACTGAAGAGAACTTTGCATTGCACTGTGGACACTGTTCCACTTGTCCACTTGCACTCCCGTTGCTGTTGCTGTTGCTGCCGCTGCTTTGCCCTACTCCATCCCTTGCCATCTGCAATGTTTGGCTAAATTCACTACTCAATTTTGCCATTCCAGCTTCAGCTGAGGCTCGAACAGATGAAGCTGCATTGAGTAAGCTAGCCCACTTGGATGAAGATGTGGCTGGAGCTCGCTTTGGCTTTGACTCTTCTTTTTTACTCCTGTTTAGAAAACCCATAAATTGGAAATTTGTGTCTGCTTTCTTGGGTCCGGGACAACTGTGATCGGGTCCAAACCGGTGCTTTAAACAATGTTCTATAGTACAGTCCCGGCACCTGATTGTGTTTGAGAATGCCAGGATCTCTCTGCACCCACGAACAGGGCATTTCTTTTTCTTTGTGGCTTTCTCATAGTTTGATGGGTCACAATCAGTATTAACATGCAACTCCCAAGTGATATTTGGGTCTTCATCAGGAACTAGGCGAACTCCTTTTGCACAGAGTGGGCAGATGACGACAGTTACATCTCGCTTGTTGGCTTTTGGACATTGGTGTTTAATGTAGCTACGATGCTCTAAACAGAACACCTGTGAGGAATTTGGCAAATATTTTCAGCAAAATGGAGAACAAGAAAATTTCATAAGAGGGGAAACAAAGTAACAATTTCCAGGTGAGGAAATACAAAAAAGATGAGAGAAATCCAATACATAGGAGATCGAGAATGGCTATGATCATAAACAATACAATTGTAAAACCCATGTCCACTTGCACCAGCACAACATACACACCCACCGACACCACCAAAAACAAAGCAGAGTAGAGAATTTAAGAAAACAGGAAATAATAAATGCTAAATTGGAAGTAAGAAAGCTAAGAAAAACTACAAACTCATACTAAACACACTTTCAACAGAGTAAAGTTGGCATAACTTCAATAAAAACAAATTTGGCTAGTTCATACAACTTTGAGCCTTGGAGAAGAAACTATTTGATCAATGAACACATCAACAGAGGTGTTTAAATAGATATCTGACAAAGATCACAAAAAGAGAGTCCAAGGAAATTTTCAACCGTTTCCCCTACAATTTAATTGTCTTTTCTCCCTAATTGCTAAAACAAAAAAAATAGACTGTTCCTCCACAGCCAGCTCAAAAAACCGTGTCTCTACAAGATAGGTTCAGCATCAGATAAATGACAAATACCAATGACCAAATCAGCAACAGCAAAGCAATGAAAAACATTTCTTTTCTCTTACAAAGAGAACCCTCTATCAATAAGCACAAAAAAGAAATAATCATATGTTCACAATGAAAAGATTCAACATCTTCAGATTTTTCATCATCATTTTCACTTTTAAAGGTAAAAGATTACATCAGGCACAATTCGTATTGAAACCATAACTTTACTGTGAGTGTAGATTTTCAGAACAAAACATTAGTAACAGAAATATCTATGACAGTTTCAATCCAAGAAGAAATGTGAGTGCACAAAAAATGCCAATTCAGATGCAGAAAATCTGGCCAATAGTCTCCTAAAGCCCTGACAATCAATTTATTATTTTTTTTTACATTTTTCGATAGGTAAGACACACACACCCCCACTTTGTTCTGATTGAGATTTGAACTCTCAACCTCCTCTTTAAAAGATGGAAAAGATACCACCCACGCTAATGCTTCATGACGGCCCAGAACATCAACTTATTCCAATTCATGCCTCAAAGCACTTTGTTGTAGCCAGTTTATTATGGACTTTTGGTTGTTTCATTATTGGAGGAAATTTCTTCCTCTTTCTTTTTTTTTTTTATAAAAAATGACAGGGAAATCTCTTCCTCTTTCCCTTTGTTACACCAGTCCCTAGTCAATAAATTTACTTTGTTATTCAAAACTACCAGTCGCGTTTAAGTCGCTCAAACAGCATCTTTGCTCGCAGCAATAAAACTGCACACGTCTATCCCTCCCCAGACCCGGCAGTAGGGAGAACCTTGTGCACGATGACTGCTCTTTTTCTTATTCAATACCACCATTGAAGTTCAAGGATCAAGAGAAAAAAAATCCTCCAAAGAACCTTTATCACCAAAGAATCCGTAAAACCACATGACAGTAAAGTCAATTGTGACCCTCAACCTCTTAATATTGTCTTACTCACATTGGAGACCAAACAGAACAAGATTCAATCAACAAGACTTAATGAAGACAAATAGATTATTATAAGGGAACAAAAAGTTGGTGGCAAACAGAGAGCAGGCCTTTGGGGGTTAAACTGAGCAATGAAGAAACAACAGTCAGCCAGCCACATTTTGAACAAGGAGCATAACAGCAACCATACAACAATAATTTTTCATGCAAGCCAATGTTTTACCACAGGATGTATGTAAATGGGCTCATGGGTAGGGAAATATTGGTGGAAAATATATAAATATACACTATTTTTCCTTCTTCTTTTTTTGCGTGGGGGGTAGGCAAGGACCAAAGGACAACAGCAACAACAGACATGCTAATATATGCAAAAGGAACATGATACTTTGATACATCAATCTCTCAAGTTAAGGGTCGAAGCATGCCAACCAAAAATAAAATGGCAATGTAATTCATAATCAAACATCACTGGGCTTCTTCATAAGGCAATTGTCCAATTAAGATGTTCAATTAAGATCCCATCAATCCGTGGTTCTAGGAGAATTAGACTACATACAGACCAAACCTCTGGTTTTATTTGCAGGGGTAACATTGCAGACAGTTATCACACTTAACTCCGGCCCTTCCTATGGTTGGTAGCCCGAGATTTTAACATGGAACCAAGCCATGACCTCTACAGACAACAGCGCTTCCTATAACTCCAAATTTCAATATAAGTTTCTAAATTCTAATGGTATACATTTGCAATCGAAAGTTTAACTTAGTGAAGCAAACCCAATAAAAATGATTTCGTGTTTTTCAAATGATTTCCGTTCATCACTCAATATGTGATATTTCGGCTATTTTTTTCAACATTTTTCATGAAAAAAAAAATATTTCTCACGGCACACGGTTAAACGAACAGGCGTAACTCCATAATTAAAAATATAAATTGAAGCACCAAAATTCCACTTTTAATCGTATTTTCAACATTAAAAATTTTGAATTTTTTTTTTTAACAAATCGTGTTCAGATATATAAGCTCCTTGTAATCACAATACAATTCAACTAGGAAGAGTCCTACATATTTGATAAAGTATAGAATTTTAGAGAGAAAAAAAAAATTAGAGAGAGAATAGGTGGGGACCTGGTGGCAGCAATCGCAGGTGAAGGGCAAGAAATCGATCTGCTTGCATTCATCAACGGAGCAATGCTTTCCTAGATTTGGGAATGCCGGAGTTCCCATTGGAATAAATTCTCGACGGAATTTGAAAGATCTGATCAAAAATTCAAAGAGAAAAATAGAAATAAATAAGGAATAGAGGAGAAAAAGAGTGACTTTTGAATTGAATTCCCTGGATCTTTGGCGAGATACGGGAATTCGATGTCTGAAGCTTCCGATTTCCGCGTTGAAGTTTTTTCTAGAGAGAGAAACCGCGGAACAGAAAGCTTCAGGAAGAAGGAGTCGTTCAAAGTCTCCCCAAAACGTGAATACGAAAGAGAATTTAAAAATAATTTTTATAAAAACTAACAATTCGTTTGGATAACTAGGAGTGAAAGAAAAGGAAATAATAGTATTAGTTATAAGGAAAAGAAAAGAGAGAAAAAGAAAGAGTAATCCCTCTTTTATGTTTGGATAACTAATGAAAGAAAAGAAAAGAAAAGAAAAGAAAAGACTATTATCTTATTTGGGAATGATAATAGAGAGAAAAGGAAAGGAAATGATTTTATATTATTTTATTATTATGTCTTAGGACAGAGATGTTATTTTTTATTTTGGCTTTTATAATTTTAAGGGTAATATTGGCATTATTAAAAATTCATTAAATCTTTTTTTCTTTTCCTTCCGTTTCCGCCCACTTTTGGAGGGATAACAAAATTACTAAAATGAGGGTTAAGCTCTCCCTCCCTTTCCCTCCTTTTCCTTCCTAATTTTTAAAACAAATATGATATAAGCTCTCCTTCCTTATTCTTTCTTTCCTTTTCTTTTCAATTCCTTTCATCCAAACATAGTGTAAGTCGAAATCCAAACTTGGGCTGGACCGGTTTTTCTTTTTGGGTGCAGCCTTGGCTTAGCTTAAATCTCATTGCTTACACATCGCAGGCCCTTCAGGTGGTTTTTTTTCT
The DNA here is from genome assembly GCA_008638375.1 of Nyssa sinensis. NCBI lineage: Eukaryota > Viridiplantae > Streptophyta > Magnoliopsida > Cornales > Nyssaceae > Nyssa > Nyssa sinensis. The sequence continues at coordinate 33,046,944 of CM018050.1, forward strand.
TTTCTTCGTTTTTTTTGGGATGATAAACCAAAGAAGAAGACAACACCAGACTGATCAAAACAAACACATAAAATAACAGAAAACATAGACATATCCCCCAAGCCAGACTGTCATTGAGCTAGATGAGAACAAATCCAGCTCCCCTGCTTAGCCTATTTTCATAAATCACTGCAACCTTTTTTTCTTTCTTTTTTTTGAGAAAATCACTGCAATATTTTACCATATTAGATATTTTTCAATATTAAAAGTCATTTCAACCATATTAAAATTAAATTTTAATATATTAAAATGTTTTTAATGTTAAAATGTCATTTTTTGATAAAATAATTATTATTATTTTTAACTGTCAAAACTTTTATAACTTTAAAATATTTTTAGTAGTTAGATTGGAAAAATTCAGGTAATGAATGTGAACAACAACTGTTATTCTTTTGGCTATGCTTAAAACAAAAAAATTAAAAATATCAAAATATAAATTATGTTTTAACATATCATTACAACATAGGATTTGAATTGACTTTAAATTTTTTATTATTGGAGATTGAATTTTTAGAAGTATAGTTAATTTATTATTTGAATGTTTGTAAAAAATTGTGTAAAAGTGATTCTAACTGTAAATTTTTCTTTTTTATCATTTATGTTGTATTAATGAGATAATATGCAAATGGTAATCCAAAGTGTAAAGTTTGTAAAATGTTAAAATTATTTTTGAGAAACAGGTTTTTTTTAGTCTTTCTAAAATTCTATTTTGCAATGAAAATTTAGTGAGGCCTATTGCAAAACTTGATTTCCAAAATATTTCTCAAAAACCACCTTCAGTTGTTCGAGTGCACGTTTATGAAAATAGAATCTTATGTTTTTGTCTCTTGGAAGGATTTTTTAAAAAATGATCAAGAACTTGCTTGTATATACGAATAAGTTTCTAGTCTATTAAATATTTAAAGAATTATGTTATATTAAAAGATTAAAATTATTAATTATTAAAATAAATAAAAATATTATTCTTAAAAAATTTAACGGATGAGAAACTCATCCGTATATGAAAACAAAATTCTCAAGAAGACTACCTTCTAAAATGGGTGCTTTAGAAAGAAAAAAATTATAAAAAAGCACTTTTTCTTGAAATGAAAAATCTTATATTTTAAAAAATCAGGGCAAACACACGCAATATGTTTGTTGGTGCAAGATCAATCAATTTAGAAAATTATTATTTCTATTATTCTTTTTTTTTTTTTTTGTCAACAAATATTACTTTATAAGTTCACGGGAAGTCTTTTAACTCTGTATCTTAAAAAATTTAACAAACTGTCACGAGTATAGAGATAAAGTACAGTCTAAAACTAAAATAAATAAATAAATTACATATCTTCTTATTGGGAAAGTGAAAATAGAATTATGACCTTCTCTTTGAAAATGGTTTTGAGTTACTAACCGAACTAGTCTTAATTAGCAATACTTTTGTTATTAGGTAATTATTTTATTTTCATGAAAGTAGAATTATGACTTCCATGAGATATATCGATATTACCCTAACCGTCCTGTTATTAGGTAACCGTTAGACATAGTGATAAAAGATGTTTCAATCTATTTTTAACTGTCCAGATTTCCCTCATGAAGAGGAAAAGTTCAAAAATGCTATTTTAGTCTTCTATTAAATTATAATTTTGCTCAAAAATCAAATTTCATAATTGGACGATTATACCCTCAGACATTATATAAAAGCAAAACAAACTTCACCTTCATTCAAAACTCTCTTTTGTCCATCTCCCCCTATATATTTTCTCACTTACAAATCAAGTATCAATTTATTTGGAATTTTTTAATTTTTTTATTATTTTAAAACTAGATTTACATTAATTACTTTATTTTATTTTATTTTATTCTTATAAGTATTTTCAAAATTATTCTAAGTCGGCCAGTATTTTTTTAATCTGTATCTCTTTCTATCTTCTATCTTTCTACTCTCTCTACCCTTTTTATGTTCCTTCCTTGCAACCCATCTAACCATTAGCCTTCATCAACTTGATCTGTATATAATTGTGAAGCCGAATAAATTTGATCAAACCCAACTAAGTGCAAAAGCATAATGCAACACTGACATTTTCTGAATGAAACCACGCACAAAATGAACAGTTTATCCATCAAAAGCAAATGATTGGAGCAAGATTTTAGAGAGAGTAGAGAAATAAATTGCCCCAAGCTTCTAATCCAAAAATATAGAGAGAGGAGAGAAGCAAACTCAAATTAGAGAAATTGAACAAGCAAGCATTGGTTTGGATTCCCTACAAAATTTCCAAAAATGTCTTTTGGCAATAAGTTTCTCTTACACAGATATGCAAGTTTTACTACAATTTACTTTTAGTGATAAATTTTTAATACATGAGCATAAATTACTTTCGACGGTTATAACTTTTATCATCTTCTTCATACTAAAAGTATATCAAAGTTTCTCAGTGATTTACAATTGTGATTGAAATTGTCTGTTCATAAATTCACAGTGTACTTACCAAAGTGATTGTTAGATTATGTGCATTAGAAAACACTTCAAGTTTTTTCAAAACAGATTGTCATTTTCAACCCTATATTATTGCTTTAATTTTATTACCATACTATCACATGTTAATACCTGTCACACCAATTGTAATTACACACGCAAACATAATTCTTTCATAATTGAAAATAAAACCCTTAATTATCAAAAGCAAAACTAAAATCTATCAAAATAATTTTTAATTTATTATATCGACCTATTTACACCCTTAGGTCTATTTCACACAATCTAGATGCAAATATAGCCCCTCAAAGGGCAACAAAGACTTGATACTTCAACTTTTGAAAGAGAACAGGCAACTTTTGGCAATTTAATAATCTTAAATAAACAAAGGGTTTATAAACATCAGATAAACAAAGGGTTTATAAACAACAGATATATCAGTGTGATATATCCCCCAAAATGTTATACTTTTACCCTTGAAAAATATTAAACTTGAATCCTTGTGGTGAAGCGTGTTTACCTCCCATGATTGGAGTATTAAGTATAATTTAACCTTGAAAAAGAATACACTCCCATATAAAGCTAAAGATGCAAAAGGTTATCTGTTAATTGGACTCCTGAACCATACAAGTTCACACCAGATTTGGCCAAAACATCAATAACTAGGTTGCAATGGGCCCACAGCTTCTTGTGAGCATCTATAAACCCATCGTAAAAGTGCACACCCACAATAGTGAAGGTCAACAAAACAAAGATTCAAGTAGAATAGTAATATAGGTGGATCACCACTATACTAAAAGTCTCCTTTTTTTCCCCTTATTTTTTGGGTTGGTGGAGAAGCGGGGGTTTATGGGCGGATGGGAAATGTAAAACCTCCCATTCATCACGAATCAGATGCATCACTACATAATTCTGTAAAATCACGACAAGTACAAAAGGATTTAAATCAAAACATAAAAAACCTTCTTAACAAGTCCAAAAACAAAAGGTAACATAATGTCACTCGAAAATAAAGAGAATTTTAAGCAATGATCTATATGAAAAGGTCCTGACAAAACATACTCAATACTCCACCAAAACCATTGTTCCTGATCAAGCCTCAACCCTCTCAGCAGCATCTTCCACATAAACTATCTTGTTAGTGGGCTTTGCCAACAAATCTGTGTGCTCCTGGAATGGAGATTTTGAGAAGCGAGTCTCCTTCCAAAAGTCTGGAGTAAGGAATCCATAAGTCTTCAACAGACAATCAAAAGTTGCCTGCAAAAAAAACAAGCATTGGATACCTTGATGATGTCTAAATAATACCAAAAAGATAGCAAGCTGCAATTAATATGGAGTCCTCTTCCTAGATTACCTTGGAGCCGACTTCCATGTTTCTTACTCATTCTTTCTTAGCTTTATATTTAAGATTAATCATGTTTCAAATTGGGATGAAATAACCCCCCCAAAAAAAAAATTTAATCATACATCAGACACCTGTAGTGTCAAAACTTTAAATAGATAAACACGAGTTTGAACATTCCATAACAAAGAGAAAAATTGTAGATAAACTGTCGTCAAAAAAATGAGGGAAAAACCTTTTTTTGCCTTAAAAAGTTCTGCTACTTTCACATCTTCTGCAGCATAACACATGATCAGGTTTCAATTTCTACACTCAATTACCCCTATTAATCCTCAACCATTGGAACCTAATAATGACTAGCATACAGAGCCTTAAACCCTAGAATATATATATATATATATATATATATAAAAAAAAACATGCCAATCGATAATAGAAAACATTGCAAACCTCATTTGATATCACAAAAATATATCTGAAAGAAAGCAAAGAAAGCACAATTTCAGCTACTCAGCCTATGTTGCAAATTGAATCACAAGAATTAAGAAAACCACTGCAACCAAGAATATTACAACAATATATCTGAAAATGATATTTCAGTTTCAACTATTCATCCTAGATTGAGTGTTTGAAATCCAACGAAATAGTGGACATTGAACAAATGACTAAAACAAAGCTGCAGGGAGATGATGGCTAGATAGAAATAATTCCAACAAAAACCAACACAAAGCTCATTTCAATAAACAAAACAGGACCATCAAACTGTTCAGAAGCACCAGCAGTTGAAATAAAACAGAAGGTTGACAATTGCAAAATATCAAAATGTCCAAGGCATTAAACAGTTTAGGCATCCAACATCAAAGTCATTTAAAGGTACCATAAATGGGTAGGGTACACAAATGAAGACAGGGGCTAAAGCCTAATTCATGGTTCAAACTTTACACCTCAAATATCCATATAGTTTTATATTTAGCTCTACCTGTAAATAGACCAAAATTTTCACCTAAGTAAAAGTTTACAAACATTGTACAAAATTAGCAAAACAATTGATGTTTCAGTTTTTAGCCTGCATAAATAATATAGATAATTTTGCTTCAATAATATAAAAAGGTCAACCTAAAACATGTCAACTATCAAAATAATGTTAAAATGAACATAAATATAATAAAACAGCACCACTTGTCATGATCCTGACATCCAATACTTAGCAATGTAATCATCCTCCACTTTAGACCACTAGACACAGCCAATTAAAATGCAATAAATTATATAAGCAGTGGACAACAATAACAAAAGAAGTACATGTTTATGAATATTTGTAGATACAATTAAAATTCACATATCACCACATATAATTAAAGAAGATCAATACAGCTGCCACGAAATTTTCAATTGTTAGCACAATAAATTATTCCAAGTTTTAACTAAGCAACACCACACAACCCATAGAATAGAGAAATTAAGTCAGTAAAAGCGAGACTATATTCAGTACTTTCACCTAAAAAAAAAACAGATAGATATCCATTTTAACAAATTTAACAGATGCCAAAGAATATCAGAAATATCATGGAAGGTATCTAGAGAACATCTTACCATCATCCAATCTAGTTCTTTTGCTAATTTGCAAGACACAAAACTTATAAAACACCACTTATAACTACCTTTACAGGAAATACAAAATAATATGTAAATAAAGAGCTCATTGAGCAACAATCTTCAGAGTACAATATGTTAAAGTTACAAGCCAACTAGTAAAGCATTTTTCAACTAGCATAACAATCCAATCAACTTCCCAGTGCCATAGATACTATCAATTTCCATCCAAAATAATTCAAAGTTCATGCTTTTTTGTCCCCGTCATGTCAAACAAAAAAAATAAATAACAGTCATGCCCCTTGATCTTGCCTTGCTGCATTAATTTGTACAAATATTTAGCAATAAAAGCTTTTCCTCACTCCAATATTAGAGCTACAGACTCGATATATGTACATGTAAATATACATGCAGGTAAATAACAGGCACAAATGCGTGCATATAAGCATATCACTACATAACCAAACATATATCACTTTGGCTTGACAATAAAACGCTCATATCCATCTCTGGATAGCATATCAAGTATCAACATAAAGAATTTACACAATTACCACATTCAACATATATACACTTAAAAACCGAATTGAACAACATAAAGAAACCCATTTAGAATCAAATTCAGTACTGAACAATCAATAATTCAAAACAGTTTCTATTTCAGTTCCCAGAAATAATTCTATTCAAAATAAAAGGCTGTAGATCAAACCTTGACGAAATTTCCAAGAGTTTTTGTTGATCCGCGAGAGGAAGTGAACACATCTTCAATCCCAGCAAACTGCAGCACTTTCTTTGGCACCCTAGCCGCCACAATACCCGCACCCCGCGGCGCTGGAACCATCCGCACCATGACGGACCCACACTTACCAGTGACCTTACATGGCACCGTATGGGGCTTTCCGATCTTGTTACCCCAGTACCCTCTCCTCACTGGAATCACCGACAGCTTCGCCAGTATAATCGAGCCACGAATAGCCGTAGCCACCTCTTTGCTGCACTTGACTCCGAGTCCAACATGGCCATTACCGTCACCGACGACGACGAAAGCCTTGAACCTTGTACGCTGACCGGCCCGGGTCTGTTTCTGGACCGGCATGATCTTCATAACTTCGTCCTTGAGTGAGGGCCCTACTAGAGTGTCGATGATCTGATGCTCCTTGATGGGGAGTGAGTGGAGGTAGATCTGCTCCAGGCTTCGGATCTTGCCTTCCTTGACAAGGCGACCGAGTTTGGTCACTGGTACCCACTTTTCTTCCTCCGCCCCGCGGTTGCCTCCGCGACGGCGGCCACGGCCTCGGTCACCCCTTCCGCCTCGGTCGCCTCTTCCGCCACCACGACCGAAGCCTCGCCCGAAGCCACCGCGTTCTCCGCCTCTCTCAGCCATGGTTATTTGCTAGGGCTTGGGGAAGATGGAGATGGAAAGAGAAATAAGAGCTCAGAAAGGAGAAGAGCGTTTGGAGAGAGCGCAACCCTCGATGTTGAGAAGGGAAATTTATATGTGGTACGGGGAAGAGAAGTAGGGTTTGTGAATGGGTTTACGGGGGCGTTTGGTTGTAGAGGTGGATAGACATTTAGTAGGTTTAATATGGTTCCGCTGTTGCATGGGACTGGCCCATCCCAGCATGGTTTAAACCGTAATTACTGTTAAAATGTGGATAATATGTGATTGGAAGTTTCAAAACTTTTGTGCTATATTCACCTTATCATCTTTAGGTTCAAAATTTATGGAATTTTACTAGGTCAATCAATAGCTGTTGAGTTATAACATCTTTTAGAAAAGTTATTCAATTATTGTTGTATAAAAAAATTACACATAACATGAACTTTAAAAAATAAATTATAAGTGCACTGAGTAATTTTGACAAGTTATACTTAACCTGACACAAAAAAAAAATTTGACATTTAGTTAAAAATTTTACACTTATGCTAACAGCAGGTGACAAGAGAAATAAGTGTTTCCAGTAGTTTATAATGTAGTGCTCATCTAGTCGAGTTATGAAAAAATATTATTTGAATTAAGCAATTAAGAAAAAGTGTTGTTTGAGTTAAGAGTTTCTCTCATCTTAAATGTTATTTTATCTATGCCAAATCTATATTTAGGCATTTTGGCAACTCTATTCCAATGCTAAAATGTCATTTTTAGCACAACTATTATTTTTTCTTGAAAAAGTTGCGTGGACCCCACCTTCGTTTGACATATGCTAGCTATATTTCTTGATATAACATAAATTGACACTACTTACTCTTGATGCCAAATATAGTATTAAAAATGATATTACAAATTTTTGGCAAGCCAAATAGCACTCCTTAAGAGCGGTAACTTTTATAACATTGCCAAATTTTGAAATTAGCACATCAAATAATACATGTATCGGAGTTGCAAATAATTGAGAGTTTTGGATGAGTTGTTAAAAGGCACGTAACAATTATCAAATGAGGACATCGACAATATATTTGACCAACTTAGTGAAAAAAACTAAATTTATTAGCTTAATCCAAATCGCATTTAAAAAAATTGTGACCAATATGTACGGTTAGAAATTCCATCCCAAACACCTATAAGGTTGTTTGGATTAGTTTTTATATTTCATTATTGTATTTGTATTTGTAAAAATTGTTCCAATAATAAAGCCCTTTAACTCACCTACTGAATCCGTCGTCGCTGATTTAGTAAATAATGTTTAAAGAAAGTGTAAACATACACATGAAGTTTAAATTAGAGAGCACGCAATATGTGTCGAGAGTCTCAATTTAAGAGCCAAAAACTAATGATGAATGGTTTCAATAAATCATCGATATTTTATTAAAGTAGTTAGGTTCATTGCTATTGTTCAAGTATTTTGTTATAATTTTGGTATTTATATGCCTGTTGTGTTATGGCAGTAGTATGAAATCAGAATTTGTGACACTGAGGCATGTTTAAGGTAGAAATTACTCATACTCAAATTGAGTTTGCTGCTAGGTTCAGGCAATATACTTGCATGATACAACAAAGTCACCAATTTCTGTAAACAACAATTCTAAAGATTTTTTACAAAACCTTTCACTAATATTTGACTTGAAATAAATAAAAGAATAAAGGAATGAGGAATCCGAGAGTAAGTTCAGTAAAATTTGTATCAACCAATAGATGTTTATATAGGCGGAATTCTGAATGTTCATGACTCTTCTGAATATTCATGACTCTTCACTAAAAGATGTGACCATTTAATTTAAATTAAAATAGTGCATCTGTTTAATTTAAATTTGTGTCCTTTCATACACACCTGATTCAAATTTATGAATATTCATACATACACACACACACACACACACACATATATATATATATATAAATGGTGTATGTTCAATCTGAATCAGTGCCTTTTAGTATTTCTTCATTTTTTTCAAATAATACAATCAATCTTCAACAATCCCCTATTTGATTGTAATATTTAAGTTTCAGTCAAATACAAATATCGTCATACATAGAAAAATGTATCTCTCGATTTAAACCTTCAATTACTGTAAGTATCTCAAATATCTACGATGTCATTGATGGCCTAAGCTTAAACCAAGACTCCTATGTGTTAGATACGAAAAAATCACACACACGATTCAATCTTACTTCAACAAAAAAGATCACAAAATAATAATGTACTACATCCTGATTTTTATAAACATTCACAAAAGTAAACCCCTAACTTTTGTTGGAAGTCATACCACTCCTTATGTTTATATAGGTGAAGTTCATTTAGTGTCCCTATTACTTCAGACACTTAATAAATTAAAATTTTAAACTTCATTAAGAGTATATAACTCATCCTCAATTTATCGCAATAGTCAGCATTGAACATTCTGGAATGGACAATAAAAGATAAAAAATTAAGTGTTATATCAGTCACTTATCCACAACTTGTTATTACCTATTAAACCTTAGATTAGTTTTAGCTAATGTAAGGTTGGGTTTCTATTGTAGGTGACTTACGAAAAATGGTTTCAAACCCATTCCAATAGATGTGTTTTTTATCAAGTTTCTCGAGAGTCCCTTAGAAAATGGATTCGCCAAGTTGTTACTTGACCTAACATAAACTATAGTAATAATTCCATCCAAAATCAATTGTTTGATATACTCATATCTCAAGCTAATATGTCTAGATTTATCATTATATATTTTGCTATATACTCTAGACATAGTAGCTTCACTATTGCAGTACAAAGAAATAGTTGGCATCGGTTATGGCCACAACTTTATATCCAATAAAAGATTTCTCAGCCAATTTGCTTCTTTTCCTGCTGTTACTAAGGCAATAAACTCATATTTCATTATGGAATATGAGATACATGTTTGTTTCTTTGAAGCTCATGATATAACTCTACCAACGAGAGTAAAAACTTATCCAGACGTTGACTTATTATTACTTGCACTAGTAATCCAACTAGCATCAGTATATCCTTCAAGTACTGTTGGAAAATTTGTATAAAATAATCTCAGTCTAATAGTTCTTTTACGATAACCAAGGACTCTATCAATAGCTTTCCAATGTTCCGTACTTGGATTACTTATATAACTGAAAGTTTGCAAACTGCAAATGAAATATCGGGCCTTGTGCAATGCATTACATACATCAAGCTACCAATTTCACTAGCATATTATAACTATGCAACTGTAAGGATTAAGAAAATCATAAAAGACAATTTGGTAAATTGTCAATATTGACTAAGAATAGATATGAAATTAATTAAAGATGTGTTAAAATAATTATGAAATTGACTAATAAAACTTCAGTGTGACACCATAAGACTAAATTAGAATCTTGGTAATTTATTCGGGATTGGTGTGAGTCACAGGAATACACAATTATTTACAGGACATAGATAATTATGAAGAGGCAAACGATTGAATTTGGAGAAATGGATAGCATATTTGGAATCAGAGCGTCGAATTAGCTAGAATGTCAATTTTGGTGAAATTCTGAGACAGTTTGGAATCAAGCACGTGTGTGTGCACATTTGGCTAACTGGCCACATGACACATTGAAAAGCATGCAAAGCTTCCTTAAGAAGCTTGGTTGGGTTTTTCTAGGCAATGACATGTGTCCTATTTTGATTGTGTGGGTGAGGTGTACCATAGGGGAACACTATGACACATGATGAGACTTGAAAGGGACAACTCCATTTTTTCCCTCTCCCTCTCCTCCCCCAATTCAGCAGATCTTTCTCTCCTTCCTCTATTTCAATTCTCTTTCTCTCTCATTTTCCCTTTCTCACACACTCGAAAGTGTGTGTGGAAGTGTGTGTATATGTGTAAAGGTTGTGAAACAACTATGAGAGAGGAAGGGAGTTGTAATATCCCGACCCGGGATACCGGGTCATATGGCACGCATTACGAGACAATGAAATAAATTGTGTAAAGGTATTTACACTAAAGAGAAAAATTGATTAATTAAATAATTAATTAATGTAAAATATTAGAATATATTTAATTGTTAAAATTAAATATAAATAAACACACATATGCACACATTATGGTGTATTGTGTGTATATTATGAAATGTGTATAAATATGTATATATATATATATATAATTACATGTATACAAGGGAGGATATATATATATATATATATAAATGTATATACATGTGAACAGTGCAGTGTGTGTGTGTGTGTCGGCTAGTGTGTGTGTCTCCATGTGATGGTGTGTGTGATATATTATATATAATATACATATGTAAAAATATCTTGCAAAAATTAAAGAGAAAGCTGAATAGAGAAAAAGTAAAATCAATTGGTGTAAGAAAATTAATTGAGAAGTGAAGGGTTTCGGCCATGAGGTCATGAGGAGAGAGAGAGAACAGTAGAGAGAAAGAGGTCGGTCACTTTCTCTATAAAATCCCAAGCATGCAAACCATTCTTTCTTCTTGCAAAAGAAACCAAAAGAAGAAGAATTGAGAAGCTAAGGAAGGATTCAAAGCAAGAAGAAAGGGAGAAAACCGAAGGAAAAAAGGTGAGAGAACACAAACCAATATTTTCTCTCTCTAGAATTTCTCTATATATAAACTGATTTAAAGCTTTCATTTTATATATATATGATATATAGAACATATTTAGACTTGTTTACCTATGGATTTTGAGCTTCAAAACACCTAAAAACACGAAACCCAGTTAGGACAGCCATTGAAGACCTTGCCCATAGCAGGTCTGAAACGAGGGGAGCCAAACTCTTTTTGGTGTATATGGACTTCAAGAAGAAGTCATGAGGGTTATAAAAACGTGTGACCGCGACCAAAAATCACAAACAATGGCCCTCAAATAATGAGTTACAGGTTACGGGTGTAAGACCCAATCCTTTTAACTTTGTGTTAACTTGATATTTAAGAACGAGATATGAATCCCCATGAAGAGGGGATCATAACAAACGAAACCTCATAATTTTTGGTTCAGAAATAAGCATGAACGAACAACTTACAGTTTGGATTATTCCATCCTAGACCGAACGTATGACGAGGTTTTAAAGCCTAAAACGAATGCCAAACCCTTAACCAATGTTCTAGTAATGGATTAGGGTAGAAACAGTGAGAAACAATTGAGTAGAACGTCACGAAATAGAAAGAAAAGGGAAACTGCAACTAGGGTTTTCAGTCGGTCGAAGTGGGGAAGAAGAAGACGGGTCAACTCGGCCTTTGCATGAGACTGAGTCGACTCGAACAGGTGGCAGCCTCTGGGCTTGCCACCGATTAAATGCAACGACGCCGTTTTGAGTGTTGGTTTAAATTAAATGAGACCTAGGGCTGACGTCATGATGACGTCAGCCACATGTAATAAACCGGATAGACCGGTTGGGTTACAACTGAACCAGACCGGTTCACTTATATTTGGACCGAACCCTCTGCTTTTCTGTTTTAATTAAAATGAAATAAACCAATACTTTTGGTTATTACGGATTGACCCCTGGGCTTCAGAAAAATTATACTGAGGCCCAACTGAGGGAAAAATTATGCATTTAGACCCCTGGAAAAATAATTAAATAATTAAATAATTAATTTAATTATTTAATAAATGAGGTTAAATTACTATTTTGCCCTTGTGGCATAAATAGAGCAAACGAAGTCCAAATTAAATATATGAATAGTGTAATTTTACTATTTTGGACATTCTGAGATCAATGGTAAGGTCCATTTTACGAGACGGGGCCCGAAAAAATAAATACACGTAAGGGGTAAATGACCAAAATACCCTTGACCAAAATTAACAAGTTATTAGTGTATTCTTACTATCTTGGACCTTCTGAGTCCAATGGTGAGGTCCACAACACGAAACGGGGTCCCGAAAAATAAAGACACGAAAAAGGGTAAAATGACCAAAATACCCCCAGTACCCCTAAAGCCAAAATGAAATCAGAGAAGGTCTAAATTAACTTTCTTTGACATCCCGGACTCAAAAATGGAGTCCAAATTACGAAATGAAGTACAGAAAAATGTGACACGTAAAACGGTAAATGACCATTTTGTCCTTTTACATATAACAGTCCGAATTAAATGATTGGAAAGCCTAAACTGACTTTCTTCGACACTCCAGACTCAATGGTAGAGTCTATTCGACCAAAAGAAATGTCTAAAATAAAAAGACATAAAATTTGATGAATAGCATCTGTTAGATGACTATGAACTGAAATAATGCCAAAGTACTAATACTGAGGCAAGTACGAGAAATGAAATACGAAAAGACACGACACGTAAACATGTCAAATAAATAACTTTATATTAAAGTTAATGGAACTCCCAGAAGAGTAAAAATTGAAATAAATTCAATTTCTAACACTTTAAATTATGTCATAGGTTACAAGTACGAGTTAAATTAAGTACCTATGAAATTGTGAAATCGTTTTAGGATCTAATACGATTTAAGCATAAGTTAAAGAATATCGAGATGATATTACAATGAATGTGAAGTTGATGAGGTATTTATGAATTGTTCTTAGGAACTACAAGGAAAGTGGGAAAGCGCATTTTTAGCACTAACCCTAAATAATCAAGGTGAGTAACCCTGTGTTTGAATTGGAGATTTAACTCCATGGATTTGAAAAAGTTTTAAGTTCAAAAATGTGAAGTATTTGAAGTTTCAAATTCAGTATTTACATGATTCAGCTTTTAATTGTACTGTTTTATAACTCTTTTATGACATGCTCAGTGATTGGTATCTATCATAGTTTTCTTAAAACATATTTCAGCATGTCTAAAGTTTTAAATGCCAAATTATGTTAAATATCCTGAATTTGATAGTTACAAGTATTTGAAGTCCTATTGTAGAAATTGTACATTTCATGTTTTTAAATATTCATGAAAGTATCTATTGAAGAAGTTATGTGATAAATGTTTTACAAGATAAATGGTACTAATTACCACCCCCTATGAAGGTTGAAATCCTTCGGGATTCAACAGTAAATGCCCGGTAGCAGGATCTAATCCCCCAGGCAAATGAGATCGACAGTATTGGCAGTAAAATGAAAGTCTGGTTCGAAACAGATTCCACCTAATTAAAGAGAAAAGATGACAAAGTGATTTTGGAAATGAAAGCAGGTTTTACCCTCATTTTCAAATACATATTTATGTGATTTAAAGCTTATATACTTTATCTGATGAAGTACGAGTTCTGCTTGGATATCTTAAATGTTTCCAAGCTATTTGAAATGCATATGTTTTGAGTTATATACTTTATTTATCGAAGTACGAGTTTAGCTTGAATACTTTAAATGTTTCAAAGCCATCTGTTTTAAGAATGCATGTACTTTGTATTCTAAATTGTATAAGCAATTGGCAGTAAATGTTTTACAACTCTTATGTACTAAAAACCACTGCTAATTGAAAACCCCATGACGAACACTAGGATTACTCACAAGCTTAGATTAGCTTACCCGGACTTTGTTCGGACCCCCCTTTCAGGTGATGCAGCAGACAGGGTCTTAAGGACAACGACGATGAGTCTAGCTGTGTTTTTGGAAGAATGTGTTTAAGTAGTTTCTTTTGAAGAACTTATGAACATTAGTGGTACGTTTTGTATTAATAGACAATGTAAGAATATGTAATAGGCCCTCAGGGCAACCGAATGTGTATTGTATTAATGTATGAAGTCTTTAAGTTTTAGTTATACTCTGAATGTGTAACCATGTATATTATGTATGGAAACAGCAGTATCGGACGGATGTGCCTAATTTAAAAATGAGAAAAGAAAAGAAAAAGTTTTTCACGCTTCCGCAATCATGTGTAGCACATCTATTCGATACCGCTGCAGATGCGAGCCTTGTCTCGGGGCCTTCGGGTCTCGGGGTGGCGGTCGCGATCTGGTAATCCGCAGAGGGTGGGTTTCGGGTCATGACATGAGTGGGTGCAATGTGTGCATGAGGAGAGGGGAAACAGTGTGGGTGGGTGTGTGCAACCGTGTGTGTGTGTGTGTGTTAAACACACAATGAACAGCCAAAACAAAATAAGGAAGAAGAGGAAAAAGAGAAGAAAAAAGGAAAAAGAAAAGAGAAAGGAAGAGGAGGAAAGAAGAAGGAAACAGAAAGGGAAAAAGGGGGGGGAAACCAAGTCGGTAGCCATTGAAGAGAAACCGAAGCACTCTCTCCCTCCTCAAAACCTTTTCTTTCTAGCTGAACCAATCAATGTAGGGGCTTTCTAGAAATTTTTAAGTTTCTATATATATATATATATATACCTATGTGTGGTATACATGTGTGTGGATGTGATTGTGTGTGTGTGTGCTGCTAGAGGAAGAAACCCGTTTCTCGGTTTGAAAAATATGGTTCGGTTCAACTAGTTGGGGAAGTTTTGGGCATTGGGGAAGGTCCTTTAAGGTCCCTAAAACAAAAGGAAAGTAAAAGAATCGAAGGAAGTGGCTGGAGGCAGAGATCCTGTGAGTTGTAGGTGTCTCGTCGTAAAATCAGACGTTGTCGAGAAACCACGAGTTAGTGACTCTTGATCTGTGAAATGAGATCTAAAACATGCTATAAAAGATTTAAGATGGTTTAGAATAAGAGAGGATCGAAAACAGTGTACGAAAAACTGAGAAAAAAATCTTGAAAATTTGGTTTTCCGCAAGTCTTGTTGGAAAAGATGACCGACTCGCCGACGACGGTCAACTTCAGGAAGTTGACCAGTCAATCGGGTTAACCTGATCAACAGTCAACTTGAGTTGGGTCAATGGTCAACTCAAGTCGGGTCAACAGTCAACGGGTCAACTGGGTATTCGGGTCGGGCTCTGGGTTAGCCCAATGACCACTTGGACTTAAAGGACTGTTTGGCACTTCTTTAAGACTTGGGGCATTTGGCAACAAGCTACGGCTTGTCTGCTATTTGGGGGACCAAATAAAAAATAAGGATAACCTTATTCCTGAATTTGGGAATTTAATGAAATTCAGACTATTTGGCCACAAGGTTAAGAAATTGGAATTTGAAAAATTCTAAAGTGGCTGAATTGATTTGATTAATTACAAACCAATGAACATTTTTAAAAAAATTACGAAAAAACTCACTTGTTTATAAAATTGAAAACAATGCCAATTAAAATACGAGAAGAGACATTTTTAAGGTTTTTGGGCATTCTAGACTCAATGATGGAGTCAGTTTGGACATTCGGGAACCCAGAATGGTCCCACATAATTACGTAAGATTACAAAAATGCCCCTAATGACAAATTGAGTAATTCAAAGGCCAATTAAAATCCGGAAAGTGCTAGTCCATTGTTTTTGGTTGCTCATAATTTAAATGTAATACTAGATTGAACAAATTTGGACCTCGGTGACGGCTCCACCTAAATTAATAAAATAATGATTATACCCCTAGATATAGATTAAACAATTGAATCCATAATTAAGATCCAAAAGAGGCATTTCCAATGTTTTTGGACACCAGGAATTTAAATACGATATTAGATTAACGAATCAGAGACACAAGATTAGTCCCACATGAACATGAAAAATTACCATTATGCCCTTAGGCATGAAACATATATCTAAAAGAATTAATAAAATGTAAGGAAGCGTTCTTAAGGTTTTTAGACTTTTTGGATCAGATTTCAAGGTCGGTTTTGTGACACAGGGTCTTGGTAGAAGTGAAACTTGCCCGGTAAAAATATGAAAATGCCCTTATGGGTTTAAAAGACATTTAAATGACTTAAAAACAATACGATGAAGCATTCTTAAGGTTTTTTTAGGCCCAAGAACACATTTTTTATATCCGATTGGGACAATGGATACTTTGTAAGTAAGCTAATGCATAATTAACCTAAGAAAACTTAAAGATTCACTATGAAACCTTAGTATTAAGAGTCAGGGTGGTCCCGAAAGTACCCTAAAGTGGGTGAGGTATCTAGAACACTCTGTGACAGACACAAATATTGTCCCCTTATAGTCTGGTGGCTACTAGGACTAGGATCTAATTCTAAATTGTTGGTATTATGTGCTTGTTATTGATCCTCATGATATCATTGTTATTATTTTGATGCTTGACTTTTGTATACCCTTTGATCATGAATTGTCTTTATCATTCTGATGTTTTACTATTCAGTTTACTTGTGCCTTGGATACATATATGGACACTCTATGGAGTATATAATTTTTGTACATTGAGATGCCTTGTATTGCATTGTATGATTGTTGATGTGGATGTGGTGTGAGCTTGTGTGGCCACCACATATTATGAGACGATAATGATATAGATAGAAATGAGATAGTCGAAGGCTTAAGAAATAGGAAGTTATGAATGAGCCAATACAAGTTGAGAAATGGGAACTTATGAATGTGATAGATCCAAGTTGAGAAAGGGGAATGTATGGATATTACTGGGGTTTTGTGACGGGAATTATGTCTGCCTTCGATTTTGAACTGTAACCCCGCGCGGGTGGTCGTATGTCTCCATCGGGTTAATAACCCCGAGAAGCACTTAGGCTTTACCAGGGAACCACTAAGTAATCTTGAAGGATTAGTGAAAGAAATAGAGAGAAGCATAGGACTTGTCGAGGTCTGACTTATTGTATTATGGATTGTGCTTGTTATAAACATAGATTGTGTAGTGATTACACTTGTTACCTTATCATATTATTGACTTATATCGAATACACTGTCATTGGATATCATTGTTCTGACTAAATTGAATAGGAAATAGAGGTGCTTCGTGAGGTTTGTATATGTTGATGTACTCGAATGCCTTATCACTGTTGTCGTACCACGTAGAGTGGTATCTTATTTTCTCGATTGTTATGTCTAGATCCTGTGATCTGATTGATGATATTGTTGTGTGTTTGGAGATTGCATACTAGACATTAGGAATTGTCCTCATCAGACTTGCATTAGTTTTTGTACACTTATGCTTGTGTGTTTTGGGAAACTCTACATAGCGTTATTCATTCATTATATATTGTAAATGGTGCATGTACCCTTCTTTGACATAACGTCTATGTTGTATATTGACCGTAAGAGTCAGCTCTAAATGTCACCTTTATTATTCACTATTAATGAATATTTTTAGTTCAGTTGCACTTTATTATAATCTATTTCATTAAATCCCTATTACGAGACTTGAACAAGTATAAGCATGTCAACGAACTGGAATAAAATTAAAGGAAAAATGATTTGAAGAAAATAAACTAATAAAGAAATGGACTGTACTTTATTCATTTTGCTAGGATGATTAGTCTTAATCACTTACCTATCTTATAGTTCGGGGTCTCGGTGATCCCTTAATCCGGTCCATTTGGGATCGAGGCGTTACAGCAATTGCCCTTGCCAGAATTCTCTGTCAGTTTAAATGATGAATCATATGGGGTATTTGCTTCTTTAATTCCCAAATACTAAAATTTAATAAGCAATTTTTCAATGTAATGATATTGATTCAAGGCATAACCCCCACTATATTTTTTTACATTGATCCCTAAAATAGTATCAACTTCATTAAGATATTTTATATTAGATTTAAAAGTTATATACTTTTTA
Organism: Nyssa sinensis; assembly: GCA_008638375.1. Classification (NCBI taxonomy): domain Eukaryota; kingdom Viridiplantae; phylum Streptophyta; class Magnoliopsida; order Cornales; family Nyssaceae; genus Nyssa; species Nyssa sinensis. Next base: position 33,065,340 of record CM018050.1, read on the forward strand.
GTTTCATTTACACCATCCATGTTAGTCCTAAATATAAGCATGTCATTCACATAAAGACAAATAATAACACCAAAGCTATTGATGAATTTAAAATAAATGTATTTATCAACATTATTATGCTTAAAATCATGGGACAAAATCATAGAATCAAATTTCTCATGCCATTGCTTTAGACCTTGTTTTAGTCCATATAATGATTTAAACAATTTGCAATCTTTCTTTTCATTTGCAGGTAGAACATAGTTGTTCCATGTACTCCTCTTCATCTAGATCACCATTCAGAAAGGCAGTCTTAACATCTATTTGATGTACATATAAATTATAAATTGAAGCTAGTGCCATAAGCACTCAAATGGATGTTAGTCTATACCTTCCTTTTGTTTGAAACTTTCGGCTACCAATCTAACCTTAAAAGTTTGTAAAGACTCATCTGTATTGAACTTTTTTTTCTAAATACCCATTGATATCCTATAGGCTTAAAACCAGAAGGTAAATTAACAAAAACCCAAGTATTATTTGATAATATTGAGTACATTTCATCATTGATTGCTTCTTTTCAAAAAATAGCATATCTAGAAGTCACGACTTTACTAAATGTGTTTGGATCTTCTTCTGTGCTTAAAATAATAGGCATTTCATTCAACACAGTTTCTCTATTTCCTTCTAAAAGGAAAACAATGGGTGGAGAGGATACAAAATCAGAATCCAAGTATTTTTCTTTTCTAGGTCTTTGACTCCTCTTAGGTTCAGAAGATGTTTTAGGAATTTTTATTTTGTTTCCAATAGATGAACTAGGATTTGAATTAATTTCTAGTGCTTGAGTAGGATTAGGAACAATGCTAGAATCTTTGCTAGAATTTATCTTCAATAAATTCTACATCTTTTGATTCCACTATGACATTAGAATTTAAATCTAATAGTCAATAAGCTTTGGAATTTTTAGCATATCCTACAAAAACACTTTTCAAAACTCTTGGACCTAATTTTATTCTCTTTAGGTCTGGAATTCTATAGAAGGCTAATCGACCTCATACCCTTAAGATAACTTAAACTAGGTTTTTTACCTTTCCACAATTCATATGGTGACACTTGTCTTGTCTTAGAAAGAATCTTATTATACACATGACAAGCAGTAAGTAATGCTTCATCCCATAAATTAAAAGACAATTTTGCATTAACAAACTATAGCATTTAACATGTTAACTAGTGTCCCTATTTTTCCTTTCCTGCTAATCCATTTTGTTGTGGGGTGTAAGTGTACTAGTTTGATGTATAATGCTATTATCTTCACAATTTGAAGTGAATTTAGTAGGAAAATATCCCCCACCTCTATCACTACGAGGAATCTTAATTTTCTTTTCCTTTTGAATTTTCAATAACAGATTTATAACTTTTAAACATATTAAAGGCCTCATCTTTATTTTTCATTAAATATACATGTGTATATCTTGAAAAATCATCAACGAAAGTAATGAAATATCTATTGCCTCCTCTAGTTAAAATGCAAATTCACAAATATAAGAATGTACAAGTTCTAATAATTGTGTTTCTCTATTGACTTTAGGAAAAAGTTTCTTTGTCATCTTTGCTTGAATGCATATTTTACACGTAGAATCATCATTATTATTATATGTAATCAAACCATGTTTAGATATAAACTTTAAAGATCTAAAACTTAAATGTGCTAAACGAGCATGCCACAAATTACAAGACTCAACAATATAAGCAGAATCAAAATTTATTTATTAATACTAAACTTGAACATTCCATCACAAGAGTATCCCTTTCTAATAAACATCCTACCCTTAGACAAAATGAGATTGTCAAACTCAAGGAAAACTTTAATGCCCTTTTTACAAAGTAGATTTGGCAAACACCAAATTTTTCCTAATTTCTGGAACATGAAGAGCATACAGAAGTATAAGTTTCTTTCTAGAAGTAAACTAGGATTTCAACGGTCCCTTTTCCCATAACCTTGGCAGAAATATGATTTCTCATAAGTACTTCTTGTCCATCTTCTGCATCTTCATAATGCTTGAATTGAAACTTATTGTTGCATACATGTACAGTAACACCATAATCATACCACTAATCACAGAACTTGATTGTTGTTGCCATATGTAGTTCTGTAACCATAGCAACATGCAATTCTGATATTATGGCAACAATTTCAGAAGTCTCATTTTCAACCATATTTGCATGATTATGACCTTTGACTTCTTCTATCTTCTAGTTTCTTCAAGTATCTGAAATCTCTTTTAAAATGTCCCTTATTTCCACAATTATATAAAAAGCCTTATCTTTCTTGTTATGATTGCCGCTAGAATTATTGGAATTGGAATCAATTGTGTTTTTTCTTGTTTCTTTCATGATTCTTATTATTATTGCCATTAATATAATTCACATTAGAGCCAGAATTCACCAAAAATTTGTTATCATGAATTCGAGTTTCCTCTTCAATTCGCAAATGTTTTTTAATTTGCTCTAAATTGAAATCTGTTGTTGTATGCAATAAGTTTTTTTCTACAATCATTCCAACTAGGGAGAAAGTTTAGCAATTATAGCCCCCATTTGCAATAATTCAGAAACCACAACTTTTTGATCACGAAGTTTGTTCACTAAGACTTGTAGATCATGGACTTGGTCCATTACAAAAATATTTTCTACCATGGAGAGCTCGAAATTTCAAAATAAGAAATTTATCCTGTACCTTACTTTTCAATATTGTACTTGAACTCCAATGCCTTCCATATTTCTCTTAGTGACTTTGTTGGTAGTGAACAAATCATATAACGATCGGAGAGTGTGTTAAGGATGTGTCCTCTGCAAACCACTTCATCTTCTTCACGTTTCTTACGTTGTCCCTTAATTTGTTCAGTATCATCTAGCTTGGGTTCCCAAAGTGGTGCCAAATTCGGATCAAGTATGTAGGAGATCTTTAGAGCAGAAAGTAGGAATAACATCTTGTCCTGCCAACAGGGTGAAATTCGTTCCATCAAATCTGTCCAGTTAGACAAATTCTTGGTTCATCACTTTGAAAGCCACCATGTCGGATCCTGACTCTATTGCAATTAATACCTTAAAATTGTTATGTCAGTAGTATGAAATTAAGATTTGTGACCTTGAGGCGTGTTTGGAACACTTTCTTTAAGGCTAATTACCTGCACTCAAATTAAGTTTGCTTATGGGTTTAGGCAATATACCTCTAGCATAGAACAAAGTCACCAATTTCTGTAAACAACAAAGAATCTTTCATTGATATTTGACTTGAAATAAATAAAAGAGAATCTTTCACTTGATATTTGACTTTGAAATAAATAAAAGAATAAAGGAAGGCAGAATTCGAAAGTAAGTTCAGTAAAATCTGTATCAACTAATAGATGTTTATATAGACAAAATTCTGATTGTTCATGACTCTTCTTGAATATTCATGACTCTTCTAAATGTTCATGACTCTTCACTAAAAGATGTGATTATTTAGTTTAAATTAAAACAATACATCTATTTAATTTAAACTCGTATCCTTCATACACACCTGATTTAAATTCATGAATATTCACACACACACACACACACACATATATATATATATAAATAATGTCTGTTAAATTTAAATCAGTGCTTATTAGTATTTTCCTTTTTTTTCAAATAATACAATCAATCTTCAACACATTGTTCATTAGTGTAGCTGTTTCAAATAGAAATGCCCGAGTGAGGATTCATGTTGCATTGAGTTTTATAAGTTTTGATTATTTTGCAAGTTTAGTAGAGGTTAACTTACTGCCTGACATCGAAAGATTGCAAAAGTATTGGAGAAATTTGAGGCTATAAAAGTAAAAATCCAACAAACAATTAACTGCCCCCACATTACGAGATTACAAATGTATTAGAGGCATTTGTGATTATAAAAGCAAATAGCCAAAGAGCCGCGGTCAGCAAATAGCCTGAGACTAATCAGTTCTAAAGACAATTAGATCAATTAGGGTGCAAATAGTTTGATTTAGTGAGCTTGAGTTGGCTCTCAAAAAATGACTCAACAGAGCAATAAACCCTTTCATGCAATCCTCAGATCTTTAAAATTTAACATTGATTTTGATTACTTTCTAATCAAATTAGTATATATTAATGTCTGGATCAGACTTGGGCCAGCTAGTGGACTCATCCAACATAAATTCCATATAGAATGTGGGCACTGTGATGGAGGGTCAGTCCAACAATCCATTTACTTGGTCTCTAGTTTTTAGGCCCGAGACAAGATACTTTGTCCTTGACTTCTATGCACACATAATACTGATTTCCTACGATCCATTTACTTCGTCCCTAGTTTTTGGGCCCAAGACTAGGGGTGTCAATTCGTGTTATCGTGTCGTGTTCGGGTCGTGTCAAGATATACATATTTAAAAATATGTGTGAACTCTAACCCGACACTATTAACTAATCATGTCAAGTTTCAAAACCCAAACCCAACCCATTTATTAAACAGGTTACACGTGTCGACCCACGTAACCCGTTTATTTTAATTTTTTTATTTTTTAAATAAAAAAATTTACCTATCTTTTAATATATATAGATAATTTTCAAGTTTAGTAACTTTGATATGGGCCAAATCAAAGTAGAAACCTCTTTTATAAATAAACAATCTCAAAACCTTGATAAATATTTGATGTGAGATGAATTACCTTAACTCATAAGATATTTTATAATTAAACGTGTTAAGTCGTGTTAAGCGGGTTGACACTAGTAAAACCCAAACCCGACTTGTTTATTAATCGTGTTATACGTGTCGACCCGTTTATGACTCAAACCCATTTATGCTAAACCCAAACCCAGTTAACTTCGTGTCGTGTTCGAGTCGTAGTCGTCGTGTCGTGTTAAAAATTGACACCCCTACCCAAGACCAGATACTTGTCCTGATTGGCTAGCTTTAGTGTAACAGTAATATTGTTTTATTGTGATTAAAAAGTCATGAGTTCAAATTGTAAAAACAATTTTTTCACTTACCAAAATAAAACTGCATACATCTAACCTTTCTCAGACACAGCAGTAACAGAAGCCTCATGAGTTTGCCCTTTTACTAGATTCTTGTCCTCTTGACTTTTATGCACACATAATATTGAAATCAGTTCAAATTGGAATAGCAAAATAATAGCTGCCACAGGCACCAAAAATTGCAAAACAGGGTTCAATTATTAAACATTTGTTACCCAGTAAAATTGATAATGTCCAGCCTATTTCTGCACACAAACCCAGTAAGTGAAGCATCATAGGATTTGAGAAATTCGTATGACACTTCTTAAGGCAATGAAAGGAAAAGCTTGAAAGGTCATGAATGGAGTCATTACAAGAACTAGAGGTTACTGATGCAAATGAGATTGGCATTTCTTTTTTAGAAGGAAAAAAAAATTCAAACCCATACCACATGTTCAGGTTTTGGCTATAATTTTCTGCAATGGCTCACTCTTTTTACCGATAACAAAGTAATTTGTATTATAAGTAAGGAGCCCAAGATACAAATAAAAATGGACCAGCTAAAAAATTTAAGTATAAAATTCTCAAAAAACTGATAAGCCTATCTAGATATATAGGATATTCTTCGTATATGCAATGGCACATTCTTGCCAATGGATTTGAGCTTTCTGTGTAGGAGGAGAAAGGGAGAAGGGAAGAGAGGGAGAAGAGAGACTAGGGAGAAAGAGAGAAGAAACCAAGAGGGAAGAGAAGAAGAAAGAGAGAGGGAGAAGGGAGAAATCCGAGAGAGAATGTGAGAGATGCTTGAGAGAGAAAACCAACGAGTATTATTTAATATGCCAAAGTCTGATTAATTCCATATAAAATATGCCTTATATAGGCAACCTGAATCAATAAGGAACTAAATCTTATTTAATAAATATTAAAAATAGAATAATAAATTGCATTTGATTGAGAATTATCTCTCCCTCTCTCTCTTTCTTCCTCTTATTTCTTCTTCTTTTTCTTCTCTCTCTTCTCTTCCCTTTCTCCCTCTACATCAATCTGCCATAAAAATTGGTGTCTATATGATTCTTTCCTGGTCTATAATTCCAAATGTGCATTGAAATGATACGGTCGACAAATTATAACATGATATTTTCTACAGGTGGCCGGCTAGGGCATTGATCAGAATCCAGGGTGAGATATTTCTCTGTGGCAGAAGATGAGGCTGAGGTTGATCTTGTAGGCTAAAAGGAATTATCTTTCGAGAGCCACCACCACTAATTCTTGTGTTTTATTCCAGATGCAATCAATATGGCTAAAAGGAGAACCACTTGTTGGAGGCTGAAATACCCCCAACACCAATTGAAATGGCCTTCTTGATCTCATGTTCAACCTCACCACATGAATTCTGAAACAAGAAACATTTGTTTTAGTAGTGACGAGCCAGTTCCACCAGCTTTTCGAAGGACCTACTTCTTTGAGTTAAAAAGCTGAAATATAGTCATACAATCAAGCAACGTGTAATGTGTGTGTAAATGTTAATTTACTGCTACAGTTGGAAGTAATTCTTCTTTCTAAAACTTGCTTTCGAGATCAACTCAAGATTTCAATGTGACGACACAAGAAATTATCAACCTTTGCAGCTTTCTTTTCCCTCCCTGTACTGCACAGCACACGTGGTGTGCAGGCTGAATGGGCAGGACTACTTTTGAAGTGTCACCATAAAAAATCTTGGTCAATTCAGCTGATTTATATCTATCAACAATTTGAAAAAATAGCCAACTGGATCACGGGGGGAAAGAGAGTTTTTTTTTTTTTTTAGTGACTGACTAATCTCCCCTCGTGTCCTCTAATGATTTCAGGATTCATACCTATTGTATTTTTATCAGGAGTACACTGATTTGACCTTATAACACATGCATCATTTAAATCATGAAGACCAGCTGGGAGGATTTGAACCAATGCCAAATACTTGGACTTGTTATGCCGAGTACTTATGGTTCATCCTTCCAACCTCTGTGCCACTGCCCATGGGGGAGAGAGCTAAAGTTCTCTGGTCCCTAAGAGACAAGATAATAGCAAATCACTAGGAACAAAGGAGTAAAGTTTCAAAAAGAAAAATCACTTGGTTCTCTGGGGTCGCATACTGAACATAAACATGTGATATCACTAAGGACAAACTGGGAAGAGAAATCAAAAGTTTTTCACTTGCCCTTCAACTACTGACATGTTAGCAGCACCTATCCAACTTTAGTCCAAAAAATATTAAGGAACTCAAGACTTTTGGCCTTCAACTATGTTTTGCACCTCAAAAGACCACACCGGCCTATATAAAAAATCTAAACTGGAATTGAGTAAAGAAAAGATAGATCACAGAAAAGAGAGAATAAGATAAAGAAGATCCAATGTGTCAAAAGTAACAGGGGCATTGTTTTCAAAATTGGAATCCTATTTCAGCTTTCTCCCATCTTTAAAACGTTGCAACTCTCTCTCTTTCTCTCTCTAGTTTTTAATATTCCATTGTTCCAGCCTCATCTAGGTAGTCATTCTATAGCCTAATTTTCTCACTTCATTTGCTCACCTTGTGGTCTACTGCCTCACTCCACTCATCATTCCACTCTTGCTCCTATACTAGTTGAAATCATTTTGCACCTACCCTCGATGTTTTCCACACTAATCTCATCTTCTTTCCCCCTCTAGTCTATTTTTCCAACTTTTTTCTCACTGTAATGCCTATTCTTTTTGCACTGGTCTCATCTGCATATTTTTTGCATATATTGTCCCTGTGTTTTACCACAATCTCATCTCCTAGTGGCTTTTAGCACAAAATAGTGATCTAGTCTTCATATCACAAATACAAGTTCATGATCATGGTCATGGTTATGTTCATGAGGACACTGGTGGTAAGGCTGGATAATCAGCTGCCACCACTAGGTAGAGCCACCGCCTGCAGTGGTGGAACCAAACCACTCACACAGATCCATTGAGACACTGGTGGTTGTGCTAGCTGTGATTGTTATCGTTGGTGTTATTGCGGGGATCATTGCTCGGCTGTGTGGTGGACGACATTTTGGTGGCAATGGAGAACATGACATAGAAGGATGGGTAGAAAGGAAGTGCAGGAGCTGCATTGATGGTGGCATTCCCGCTCCACCACCACCAGAAGAACCAAAGCCAGCAAAAGAAGAAGCAAAGAAGTGAGAATAGATATAGATAGATCATAGCAGAGGTGTTATGAAAGGTCACTATGATCAGTTTAGGATGTCTGGTACTGTGCTGCAGAGTGGACCAAGATCTAGAGCTTATGTGAAGCATCTACCATTTGATCATCGAACTGGAGAAGAAACAACGTCAGAGAGCTTCTTCAGCACCACTTTCACCTATATGATTGTTACTGGATGGTTGATGGTGGGAAAGGAAGGAACATTTTTAGTGCTTCACTGCAGCACTATATCATACAAGTAGTGATTGAAGTAGAGGCCAGAACTATTATGTTGCCGTACATTTCTGGCCTTCTTTCTAATCCAAATGATTAAATGAATTCTCTTTAGTGCTTTTAACTCAATGATTTTATTTATCCTTTTGCTTTTTCTTTTTTTATTCTTATTTTTATTTTTGGGGTAGGGGGGAATTAAGCTTAATGAGTTGATAATGCAGAATTCTTTTAAAAGAAAACAAGTAAAATAAAAAGTAATTTCATGTCAATAATTTTAAATCAACAAGAAGATGATAGGTCATCTTGCTTTGAAATTAATGAAAAAGTAAAAAGACGACTACATCATTTTATGGACCTTTTCTATTCTTTTCAGTTGTTTGTATAGCATTGCTCCATGAATATATGGCATACTTGATTACCCAAATTTTTTTTGACATACTCATAATCACTCCTTCCATGTATAGAGGTTATGCACTCCAATTCTATTTAGTTGTTTATCAGAATATTTCTATTAAAAGAAAACCAGTAAAAAGGTTAATAAATTCTAAATCATCACGACAATGGTGGTTATCTTGCTTTAAAATGAACAAGCAAAAAGATGGCTGCACAGATTTTTATGGACATTGCTCCGCGAATATATGACATACTCATAATCACACCTTCCATATGTACAGGTTATGAACTCCCAATTCTTTTTAGCTGTTTATCAAAATATTTCTTTTTCCTTGTTAATTTCTGTTCACAAAAAAAAAAAAAAATTGAAAAAGCAGCGATACTGTAGGATTCTAAATTTAAACATTGCAACCATTGACCAAAGCCTTTCTTTGCAAGTTACAATATCTCTGTTTTTCGCTATTAATTCATCAAAGGCAATCTTACTTAGAACGTTAATTCGTCAAAGGCAATCTTACTTAGAACGTGAACCGTTATGACACGTGAAACGGAAACGGAAACATAATTTTTCACTTGTTATAAAATGTGATACGTTAAGAGTAAGCCTCTTCGGATCACTTTGTTGGAATGAAATATGTTTTTTTGGAATGTTATATGTTTTTTAATTGTATTTTTAATAATATATGTGTGTATGTATGTGTGTTTATATATAGACAATGGAAAAATTCTCATGAATCTAGGCCATTATAAAATAAAAATTCCAACAATACATGTGTGTATTTTCTTATGGTTGCATGTTTTTTTTAGGATTTTTGATATTTTAGATTGAAACGTTAAATTTTGTGTTTCAAATTACGAATTATTTACGTTTTATATCGTGCGATATAAATCAGAATTCACCGCGGAGAGCAAATTGTGGTAAATATGGTCAAAGGCATTTAAAGACCAAATGTTTCTGATTTCTTTTATTTTTTTGGGGAAAAATAGGGGAAATTAGCAAGGCATTATGCAGCCCGCCATACAGATTCTATTTTCATAGAGTATTATGAGGCTTTGACCAAAAGCTTGTTCTATCCAACATATTTCCAAAAGGTTTTTATAGTTTGCAATATGTCACTGAACTATGCCCCACTTCTCCACCTGCTGATTTCACTATTCTCCACTTCTAATTCCCTACAATAGTGACTTTGTTACTCCTAAACCAAATCACCTTTTTACACAATTCATTTGTTTGGTTGGAAATACAGAAAAGATATTGTAGCAGCTAACTCTAAATAATTGAGATAAAGCTAATTAGTACATTAACTCAATTACAATATAAGTTTTCAAATCAAATCATATAAATTTACTCGCTCCAAAAATTTTTTTCAAGCATTTGCCTTTTGAAGTAAACACACACACACACACACATTTGTTTGGTTGGAAATGAGGAAATAATATAAATAATATTGTATAACTAACCCTAAACAATTAAAATAAGACTTAACTAGTATAGTATAGTAAGTAGATTACAATATAGGTTCTCAAATCAAATCATATAAATTTACCTTCTCCCCAAAAGTTTTTTCAAGCATTTGCTTTCTGAAGCACGCGAGCACATACACACGCTGGTAACCTGTGCTCTGCATGGGTGTATCGAAAGAAAAATATAGAAATCCATTTGATGAAAGTTTGTAGTTCCCTACGGTAGTCTGTGGGCCTAAAATCTCAATCTAGATCTAAACTAGCAAACTCCACCACCGTTTGAGAAGAGGCTTCGGGAAATAAATAAACAAAAAAATACATAAATGGCGGCGAGAAACCAAGCAGAAGAAGCAGGTCAACAAAAATATACTTGCATGTCTGTCCCTTTCTGCTTTGCTTAGCACTGTTCCGATGTGGCCATCATCACCTCTAGTTCTAACTGTCGGGATTAATGTCCTGGGGTACCAGCCCTTCATCTCCCTCTATAGTCAAATCTATCATAAATACAGTATTGGCAGGGTACTTTGAGGAGAATGACCTTAAATTTAGAAATGGAATCAAAAAACTAAAGTGCACTATCACACTGGTATTTTGTGTGTAAAACTCGGGACTCAACCTTGGCATCCCTTGGAACTAACAACTTTCACTGGCAAGAAATGCATTCATTTAAGACAATCACCCCAGCATCTACCTGGTTTAGGTTCAACAAATCGTCACTGCCAAATTAAGTAAATTTAGATGCCTCAGAATTCTCTCCAGTGCTCTGGTGCTAAAATCATCAACCTTTCTTGTCAACTAGGTGCCTGAACCAAACAACTAGTACAAGCTAGTATGAGTATGTTACCTACAACGTAGATCGTTATGATACAGGAAAACGGGAATGAAAACATAGATCGTCACTTGTTATAAAATATGATACGTTAGGAGTAGACTTTTTTTGGATCGCTTTGTTGGAACCAAAAACGTTTATTAGAATATGAATTTATTTTTTGAGTGTATTTGTAATAATATTAGTATGTAGATATATACACCAAAATGATTTTAACAAATCCAAGCCATTATAAAATAAAATTCCATTGATGTGTGTGTATTTTATATGATTTTTTTTGAACTTTTGATATTTTAGATCGGAACGCTAAATCTTGCGTTCTAAATCACTAATGATTCATGTTTTGGATCGTACGTTCCCAATTCGCAATTTGCTAGGGGAAAAGCGAATTGTGGTAACCATAGACACTGAAGCAATCTCTGAAGAGAACCTGGATATTGGAGTTGCTAATGACAATATGATTACAAACAAAGACAGCAGAGTGGGCATGCACACTTTGCAGCCAAACATTATGCTGATTGAACAGGACTAACTTGCATCAGACAACGGCATTCACATGCTGACCAGGAAATTAGATATATCATCTGTACATCATTTGCCACAATGTCCCAGTTAACAATACAGGCTCTCAGAAATCACACAACTACATGTTCTCTTCCAATATAACACGCCATGATTTATCATGCATCCTTCAGAAAATCAATGCCCAAACATTTTGATGAAAATGGAACAGAATCAAATCATTATATTTTTTAGACACGTATCTCTCTCTATGTTTGTACTTTGTACTGCAGGCCATTTTGTAGGATGCTATGGTTCTTAACGCCCCAAGGCAATGTCTTCTGGATTTTCAGTTTCAAATATTTATCATTATGATTGCAGAGAAGGAAAAATCACCAAGCAGTGCCACTGTTCTTTGAGAAAGTGTAAATGCTTTAACACTTGTCTACTGTGCATTTCGCTAGCACAACAAAAGACTAACAAGACTTTGTGCCTGAAATCTTCTGTGCTAGGTACTACTCCTTCTATGAACCAAAAGCTGACCCTTCACTGGATCTCACTCCAAAAAGCTGGAAACTTAAATTTACCTTTTAACCTCAAGTTGCCATATTACTTCTAACATCGTTCATCTATTGTTTCAATAATTAATTGTTAAGAGTTCTTATTTTTTCAGTTGACTATTTTCTTTTATTTAGTTCTATTTCGGGATATACCAGAATCTTTTAGTGAGGATAATAGTGGAATTCTTCCATTTTTACATTGTATAAATGATTGGAAGAGCAGAGATTGAGAAATAATATCATCAAATTATCTTATGTCTCTGCTTTTCTCTCTCTCTAAAACCCTAAATCTTCACATACAGTGCTTCTCAACTACTTTCATGGAATTGTCCTAGACGCAAGATATTCATAATGAAAATGTTTCATATATCCTAATGTTGGGCCATTAATGGCATTGCCCAGTGTTGTCTTGTCAGTGTCTTGTGTTGGGGAGGGTAGATTGGGCACAAACTTAACTTCTGACATTATTTACATAAAATGACTTAACTCTCCACCTGATGTTCTCAAGCTTGCAAACCCAAGCTTTCACCGTTGCAAGAAGCTTTAGTCCTCACAATAATTCTTAAATTTGAGTGACTTTCACTCTTTGTATACACATTTATGCATGTGTGCACCGCGTGTGGCTATGATGGAGGGCCCCGGAGCTGGCCCCTCCCCAGGAGGCAGAGGTACTATATAAAATAAACATCATTAAAAGATTTAGACCCTAAACCGTACACCCAAACTCCTCCACTGTAACCAACAATACAAGAGCTCCATCTGTTAACAATTGAATAATTGAACAAGCCTGCCTGCTAAGTGTTCTCACAAAAAAAGTTTTGGATGGCCTAGTAAGCATGAATGATTCCACTAAATATTCAATCTATTATCTTTTAATTTGGAATGGTCAGGACTAATAAATTTAGGGAGAAAACCTGAATTAAGTCCTCAGAAGTATCATACTAAGTCAGAAAAGGAAATAAGCAGCACCTTAACAAATTAACAATCAAATTCTTACAAACAACAAAAGAATCACAGAACAAATGTTTTCTTATTTCACACAACCCCAATAGGGGAAAATGAACATCTCATCTACAGCAGCCAATTTCTTTTGATTGAATTTCGCATCCAAAGTTTATAAATTCAAAAAATTAAACAATTAATTATGAAGTGGCAGAGAGCATTGAACTGACAGATCTGTACTTCACAAAATAATCAAAACACAGTATGACACCAAACTAAATGCAGATACCTTCTAAAATTTGTTGATGGAGGATATCCGCAGCAAAATGTTACTTTTTCTCTCGTCAGCGGTGTTACTATTTGTGTTCTTCACCCTGTCTTTATATTGTACTAACAATTAATTCCACACTGTTGAACATCTGGGCCGGTCACCTGGGTAGTGAAAGGATCAATTCGAACCCATAATAAGGAAAAGATAGAAGCGAGGAGGATTGCCCACACGACAACAATTGTTGGTGTCCTGTTCTGGCGTCCCATGAGACCCTTAAGGAAGGGATAAAGATGAACGATCACCCAGAAAGCAAAAAATAGCTTGCCAAACAGAGGACCCCAGGACTGATAGCCACTGTTAATGGCATAAGAGACTCCAGCAACCACTCCAACCAGATTAATTATGAGGAGAGTGGTTGGTGGGATGAGTAAAGTTGTCCATTTGAACATATAGAGTTCAGTAAAGTCCCCATCTTCATCAGATGCTTTAGAAGTGACAGTGAAATTGGTATCAATGCCAGCAAGGACTTTAAGCAGCCCTTGGAAAACAGCAAATAGGTGGGCAGAAACCCCTCCTATAACCCAAAACTGTTCATTTCTCCACCATTCATCAATTCCAACACCACTCCATCTCATTTCCAATATACCCGTGGCAAAGATGGAAAGAAAGAGGGATATAAACCAGATACTGGCGAAGTTACTGATCTGCAACAAACAAGACAAACCCACAAGAACGCAAATCAATGGCATTCAACCAAATTTAAAGAGATCAACATGTTAGATAGTTTTTTCGATGGGCCTTTTCCCATCATTCAGTAATGTTATTTACAAATCAAAATTACTTTGACCTTATTGAGTTAATACAAATATTCCTTCTTTTGAGATGTTGCTTGTCAATTAGAATTCATTCTTTCTAACTGTTGCTTGGCACTTCAATTTAGGATGAGAAAATCTCAAACCAGCATACTTCAATGTCAATAAACAATAAGTTTTAATGGAAATGAATATATCTGTGCGTTCCTCTCTCTCTCTCTCTCTATTTTATTTTATTTTATTTTTTTTATAGGAAAGTGGTCCTTGAGGTGGGAGTTGAACCTGGGACCTTCGTATACTATCATACTAACCAAGCCTCTTCCCAAGTCATCCAACTCCATGGGTTCCTCTCTCTCTCTCTCTCTCTCTCTCTCTCTCTCTAATTACTTGGTAATGTTATTAAAAAAAATGATTTTTTTTTTCTGTTTTGTGTTAATCAAATTGTTCCTTCCATTAATTGTTGCTTGCCACTTATGTTTTCATTCTTTCAAAAAGTTGCTTGGCACTTCAATTTAGGTTGAGAAAATCTAGAACAAGCCTACTTCAAAAATTGTTGATACATACTAGGTTTTAGTGGCAAATATCTGAGTTTTTCTAAAGGTTTGTGTAGAAAATTTGTTCTTCCAAAATGTGATATCCTACAGCAAGGCATTAATCATGTGTCATTTAGAGTTCATTCTTTAACACATCATCCAAATACAATCATCGAAAATAGAAAATGAAGGTTTCGAAGGCAGGAATATTATTATAATTACCTGTGGAATAATAAACTTTCCAGTGAGTAGACAGACAGCTGGTAACGTACAATATGCAAGCAAAGGAATGGCCGTGACTGGGTAAATGGTGGTGTTCACATAAGCAAATCTCTCAAGCCATTTTAACCTTCCACCATAACCATACCATATAGGGCAATGCCGACTCAGGAGAATTTCAACAGAACCTAGAGCCCACCGAAGCACTTGATTCAAACGATCAGAAAGGTTAATAGGGGCAGATCCTTTGAAAGCTGGGCGTTGCGGCATGCAATAGATTGATCGCCATCCACGGGCATGCATCTTAAATCCCTGTGAGGATATCTTCTGTAACAGAACCATAGATCCATCCTATCTGCACAAAAAAACAAAGTACGTTGTTGGATTGCTACAAGCAAAATATGACTAAAAAGTGTCCCTACATATTTTCCAAATGAACAAAATGCTACTCTATCAAAATTAGGCATTAAATAAAAAGGAAGAAATACTGAATGCATCCCCTCCATCCCCAGAGAGAGAGAGAGAGAGATGAAATGAAAAAAGAAAGATGGGGAAAGATCCACTTGTTGAAAAAGCATTTTCTTGCTTACCTTAAAACTCCATTAGTATCACACTAATCACCAGAACAAAGTATAAAAAATAAATAATGTCTACTGTCTTAATCAGAATAGACCCCAGCCAATTTAGTATGCAATTTTAAATGAAACAACACAATTGATTTCCCTAGAACATCAATCTTTGTTGATGTATACTTGAAAACTTTTGTCATGAAACTGTTGTTTTCCAAAAGAAAGCATTGGTATTCTTGAGGCTAATAAGAAGTCAAGTTTGCCTGTAACTACAATTCTTATGACTGTCTCAGGAATAACATTAGGAATAAAATTACCAATGTTAGAGATTACAGGAACTAAGTCATATAGATAACAGATTTTATCATCAAGAGGACCCACCCCTTTCATGCTTCCAATCCCACACTAATAGCCAAGAAACATTCTATACAAATCCCAGAATTCAAAGGGGGAATTCTGAGTAATTCATCTTGAAAGTAGCAGTACAAAGAAAAGTAAAAGCTTCAGAAAGGAAAATATGACATACTTCACTTCCCCAGTCTGTCTTGTCCTCATATCCACAGCTAATTACATGAATGGCTTCTTTGAGGAGGATTTCAGGATTGGCAGATTGTGAAACTCCACCATTTTCCATGAGTGTTGAGGCAACAAACACGGCTGACTGACCAAATCTTTTCTCCAAGCTCATTTGTGACATGAGCAGTGACTTCTCATCATCAAATCCAGTACCTGATTGTAGAATAACAGGAAAAAGTCTCAGAGATCACATTAACAGCCTCTATTATCAGAAAAAAGATTGCATTAACAGACTCCATTGAATTACTATTCTCACAAGTGGTAGTGTATCAGTCACCACAAAATAAATTATATAGGGGATATGGGATAATTATGTGTTGGATATGAATTTAACATGAGTAGAAGCAGACCCCACAGTACCTTCAAACAATTTAAAAGTCCAGCATGCACTCAAAGTGGAGCAAAAAAAATCCTTAACTTCTTAAAAGTAGCAAAATGTATAGAAGGAGTTAATTTAGTTTGGTTCCACCAACTTTTAGCACTAGAAAGTCATATTTGTTTGCAAATGTTGTTGTGATGGTATGAAAAAGCAATCATAAGATCTTAAAACTATGAACACAGAAGGAAATAACTATTTCCCTTACTGTGAAATATAAGGATCAAAGTTTTAAAATGGTTCCAAGAAGAAAGGCATAAATGTCCTAACTAAACAGCTACTTAACATGGCTGACAATTGGAAGATTCACGTCCATGCGTTAATAAATGTGCTGCTTGCATGTAGAACCACAACAATTAAACTATACCTTCAATCCCTTCCTCAATATCTTCTAGATTGAATACTGGCACAGTGGGGTCCCCATGCTTGCATGATTTCTTCTTAGCTGCAGTCATTTTTACTTGACTTGGAGCTTTTCTTTCGCGACGAACCAAAGCATGAAGAAAGCAAACCTGGCTTCTTATGCCCGGGCTTGAGGGGAGGCTCATAACCATACAAGGCTGTTCTGTTGAAAACACATCCTGTTCCCACGTATACAGGGCCTTGGATGCCATCCAAGCCTCTTAGATTTATCTGAGATCCAAAAAAAATGCTGTAATTAAGTAGTTCTAACACTATCTAAAATGGCAATACGCAATCTGCAGATAATTGATTCAAGAAGAAAAATAAACAGAACTTACATCAAAGAAAACAGTGTTACGATTTGCATATCGGTCATTCTTATCAATCCCATCAAACCTCTGTGGAAATTGGACATAGCAAACTGATTTTCCGAGGTTTGGATCCATAAGAAAACACATAGCTTCCCTCAATGCCTTACTGTTGTTTATGTAATGATCACAATCAAGATTCAACATGTAGGGCCCATTGGTAAGGACTGCTGACACACGAACCTGTAGGAGTGTTGCACAGATCGTTAGGGCTTGCATCTACCAAAAGAAAGAAAGCACAGAGATAACTTTTTTTTTTTTTTGGGTAAGTAGAAAGCACAGAGATACTTACAAGTGCATTCATAGCTCCAGCCTTTTTGTGATGTTGAAAACCGGGACGCTTTTCACGAGATACATAGACTAATCGTGGAAGCTCATTACCCTCACTGTCATGTCCTCCACTATGACCTAAGAAAACCTGAGCCATTATGAAGATATAATCGAACATGAGCCAGGATAGAGAAGAGTTTATGAATAGAAGCATTTCACAACGGCCACATCAGATCAGAGTATTTATAAGTGGGAGAAAAAAAAAAAAACAAAGACAATATCCGCACAACAGCATAAACAAGCAGAAAACTTAATTTAAAAAAAAAAAGATTATTAAGTGTTAATGGAAAATATTAGAAAGTGCATGCATAAGACTAAAGCAGGAAATTTAAATTTTGCAAGGATGACATTATCAACATACATGAAAACAATGATATTATTATGTGTGATTTGTAATACCCAATATCCTTTAAAAGGAAAATAATTGGGAATCGAAAATGTTGTGAACCAGTGAAGATACACTTTCTGCTACCAAGCCAGGTCAAAATAAACAGACCTGGATCATTCCCGGATGATCTCTGGTGTTATTTCCAGGCCAAGGTGTACCATCTTGCATCACCCACCCTTCATCGGGAACCTTTTGTGCCTTTGCAACAAGCCCATTGATACGAACTTTAAATTCTTCATATTCTCTCTGCAATAACAGTAGCAGCAGGTAAAAACATTAACTGCAACCACAAGATAGACAAAAATAAAGATATTAAGTGCAAAACCTAAACTCTTAACTGAACCTAAAAAAAAGAGAGGAAGTAAAGCCTAAACTTACCTTCATTGCTCTGCGGTCTTTAACAAATGATGGATGAACCTTATCTTTTAAGTAATCAATCTTCTGTGCAAAGTACCATTCGGGAGCCCGTGGCTCAATGCTGTATTTCTTACAGAAAGGAACCCATTTTCTTGCAAATTCTGAAGTTTCGGACAGAGCTTCAAATGTCAACATGGCAGCGCCATCATCAGATACATAGCATGAAACTTTGTCAACAGGGTAATCAACTGCAAGAATAGAAAGGACAGTATTGGCTGTGACAAGCGGAGGTTCCTTTAAGGGATCAACAGTACTGACAAAAATGTCAACAGCAGCCAACTGAGATGGTTCCCCTTCACGGTCATATCTGTTAATCATTAGGATTTTCAAATTAGAGTACTGAAACAATGTGGGAACATTCGGAAAAGCCGAAAGCAATAAGTAACGAGAATTAAAAAAAGATTGAAAATAAAATTTACCTTAAAGCCAGCCTGTCTAAATATGTTTCACGGTTCACAGGAAACCACTTAGGGAACTGATCCAATATCCAAGATATTGCAAACCATATCTCACAAATCACTGATATTAGCCACAGAGCAAAGGCATTCGGAACAGGATTTGTTATACGATAGTGCAAGAATATGCTGAGAATGATAAGACGCAGAACTATAACCATTCTATAAGGATTTATCCTAGAGGATGGAATAGAAACCTTCCTTGAAAGAGGCTGGCGGGCTTCATCATTTCTGCATTACAAAAGGGAAACAACCAAAAAATTAATAGAAATAACACTAGCTGATTCCAAGCTTAAGTAGAGACGAACCCTAAGCATATTTCTGAAATCATTTACAGCAGATGCTCATCTATTGATATTATTCAAGGAAGCCAAGATATTTTAAATCTTATAATTGATGTTACACAAAAGCAGCAAAACAACAAATTGTAATGATTATATGAGAAAGAGTGCATTTGATTGGATGCAGAGACAAAATCATTCTCCTTTTTTAGACAGAGAGAGAGAGAGAGAGAGAGGTGGTGCATAGGCCAATACATTGCAATTGAAGTGACAACAGTGTTAGGCCTTTAAGCAATCAGATAGAGCCACAATGCCAAGTGAGAAACTTACAATAAAGAGTCATCCATAACCACATCAGTGCTGGCATCAATATCTCCACCACCCCTGCCTTCGGAATGTGCATTACTAACACTCATGGGAACCACATTTTTTTCTTGCTTTACTTTCCAACCATCAACTCTCTCTTTCCAGGCTACATTGCCAGGTCCTGGTGACCCAAACTCCTTTACCGAATCTACCACTCTAATATTAGCTGCAAATGAAGATTCCATTGAAGCTGTAATTGATTTATGAACCAGATGACATAAAGGACATATAAAGTACATCTTAAATGAGAGAGAGAGATACGTGATTGATTGATGTCTGCTGCATAGGGGAGTGCACGTACATGCTTCCCACCACCTCCGAACATCAGCAGACACCGTTGAAAGGTGCTCAGGAGATGCAGCTGACAAATCTCCAGAAACCTGAAAAATAAAGCATATATGTGACTATTACTTTTACTGTTGAATTTTACCATGGAGTAAAAGAACTAGAACATAAACTAGAAAGTAAGAATAGATAAACCTACTGTTCGCTCATTAGTCAGCAAAGGAATATTATTTAGAGAAACTTCTTTGTCATAGTTTTGAGGTGCAACATCCTTCTCCTAGTCCATCGTTCTTATGCCAGCTAAGCATGCGCTCTGCTATCTTCTGCTTGTGGTCTTGAACACCTAATGAATAATTGAAATCACTAGGCCACATCCTCAGCATCAGCATCTTCCACTTCATCCCCATGAATAGGAGGGCTTCCTAAAAGCAAAGAAGAAAATCCCCAGAAATTTCATGCATGTTTCAAGAACAATAGAGACAGTGATGCAAATTGAAGTATTGAACAAACCTTTGTGCCTCTTGTACTTAGTCTTGCATTGAGGACAAGACTGATTGCCATCTTTCCGCTCATACTCATAACAGGGCCTGCAAACAGGAAATGCGCAGACACTGCAAGCAACAAAGGGTTCACAGTCCAAAGTTGTGCCAATATTGTCACTACAGATTTGGCAGACCTGGCCACCAATGTGCTTCGTAGACTTTAACTGAAAATCCAGCAATAGAAGTCAGTAATCAGAAGCAGAAAAGTTGCATGATCCAAGATCCTTTACAACCTAACCAAAAGTGCAAAAAAGGAGATATCTAAAGAGAAACAATCTAGATGAAACTATGAGCAATTCACACTGCAGAAAATGAAAGATCTGAGCAAAATACATGTTACATAAAGAAACTAATCTATCATGTCCCATTAGGTTGTAGCTAAAGATATTAGGCTGCATTTGGATCACGAAAATACAAAATAAAGAAAATAATTTCTTCAAACTTCGTACTGTTGGATGAGGCTGTGTAAGACTCAGATAAATAATGCAATATGAATTCGGTTTATTTCCTGGACAATGGCACCTTAGAAATGTTTAATATTTTGTTATCAAGAAGGCACCTGCATATTGTAATGTAAGAACAACAATAATAGAAATTGCCTGCTGCATTAAGGTTTCTGAAAAACCAAAAGAGCCTAGAATTTTTCCAATTTAGATTTCTCATTATTTGGGCCCCAGAGAGCAAAAATCTAGACATCAATTAACCTCATACTGCTAGTTTTCTTACTTAAGGCGACTCCAGTCTTTAGTTCCCTTCAAAGAACAGCACATATCATATGCCATCAGATCAAAATTTTCTTTTCTTTAGTTCATTGTTTTTAAATTTACCATATATTCATGGAAATTGGTGCCTTTTGGTATCATTATTGGAAACCTAAATTTGAACGAGACAAATTTTGAACAAAAAGAAAAAAAATTAAGCCATAAATTAATAACATGTGGCCTAATTCACGTCAGATTCAGAATTATTATTTTTTTTCAAGAATGAAAAAAAAAAAAAGATTTTCTAAATTCAGCCAAAGTCTAAAACAATTTTCAGGAAACCAATTAGATTCAGAGTATTAGGATGCAGATTAAATTTCCAAAAATTATCTCCCTAGCCGCAACTATCAAATCATCCACCCCAGTTTTTACTCAATAAATATAACAGCGTTAAATACAAAATTCCCAAGTAATTTAGATGCAATTTGCCAATGAACATCAATAATGATTGAGAAACAGACATAAATAAATCAGTCATAACAATACTAGCGAGTAGTCAGTCATGAGTCACCATTAAACTAATAATTCATATACAAAAACTAACCAGAAAGTTATACGTAGATATACATTTACAAACATACAGATATAAACACACACATATACATTATTAATAAGCCAATCGAATTAGAAATGAAATTGTTGACATTAACACTAACCTCGGTTTCTCCTTCATTCTCCATATGATCTGTTCACTGAAATGCACAGGATGAATCGAATCCGAATACAGCGGTTTAATCTCGATGAGAAAGTTTTGACTTTTCTCTTTTCAATGAGTTGTTCAATTCACATTATAGATCTATTTCAAAACAGAGGCAAAAATTAAATGAAAGCTCATGTACGCAAGTGTTTAATTTTTTTTTTCTTTATTAGTAGTTGGAACTTCAAAATCGAGTCAATGAACAGCTATTGGATCATCGATGAATCTGTTAGTTCGGCAATGAGATGCTTTGAGGAAGAAAGTTCCGAGGAGAGAGAGAATCTGGCAACGACTCTGACAGTGAGAGAGTTTAAATAAGACCGACAGCGAGACGGAGCCGACATTGACAGATCTATTCCCTCCTTTTCCCTTTTTTTTTTTTTTTTTTTCTCTTTTTTGTTTGATTTGTTTTTTTAATTATAGTATTCACATTCATGAGGATTAAACCAAAGTTTTGGACTGTGCTCCTTTGATTATATTTCAATTTTTTTTTAGAAAACTAAAAATATTTAAAAATTGTTTGAGAGATTTTTTTTAAATAATTATTTTTAAAAAATTACTAGAACTACTTTTTATATGTTTCTAGAAATTTTAAATTCATTAAAAAAATTGATCTAAAAAAAAGAAAATAAAAAAATTAACAGAAAACATGTTTGATATAGTATTTTGGATTTTTTAAAAAATATTTATTTTAAAAAAGTTACTAGATTTTTTTGAATTTTTAAAATTTTAAATTTATTAGAAGAAAAAAAAAAAGAACCAAGATAAGTGTATTTTCAAGATTTTCATAGTTTTTCTTAAAATGTATATATATAGATAGATAGATATTTAAAGGAAAAGGAAATCATATCCAAAAATGGTTGGTATTTTGTGCAATATGAAAGTAGTCTTACTAATGATTAATCTTTTCCAGTGGTACGAAATTGATTGCATCAGAGTTATAATGTATTTGGTCCATCTTATCATTCTAAAATAAACATAGGAATCATTAATTTTAAAAGACAAGTACAAAACACATCTTCTATTACTCTAATTTAGAATGAGATTTCTTGTATTTCTATTGCTATAAGAATTCTTCTGTCACGTTTTTTACATTATTATTTTACACTGTTTGTTAAGAAAATATAAGTTAAGCATCCAAGTTTACCATATAAAAGTACCTAACATGTGGTATTCTACTAATAGTTAATACATAGAAAATCTTGTAAATCACAAATTATAAATCTATAGCATATTTAACAATAGAGAGAAGGGTATTTCTTATGTATATAGTTTTACAATTTCTTTAAGAAAACCCAAATTAAAATATCTAGATCACCCAACTAACCCAAATCAACAGTTCTTGAGTTGACTTGATTCTCCAATGGCATAACTCTATACCAAATATAGATTCAATCAATTTTGATCGGTTTATTTTATTTTTTATATGGTTTCTTGGTCCAATTTTGATATTATTTCACTGAGAATTGAGTATGTTTTTGTAATATTAATTATATGCAGATAGTTGATATTTGTATTAGGACCATCTTCGCTACACTTTTTAACTATGTAAACCAATTGACATAAGACCTTATTTTATTTGTCATATATCTAAAAGTGTATTGAGAGAATTGAGGGAATGACACTTTTGAAGTGTTCAAGGTGTCTTATGTGCAAACCAGTTGATGCTATGTATACCAACTCATAGTAAAGCATGCAACTCCACTTATAACGTGAATGACACTTGACAACAGACTTGACTTTTTTTTAGTAAAAGATTTTTTCAATTCTCTTATTCTATTTTTTAAAATATGTATTACATAAGACCTTATTTTACTTGTCATATATCCAAAAATGGATTGAGAGAATTAAGGGAATGACACTTTTGAGGTGTTCGAAGTATCTTATGTGCAAACCAGTTAATGCTTTATATATTAACTCATAGTAAAGTATGCAACTCCACTTGTAACGTGAATGACATTTGACAACAACTTTGAATTTTTTCAATAAAAGATTTCTTCAATTCTCTTAATGTATTTTTAAATATATATTACATAAGACTTTATTTTGTTTGTCATATATCCAAAAGTGTAATGAGAGACTTAAGGGAATGACACTTTAGAGGTGTTAGAAGTATCTTATGTGCAAACCAGTTCATGCTTTATATACTAACTCATAGTAAAGTATGCAACTTCACTTGTAACGTGGATGACACTTGACAACAGATTTGACTCTTTTTTAGTAAAAGATTTTTTCAATTCTCTTAATATATTTTTAAATATGTACTTCATAAGTCCTTATTTGGTTTGTTATATATATATATATATATATATATATATATCCAAAAGTACATTGAACGAATTGAGGAAATGACATTTTTGAAGTGTTCGAGATGTCTTATGTGCAAACAAGTTAATGTTTTGTATATCAACTCATAGTAAAACATGCAACTCCACTTGTAATGTGAATGATACTTAACAGCAGATTTAACTCTTTTTAAATAAAAGATTTCTTCAAATCTCTTAATATATTTTTAAATATGTACTACATAAGAACTTATTTTGATTGTCTTATATCCAAAAGTGTATTGAGAGAATTGATGGAATGACACTTTCGAGGCGTTCAAGATGTTATATGTGCAAACCAATTGATGTTTTGTATACCAAGTCATAGTAAAGCATGCTGTAACATGTAATGTCATTGGCAATAAATTTGATTCTTTTCATTAAAAGATTCCTTCAATTTTCTTAATACAATTTTAGATGTGTTGTATAACACCTTATTTTGTATCTCATATATTCAAAAGTGTATTGAGAGAATTTTTTATTAGAGAGGATTTCAGTCATTTGTCAATGAGTATACTCATGTCCTGTACAATAGTTCTTTTACATTTCTTTCAAATATATATTTAAAAAATAGTACAAATATAGATTGATAAATCATTATTTCTAAATAAAGAACAAAAATTGACATTGAATACAATGTTTAAGTTAATTATAAAAAAATTATTTTTGATGCATGAACTCAATATGAGATCATGCAAACCAAAAATCAAATCAACACGAGTAATGTTTTGTGGCACAACTAGCACAACCCATGTGACTAATTGTGCTATAAAAAAATTGTGTCACAAAACATTACTCAATCAACATAATTAATTTGAGTTGTTTTAACAATTTAATTAGTATTTTTGGAATCTTAGTTTAAATTTCTATTTTATGAAGACTTAATTAAATTTGGTTTTTTTTTTTATAAAGCAGTGAGTTTCACCTCTCTTTTTTTGTAATACATAATTATGGTGTTACTTTCTATCTTCTTCAAATAAATATTATTGAAGAAATAGATAGAAGAAAAGAACTTGCAGAAATATTTGTATATATTTCTGTGTATAAAAATTGTACAATATAGGGCCTATTTATAGGTAGAAGAAGGCCAAGCGAAAAAGGAAAGACAATAAATACAAAGAATAAGAATAAAGCATAAAATCAGAATATGCTATATTGGAATATTGCTATATTCTATATTCTAACATCCCCTTTCAAACTCGAGATGACGAAGTCAACTGGAGTTTGGAAACAAAAGCACGTAGTTGACCGGGAGGATGAGACTTCGTGAAAATATCGGCAAATTGATCTTCAGAAGAGACAGATCGAAGATGTAAGGTGCCTTGCTGAAGGTGGTGCCGAATGAAGTGACAATCAATTTCAATATGCTTAGTGCGCTCATGAAAGATATCATTGTGAGCAATCTGGATAGCGCTCCGATTATCACAATAAAGAGGGGAACTAGTTGTTTGAGGAGCACCCATGTCTGTCAAAAGCCATCGTAACCACAAAAGTTCAGCTGTAGTATCAACAAGTGCACAGTACTCAGCCTCAGTACTAGAGTGGGTAACAACAGTCTGCTTCTTATTATGCCAAGAAATGAGAGAGGTGCCGAGTAAGAAACAGTACCCTGTGGTGGAGCGACGATTGGTAGGATCACTAGCCCAATCAGTGTTAGAGTAGGAGTGGAGCTCAAGAGATGAGCGAGAAGAAAAGTGAAGGCCATGAAACAAAGTTTTCTTGGCATACCGTAAGATGCGAAGAACAACATCATAGTGAGTAGAGCGAGGGGCACTCATAAACTGGCTAACCAGATGAACTGCATAGGAAATGTCTGGTCGGGTAACAGTGAGATAGATGAGACTACTGACTAGTTGTCAATAAAAAATAGCATCAGGAAGAGATTCACCATCAGTAGCAAATAACCGAACATTAGCATCAAGCGGAGAAGTGCATGTTTTGCTGTCAGTTAAGCCTACTTTAGAAAGCAAGTCAGATGCATACTTAGCTTGAGAGAGATAATAACCATCTGAACCAGATGTAACCTCAAGACTTAGAAAGTAGTTAAGTTGCCCCAAGTCCTTTATTTCAAAATTCTGACTCAAAAAATGTTGAAGATCTCGAATACCAGAGAGATCATCCCCTGTAATGATCATGTCATAAACATAAAGAAGAATAAGAATAATACCAGCACCAGTGGTCCGAAGGAAAATAGCATAGTCATAGGCACTAGGGGTAAATCCTTGTTGAGCAACAACACAACTAAATTTAGTAAACCAAGCTCGGGGAGCTTGTTTGAAACCGTAGAGAGCACGCCGAAGACAACAAACTATGTGAGGAGGATGGGCATAACCAGGTGGAGGATGCATATAAACTTCCTCGGCAAGATCACCATTCAAGAATGCATTTTTGACATCCATCTAAAACAATTACCAACGACGCATAACAGCAACAACAAACAAAGATCGAACAGAGGTAAGACGAGCAACAGAGACAAAAGTCTCCTTATAGTCAATGCCATACTCCTGAGAGAAACCCTTGTTAGAATATAGAATATAGCAATATAACATATTCTAGTATATTCTGATTTTATGCTTTATTCTGATTTTTTGTACTTATTGTCTTTCTTTTTTCGCTTGGCCGTTTTCTACCTATAAATAGGCCCTATATTGCACAGTTTTTATACATAGAAATATATACAAATATTTCTACAAGTTCTTTTCTTCTCTCTATTTCTTCATGGTATCAGAGCCAGGTTTGAGCTTGCACACAGTGGCACACGTAAGTTCCAAGCTTCGGGCCTCTGCGGTCTAGAGGGGTGTTGGATTGTCCCACATCGCCCCATTCAAGCTCTTCTGTGCTAGCTATAAGGTCTTTTAACCCCTCTCCTTAACGTCATGGTTTTAAGGAGCTGCATGGGCTGGACCTTCATTTCAATAATTATAAATAACTTGTTTGTCAATATTTTAATTCTTATACAACCAAATATTATGAATGACTTATTATCATATAATGTTATGCATGACTTGTTACTATTGTATTCCCATTCAAGTCTAGAAAAAGATGACAACTCAATTGACTTGGTTCAATATTGACCTCAACTGTAATTCAAATCAAAATAAATTTGCTTCCTTTTTCTAACCTAAACCAATTATTGAACATATAAACCAAATCAACACAACTCATATAAAATTTGATTTGGCACGAATTGATTCAGTCTTTGAGAACACAAAAGTTCTCTTTTTTCTTTAATTATACTCATTACAATTTTTTTTCCTTTTTGGTTTTCCTGTGAAATCACTTGCATAACTATTTTATAGTGTTTTCTAACTACACAAATACAAACATCCCTTTGTGTTCTTTTGAATTATATTGTCCTCTCAATTGTTTTATTAATAAATTATAGATTTCTCCTTCCATATTACAACTATCAACGATCATAAAAACAAAATCATACATCAACAATAATTTTCTAAAATGCCAACAGTACCAAAGAATGTAAAAAATTATTATAGATGATAAAATGGATGAATGCTTCAACCCTTTTAATACAAGATGGCATAAACTAGGAGTCACATCCATTCATGCACTCACCACATCTTTTTAAAAATAAAAGAGAAAGAGAAATGTACTCATCTCATATAACATGCATAAGATTACATTTACAAGAAGTACTACATATCCTTTAGTCCAATTCATTAAGATTTTTACCAATTTTTTATTTTATTTTATTTTATGTGAACAACATGTTAATTTAATCTTATTTAAAAAATGTTAGAAAATTAATTTTGAGTTAATTATTATTAGGTTATTGAGAATAAGTGTTTACGAGTTTAGGTTCAAGGCAAAACATTGAAACCTTAAAAGTTTCAAACATTTTTTTTTAATTATTTGAGATCAAGTCTAATATTGCTGACATGGCCACTATTAATTTTTTTAAATGAAAATTTTGTGCCTTAAATAATTATTCTCGTTGGACAGAAGCCATTGTCATTGTATCATTAGCCACAAAAGTAATCTACCATTTCTCATGGTAAGTTTCTCTCATTTTGGTCAGTTTAGTCATCTTGTTGGAAAAAATGGGTTTGAGCATCATTATAATTAGCTATTTTTGAGCTAAAATTAAAGTGGATCCTACAAATTAATTTTAGTGGGTCCACATGGGAATGTGTTCTTCTCCATGAGGAGATTAAAATTATATATTGGGTTGCTCAAAACCATTAAGGAGTGAATGAGAAATTGCCTCCAAACATCACCACTTGAAAATGGTAATTAAAGCTTGAAGCTTGTGCAAAAAGCTTGTGTCCCACATAGGATAGGAACAAGGCTTTTAAAGAGTATATATACACATACCTTGGGGGGAGGGGGGTTTGGGCCCCAAGGGGCATCCCAGTTTTATGGAAGGAAGAGGACCTAGTACATGCTTGGCTCACCACACGCGCGTCGCCGCTGCAACCCCACACCGAACCGGGCCGGGCTCAGTTCTGGGCTTGGGCTTGTAGTGTATATATTTTTTTAGAGAAGACTTATTTAAAATTTTTCAAACCTGAAACATAGTCGTTTTGAATATACGTTTAAGTTACCATTGGGATTCTAAAACTTACCGTTAGGATTCTGAAACGTTTTCGGTTTGCGATGTCCGTATGGTTACCGTTGGGAGTTTAAAACGCTGTCGTTTTGGAAGCATTGTTTGATTGAATGGGCGTCTTCTTCATGAACAAACACGACCCAAGTTTCATGCCTGTACCTAACAAGTATGAGCGAATCTATAAATAGGACATGATCACAGCATTCTACATTCATTCAATCATTTTGCATATCATCTTTGAGAGAGAGTTCTGCATAAGTTTTGGTTCGATAGAACACATTGGAAGTGCTTGCCTTTGTGTTGTACATCATTTTATCTTAGGAGACATACTGTCAAGAACTCGAAGCACCACTGCGAGGGCAATAAATTGTCTTAAGAAAATTGTGTCCAACACAAGACTTGATCAAGTTCTCTGTATTCTGCAACTTTTTCTTTTGCAACAGGTTCTGCTTTTAATTACGTTTAATTGTTTTTGTTGTTTTAGTTAAGTCTAATTCTGTTTTACGATTGTAACTATTTTAATATGGTTTCAAAATAGTTCTGTATTTTTAGAATTGTTTTTGTATTTTTCAAAATAGTTTCTATTTTCAATTTTAATTTCTGCTTCTGACTTAAATACTGATATATTATTTGATAACACATCTAACCATTATTATTTTATGACTGTCATCTTCATTGTTCGTCAAATTTATCCAGTGCCGCAACATCACCAATGGGTTTCATTGTTATTTGATTTTTTCTTTTTCTTTTTTGTAGATTGTAAAATTTCCATCAAACATGGTTTTACACAACAATTATTGTGATAAGTTGCTAACTCAAAATCACTAGAGAAATTGCTATTATGAATACATTATACTAGAATACATTTATCATTCTTTAGAAGAGAGTGGAGGTAGTATAAAGTGATGCATCCAAGAGGCACTTTTGTTTCATTCAGAAATTAAGGTACATTTTGCCCAGAATTACATTGGTGGCTTAATACAGGTTATATCAATTAGCTTATGATTATTTCCCCTTATTTTGTTAGTTTATAATAAGTTTGTTTTCATTTGCAAGAGTCTATTTTTGTGAAGGTAGTCCCAAATTCCCTTCACAAATAAGGTGGACGTTTAATGGATCTTAAGTCTTAATGTGGCTTTTAGTTTTTCTCAACTTTTCGTATTAGTCTGTAGTATATCGATCACTTTGTCTAACTAAAATTTCTCAATTTGACCATAGTTGTGCCTTCACAAAGGAGTTTGGGTCCACTCTAATTTTAAGAAGAAAATATTTAAGTTTTAAAGAGGAAGACAAACTAGAAACAGAGAAATTTCAATTGCATGTCTTTTTCCTACTTCCCATTCCTCCTTAGTTCCTCATACTTTACCTAATATATTTACTAAACAAGCATATTGCTATGAAGTTGGTGAGATTCTAAAGTTTACATTCATTTTATCAATCAGTCGCTGCCCCATGGCTGTAACCTGATAAAATAAGGAGTAGAAGACAAAAATAGAAAATTTCTCAGGTTTGATACAAACAGAGAAATTTCATTGTTGGTATTCTCAAATTTAATTTGAGAAATTTCCCTATTCTTTTTAATTTTTTAGTTGGTATTCACAAGTATCATTTTTACAAGAATAAGTAACAAATGAAGTATCATTTTGTAGAATTTTTTTTAATAGTTGACTTTTCATACTTCTAAGACATGAAGGTTACAAAAAATTTCGCTGATTGGAAGTTAATGCAAAGTGAAAATCATTTTTCCATCTAAAGAATTTGGAGTGATTAGGGGACATAGAAATTTTAGGAAATTTTTTCTGTTAAACTAGACTAAGAAATTCCTATGTTATAGTAGTGTAATTACACTCTGCAAATATTGATTTTTTTCTTTATGAATTTGATATGCAAGTGGGCCTTATTTGATAAATTTTAATTTTTAGAGTCCAAATATATAAAATTTATTAAAAATGAATTAAAATTTTGTAAGTCATTGAATTTTGAAATTTGAAAAAAAGAAAAGGAACACATGCCAGAACTCATGAAAAAAATGAAAAACTTTGTTATGCAATTGAGATAGGAGTGTTTTAGTCAACAAATAAGTGAAGGGCTTTTGAAGTAAATAAAATTAGTTTTGGACCCAATTTTAAGTAAGTACTTTATAGTTTCTTGGTTTAATTTTGAAATTATTTCACAGAGAATTGATATGTTTTTGTAATACTAATTGTATGCAAATAGCTGATATTCGAATTAAGGACCATCTCCACTAAAATTTTCAGCCGTGCAAATCAATTGATGCTTTATATACTAACTCATAGTAAAGCATGCAACTCTGAGACACTTAACAACAAATTTGACTCATTTCCCTTAAAAGATTCTTTCAGTTCTCTAATACATTTTTAGATATGTGTTACATAAGACTTTATTTTGTATGTCCTATATCCAAAGTATAATGAGATTAATTGAGAGAATGACACTTTAGATGTGTGTTGTATGCAAACCAGGATGATGCTTTATATACCAATTCATAGTAAAACATGCAACTCCACTTGTAATGTAAATGACACTTGACAACAGATTTGACTCTTTTTTAAAAGATTTCTTCAATTCTCTTAATATATTTTTAAACATGTATTACATAAGACCTTATTTTATTTGTCATACATCCGAAAGTGTATCGAGAGAATTGAGGTAATGACACTTTTGAGGCGCTCAAGATGTCTCATGTGCAAATGAATATTGCAATATTTCTAGAGATGTCCATTTTCAATCTTGGCCAGCCTGTCTTGTCTGTCAGCTGTCTTAAAATCAGAAATGTTTCTCAAACCTTCCATCCATGCTATTTTGCTTCAACCTGAGATGGAAATCATCAGTGATTCGCACAGATACATATTAACAGGTGATCATCTCAAGCCTAGAATAAAGCTCAGTGTCAGAAACATCAGAAGCTGGAATCAACTGGTGAGGATGACTACTACTTTGTTGGCAATTTGGCACAACTGCATCAATTCCAAACTTCCCTGCATGAAATGAGTTCAAAATAATGGACTTCAGACAATCAGAACCTCACCTCGTCCTCCAGAGCTATAGGACACTCCAGCGATAAATTTGTCTCCTTGAGCCCAAATATTTGATAGTAAACACCTGACTGGATTAAAAGTTTCAGCATTTGTTCTTTGGAAGCAAAACTAGCTCTGCTTGTCATGGAAAGCACCTAGAGACTAGAGCTGGATCCCACCTTTAGTGGAAGTGTCCAGCCTCGAGTGAATAATAAGAAAGAGGTGATAAACATTTCCCCTTGTGAATGACAAATGGAAGCATTTAGCGTACTCATAAAATGAACAATAGACCAGACATTAACATATGCATACTTTAGATAAAAAATGGTTTAACGACCAAAAGCAAAGTAAGAATTAAAAAAATGACAATAAAGAAAGTGGTCTGTTGCCAAGGATTATATAAAGCAAACAGCTTTGCCAGGATGTTAAGGCCTTTAGAGCCTTTTTGTCTAAGCGTCAAAGAGGCAATTTTGCGTGTTTGCACGCAAAGTTGCTCAGCTTTGCACACGAATGCACAAAAATCGTGTCCCTGGCGCTTCAACAAATGGGCCTTCAGTAAAAAGCACTGATATGAAAAACCTAAAAATGTGTGGTGAGTTATTTTAAAATTAAAACAAATTTGGTTCAATGAAACTGAACACGAATATTCAATCATTATATACATAAAAAAGGAAATTTTATGAACCTAACAATGCTATAAACTATAACAATCATCCATGATAATAATAACCAATCATACACAAAAGACAGATTTATAATGAAAAAAATCTTTCAAAACAAAAGGTAAAAAAATCTACTGTGACATCAAATCCACTAACAAGAAAATTAAGTTACAAGTGTATAAGGATCAAGACCAAGGAAGTTAATTTACCAAAGTCACTTGAGCAGTACCATTAGTTTTCATTCTAGTCCATAAGATCTTCACTTGAACTCTTAAATTTGTTTCTCCACTAGCAACAGTGAACCACCTACCACAACTACAATCATAGATACACAGCGAACAAATTAAGCCGTGTGCAAATCATATGCAATGATTGCGCGTGTCATGTACACCCATCTAAGAGCTTATCCAAGAGACCTCATCAATCCCTCACTCTCAGCAGTATTGACTTAATCAGACACAGAATCCAATGAGAATTCTGCTCAGGAAAATATGATTGTATGGGACACTAATCACCTACTCAAGATGCAAAAAACCTGATAAATCATTAAGCAAAATATAGAAACATAAGTCTCTATATAGCAACCTTGAAATTCTAAGGTATCAGGAAATCAAGTCCCAAACGCAGCGCTCTATAATCTCATTAAAAGACACTTGTTCAAATGAAAGGAGCATATGCATTCAAATGAACAACCTGAACATTAGGCGCATTTGAACAATGAGGAAGAGTGTTAGAATGAATAAGCTACTGGGAAATTTTACATAAAAGCATCACCGTTTCATTCGAACGAGCCCTTGGGTTCGAATGAGTCACTCTCTGTAGAAGTCAAGCACCATACATGTTCAAACAAGCAAGCTTTAGAATTGTTACTTGTTTACGCGCACACATAAACAAAAACTGATCCAAGTTACCTAGGTACAAATGTCAATTCCTGAAGCCATTTTAGCCTAAAATCAAAAATAAATTATCTAAGGTCACAATTCCAATTAAAAACAAACCTCAATAAGGTAATGCATGAGTTAATATTGATTGCACACAACTCAGAAAGCACTGTACATCTTGATTGAATCCTTCGGCATTGCCTTTGCATTCATCAAGCTCAGAATTGTCTTTGTAAGGATACCCAACATGCTCATGTAACCCAACTAAGCCTAACAAATATAAAGTTATAAACCCATGTTTTCGAAAAAGAATTGTCAAAACAAAAATGGTAGAACATTTTTCGTCGGAAAATGTTTCCAGTCAAAATGAGAATGAACTTTGAGAAAATCTAATGTCGATAGATCATAATTAAATGTTGAAATCACCAACTCCAACAGTCAACCAAATGGCGGAATGACAAGAAGTAAAAGCAAAAAAGGAAGAAAAAAAATATTTTGTGAAGTTGTAACATCATTTAAAGTGAAGAGGTGAACTCATATCTATATATTCCAAAGGTTATCTATCCCATAGTCACAGAATATCAAGTTTAAGCATCGGATGCGTGAAATTATGCTTTGTTTGGTTCTAAAAGAGAACTAGGGAAAGGAAATGAAGATGCTTTTAGAGACGTTCTTTTTTTAAACATTTTTCTTTTCATTCCTTAGATATTCTTTTCTGAACCATATTTCCTTTCATTCCTCTCATTCTTTATGAAAAAAACAAAGAGAGGGGCAATGATTGCTGAACATAAAAATTAGGATACTAACATATTTGTACTTGTCAAAAAGAGAGAGAGTATTAGAATATTTGTGAAAGACCAGTCTGGTACATGGCCAAAATATGTAATAACTGCAAAATATCCGAGGATGACACACTTAAGCTAATGTTTTGAGCATGCAATACCAAGCAGATTGAGAACAACGAGGAATGACACCCTAGGCTGCAATCCTTGTAGTGATAAGACACATCAACTCTAGGAACTCTAATGATCACACTTCCCCCCTTCCCCCTTTCTTTCTTCCTCTTCTTCCCCCTCTCTCAGCCACCTACATCAATAACCTTTCACCCCCCTCAACCACCAATGCTAATGTCTTGTTTTGATGCACATCTGACATGCAACACCATCCATACCTCTACACAGAGAGAAAACAAAGTATGTCACATAGTAATCACCTCCTTCATATATAATTTATACCTATATTATGATAAACTAGCGTGGAACCCGCCATTCTTTAAATTGATAACAATGTAGGAACATGTCCCCAATGGAAAAGATTAACTAACACTGAGAATGCTAAGATCTGAGTAGCAAAGCAAGAAAGATAAACACAAAATTGGATGCGTTTGTGAGATCTCAAAATTAGCACCAATCAAAAAATTGAAACAGTTCAATCATGTATAACAAGCATCAGTGACTACACCAATAAGAAGTACAAGTGATTCTAGTTGAGGGTTCCACAAGGACAAGATGAAATCCAGAATGTGCATGAGAAGAAACTAAGAACAATATTAGGTAAAACTCTTGATTCAAGTTTCAATGAAATCTCAACCAAGGTGCCCTCCTATAAGGTTTATATCAAGAAGGCAACGATTTTTGAATGTTCCAAGCTAATTTATTTTCATTTCTACTTTCTTGTAAAATATAAATTGGTAGTTTCCACTGGGTTAGATCCAATCATCCTTTTCGTCCACATAAGATATGCAATGGTCTTCAGATAATTTCAAAAACTCTATTTCACCATTAAACTTGTTTCAGGAAACTTTAAATTCTTAAATTGCACTCCTCAAACCAATAAGTATCCAAATAATGTTTTCAATTTGTTTATTGATTTTAGTGATTTATCTTCATTAAGCAGTACAGGAGCTTATCCAATTAGAATTTGTGTTCTTAATTACAGCATACAGGATGAAATGAATACCCATAGTTAAACACAGAATTCAGATCATTCCTCGACAGTAATATAATGATTTTTCTTTGCTGTACAGCATAATGACAATAAATGCCTTTCCCTTTGTAGATGGCCAAGTGACTTCGTAGCCTTAACATACTAACAATTCAGACATGAGATTCCACCAGAGATTTTTATATCACAAAGCAACACAAAAATTTTGGAATCAATACAAATAAATGGGTGTTGTTAAACAAATGGATGGAACAGAATCCCCTTAAACCAAACTGAAAATGATTGGATAATGTTTAACCAATATAGATGACAAAGAATAAACTCAAACTATAGCACAGTATATTCTCAAACCAAACAAACAATACATTCATTCACAATTTGACATCCAAATAGAACAAAATGCTACAGAAAATATCTCAAATGATTCAGTTTCACTCTGCTTACCATTGAAAAATTAACCAAACGGTGCACCAATCGAGACAGAATGACAAAAATAAATAAATAAATAGCTCCATAAATTACCAAAATTGCATAACATGTTAAAGGTATCAAAACCCTCAAAACTTTCTAAAATGGAATGAATCCACCAATAAAGCAACTGAAAAAATGACAAAATAACATTCAAACATGTATTCTGGAGCAAAACTCAGAAAATATGAACTCCAAAATCACCTAAATATGAAGAAAATTAGTGTACAAAATTTAAAACATAAAAAGAGATAAAAAAATACCCTGATCAAACTAGGGTTTTTAGGGGTGAATTACTGATCAAATACCCTGATTCAGTAGACAGAATCTGACAAGCTGAAAAACACCATTTTCGGTTGAATCTCTGATCATTTCCTTTGTCTCATCCTCAGACTCAAACACATGAAAATCCACTTATCCACTGTTATCATCTCCACGCCACCGAAGGAGAATTATAACCCTGACAAACGAGCCAATAAACAAAGTTCCGCTTGAAAATTAAAACAAATAATGTGAATTTAATTGAAAAATATATATATATACTTCTGTTTATGTATGTATAAGTCTGAAAATTTTCATTCTTAAAAAGGGGGCTATTGAGTTGATTTGTATGTTCAAACAGACTTTAATTTAATTGAAAACTCGTTTGTCAGGATTGTAATTCTCATTCAATAAAACGTGACAACAATAACAAAAGATAAAATGAATGAATCATAAAACCCTGCCGAACACAAGAGACTGCCTCACTTTTCACATCTTAGTAGCAATTGTACCCTTTCATGAACTCAGCTCTCTCCAAAAAGGAAAAAAGGTAAAAGGTACACATCTCAAAGGACATAAAAAGCACTTGTAAAGTGTGTAATTTACAAGCTAGTTGATACCTTATATACCAACCCAAAATAAAGGCATGCTCATGCAACTGCACTTGTAATATGGAATGACACTTGGCATTAAGGATACATAATGGGACCTTTCAAATTCAAAACCAAATAATCCAAACTAATTTGGGTTGGTATCCAAGAACTAGTTTAAGTTTACAAGGTTTAAAAAATAATATATAGATAACTATTATCCCATGTTGGTGCATAAGGGGAAGATATCCTATCTCTCCCCCTTGAAATAACCTATTTTTCAATATTAAAACTCTCATATGATAAAATGCCGTGAATGATATATTTATCAAGATTCTAATTCTTATTTGATTCAACGTAGGACTAATAAAATCAATATTTTAACCCTTGGGGTTGGATGAGTTGGGAAAAGGCTTGGATAATATTCCCAAAGTCCCTAGTTCAACTCCTGTCCCTAGGGCCACTTATCTATCAAAATAAAATAATATCATTATTTCAACACTTCCGCATCAGTAGAAAATGGAAAAAACTGCCTTGGTTTTCACTTCTAAAGGGTGATTGCATTCATTCACGTACTCACCTGGAAAAGACATGTAAAAAAAGATCACTTGTGCAAGTGTGTAACTTGCAAGCCAGTTCATGCCTTAATACCAGCTCATTGCATATGCAATGGCACTTGACCCTGGGGACACACAATGGAAGAGTTCAAACCAAAAACTGAACCAATCTAATCAATATGGATTGGTTTGGCTTTTCCATATCCTTCGTTTGTTTCGATTCCATTTCATGAATAATTGATAAACTTTGATTTTGTTTCATTTCAAGGGGTTGAGTAAACTGAATAGCCCAATAACCTAAGAACCAATTCTATAACTTCACAAGGTTTACAAAACTAATTCTCTATAGGTATCTGTTTTCCACATCAGTGAAGAAAGGAAGACATCCCATCTTCTCCCTTTGAAAATGAGGTATTCTGATCTTCCTTGACCTATCATCATCCATAGGGTTGTGGCTTAGGTTTCTTGCCCATTATTTGTCATCTATCCGATGATTTTGTTTGATAGGTTCATCTATCTGATGGTTTTAAGATGGTTTTGTATTTTAAAACTCTGATTCGATCTCTTAATGAAATTGGCAGTGATTGTATTTCAAATACTTGTGAGTTGTGATAAAAGATTACCAACTGAATATTATCCTAAATTAATTCAATTTGGGTTGCTTCAATTTAAGAGGCTCCTTGGTTCAATTTTGGAAGTTGTAATTGATTAGGTTGGTCCCATTTTGGCTAGCACCAACTTAAACCAACTGACCCCTTGCTTGACACTATCTTTCTTTCTTTCTGCCATAATTTTTTTTTCTCTCTTTTGTTTGCCATGTCACTTAAGATTACCCAACCTCAGCCCTAAAACAACCAACCCAAATCCATGCCAAACCCTACTCTACAACCCTATATCATTGTCCAAGCCCTCCCCAAGATTAGGCCACAATTAAACCGAAAGAATTGCTCAATTGATGCTACCTCCAAATCTACCTGTATAAACTAGTTCTCAAGAGGACATTTAACTGCAACAGAACGATCACTTCTAACAGAAGAGCCAGCAAACTTATTAGTGAAATCTCTAAGTAAACATATTATCGAAACGCGTGATAGAAGTTGTGAGCAGGAGGGAGATTTTCCCCATACATGTCTCATAAAAAAAGAGTAATGCATTGCTAGTAGTTGTTCTTTGATGTCTATTAGTAAGATCTATTCATAACATCCTATTGAGTTTCTTATTTCCTTGGGTGGAAAAAAAAAGGACGAGGGGAGGGAAGATCAATCATAAAGTAAGTGTAAAGCACAAAAACTGACACGTTATAACAGTTCGTACTACCTCACACATTATTGTCCAAGCCACTAGCTTCTATAATGCCTCCTTTTTTGCACTGCCATACATCAACGTTCAGAAATTTTGCGTGACAAAGCAAATGGCAGAATCTTGATTCTTTAACACCCAATACTTAGCAGCAACTACACCACTCCCATTGTTGTATTCAAGTTTTCTTTCATTATTGTAAATTGGATGCCAGGCACATCTGGATAAAAAGGGCACTCAATATGTAAGAAGAATACGAGAAATTAGGTACAATGACTCATATTATATGTCTCATGAGCATTCAACTACCTTTTTTTTTTCTTCATTCATCTTGAACAAATGAGTGATACGATACAAACAGAAAATTTATACAGAATTTTTATAAAGAATGATGTGCTTATTTGGTTCCAATAACTGTAAAACAACAGCACCATAATGCAGCACTTAATTTGAAAATGCTAATGCCACATCATCCTAAATAAAAATTCTATATAAAATTTCAATTTCTTTAAAGCTATCCTAAACAAATTTTAGCATCCCTGTCACACACATCCAAAGTAGGACAATGCCAACTTGTCCTATGAAATGTCCATTTTCAATCATGGCCAGCCTGTCACTATCGTAAATCAGAAATGCTTCTCAAACATTCCATCCTTACTATTTTGCTTCAACCTGAAATAGACATCATCAGGAACTAGTACAGGTACGTATTAACAGGCGACCATCTCAAGTCCTAACACACTCTGTCAGCAACATCAGAAACTTGAATCAATCGTGAGGATGACTTCTATTTTTTTGGTGATTTGGCACAACTGTAGAAATTCTGATCTTTGCATGAACTGAGTGCAAAAAATGGGCTTTAGACAATCAGAACCTCACCTTATGTATGTCTTCATTAGAGGCCTTTAGATCTATAGGACTCCCCAATAACATGAATTTGTCTCCTTTAGCCCAAATAATAAAGAGTAAACAGCCAACTCAGATGCTTTGCAGTCAGTACATACTCTAGCCATATACATATATTCTTTTATTTCATTTGGTACAGGAGCTTATCAGATTAGGATCAGTCAAGGATTTCTAAAGCACTTAAGAAAGCAGGAAATTAGGAAACTTGATAATTCATGTTCTTATCTAAATTATAATATACAGGAGGAAATGAGTCCCCATAGTTGAACAATGAATATTGAGGCTATTACTCAACAATTATTATTATTATTTTTCTTCACAGGACAACATAATGGCGAGTGGTGACAAATGTCTAACAAATATTAACAATTTAGACATGACCAATGCCAAACTAATTATTTGAACATGAGATTCAGACACAGATTTTTAGATCCAAAACAACATGAAAATTACGGAACCAATATGAACTAAACCGGCGCCATTAAATAAAAAGATGAACATGAACAGAATCCACTTAACCAAAACCGAGAACCGTTGATTAACACTTGACCAATACATATGACAATGAATAATCTCAAAGTATAGCACAATATGTTCTCAAACGACACAAATAATGCACTCATTCACATCCACATAGAGCAAATAACTACAGAAGACTAATCAAATGATCCAATTTCACTCTGCTTACCATTCAAAATTTAAATGAACCTAACAGAATCCTTCAATTGATAAAAATGTCAACAAAAAAAAGGCGCCATAAGCTAACAAAATTGGAAAAAAAGTCAGTTAAAAGGAAAAAAAAATCAAACTTTCTAAAATGCAAGAAACAGACCATTAAAGCAACTCAAAATGAAAAAATAACATGCAAACATGTACTTAGAGCACAACTTAGTAACTTTGTACTCCAAAAAAAACCTAAATCTGAAGAAATTTAGGGTTTAAAATTTTAAAAATAAAAAGAGGAGAAAAAATGTGATCGAACAAGGGGTTTTTAGGAGCTGAGTTACTATTCAGTTGCCAGAATCTGACAAAATCTAAAAAATGCCATTTTAGTTGAATCTCCTATCACTTTCTATGTTTTTTGTTAGGATTGAGAGCCTGTGTGTTTTGGCATATCCCGTTTGACAAAACTTGAGTTGTAATTGGAGTTGTAAAGAGTTTAAGTCCATCTGTGTTCGTTCATACTCAAGCCTTGCAGTTGAAGCGGCTACCTGCATCATTGGAGATCAAGAGAGGCCAATTGCATACATTCGAAAAGGTAATTGGACTTACAGACCTTGACCTTGACCTTGACCTTGACCTAGGCTGGTTGCACAAGCAGATTTTTAAAATCATTGAAGTGTGAACAACAACGAACTTGGTTGGGTTGAC
The DNA here is from genome assembly GCA_008638375.1 of Nyssa sinensis. NCBI lineage: Eukaryota > Viridiplantae > Streptophyta > Magnoliopsida > Cornales > Nyssaceae > Nyssa > Nyssa sinensis. The sequence continues at coordinate 33,105,934 of CM018050.1, forward strand.
TTAAGAGTTCTAAACTTGAAATTGATGTTTGTTCAAAATAAGTCGAGTTGAGACAGTCAAGCTTGTTTGAACAAGCCCCAAAGTCGTTCAATACGAGGTCCACTAGCCTCCTTAGATACTTTGTGGGAAGCTCATTGGAACCAACATGTCATGTATAGCCTTTATGTGACAAAACAGTGTACCTTGTTCAGAGGCTCATTGGAACCAACATATCATGTATAGCCTTTATTTGACAAAACAGTGTACCTCGTTCAGAGGCTCATTCAAAGCTCATTTGAACGAGGTCACAGTACTTGGATTATTAATGAAAACAATAACGCTTGTTCTATGCATGATAGGGACTTGGTTCGAACTGAGATCATTTAAATGCCTTTATATTTCAATTCCAGAGAGGCTTGTTTGAGGCCTCATTCGAGTGAGGCCAAGGGATCATGGTTTCTAAATCAATTCCAGTATCTCTTGTTCGATAGGTGGTTACAAGTTCATTCGAACGAGGTTACTCAACAAAGTTTTAAAATCAACTCCAGAAGAGCTCTTCGATGGGTTGTTCGAACTAGGTTGGAACAAGCTCACTCGATTATGGTTTCCAGCAATTATTTCAAATTGTTTGCAAATTAGGAAACCCTAATTGTATTTAAAGGAGATTTACAAAAAATAATTCTACGACTTTTTAAAGCATGAATTTTAGAATACTTTTGGTGAGTTTTCTAGTTTAACCCTAATTTTCTAATCTTTAAAAATACCTAGAAAACATAGCCTCCATTTAGCAAAAGCTATACAGTCATATCTACATCAGATTTGGTGGAGTACTTGTGCGAAGGATTTCGGCTTGTGCAATCGGTGGATATTAACATGGCAAAGAATCGCGTTATGATTGTGGATTGGCGAGTTCAAGGATTCGAAAACATTGGTACTATGAAGAACACTTGAGGAGTCAAGGAAAGGAAACATCAGATCATCGTCTGTAAGACTTAAGGTACTAAGTCATCGTAGAGTCAAGTTCAGTCTGTACTTTTTTCAGTTTTCTTTATAATGGATTGGTGCACATCTGGACAAAGTTTCGTGGTATTTCCCACAAGGATTTTTCACGTAAATAAATTTGTGTCTCTCTCTTGTGTGAATACTCTTTGACTTTATTGCAATTATTCATAGACTGCTATTGCATGCACGAGAACCATAAGATTTTGTACTAATTAAGTGAAACTATAATCACAAACATAAAATTGATCAAGAATTGAATTGAATTAACAAAATGACCTATCCACAACACCCCCCCCCCCCCCCCCCCCCGGCGCGCGGGGTCAAATCCATCACTATCTAGATTACCTTGTGTCTGTTTCATTTTTTCCTCAGATTCAAATGCTTGAAAATCCACTTATCCTCTGTTATCATCTCCATGCCACTAGAGGAGGATCACAACCCTCACAAACAAGCCGATAAGTATGATCCCACTTGAAAGTTAAAACAAAAGACAAGAATTTAGATATATGTATGTATTGATCTCATTTTTGTTCTCTTACCTCGATGAGAAATGTGGTATGTTAAAATAAGTTATCTATCAAAAAAAATGTGAGAGTGAATAGATGGAGGGTCACAATGCGACAATTGCGATAGCAACTATTGTCCAAAGTAGCCCTTAAATGTGATTTAAGTATGTATAAATTTCACTGGAACACTGTAACTGCTGCACAGTACAACAATCAGTAGAATAACTTTTTGAAAATAAGGGAAGTACAACTTCTTTAGGGTTATTTGGAGTTGTTTTGCCAAATGTACAAAAGTACTTTTTAAGAAAAGTAACTCAAAGTTGGTTTCCTATAAAACATACTTTGTGCATTTTTAGAAAACAAAGAAGTAATTTTAAAAGCTTGGTCAAATGGTCAAGCACAATTCCCAGGGTAGTTTTCACAGACGCAAATACTAAAACGAATGTGCAAAAGTTTCCCCAAATGGACCCCTCTATTAGAGTTGTAATTCTTACTTACCCAAAAAAAAATTGTAATACTTATTTAAGAAATGATAAAATGGATAAATGTGTCAACCTTATGAACTTAAAAGATTGTCTCGATTTTCCCATCTTAATGGTAATCGCAATTCGCACCAATGCACTCACCACACCCCCCCCCACCCCCCGAAGAGAGAGAGAGAGAGAGAGAGAGAGAGAGAGAGAGAGAGAGAGACTTGCAAGTGTGTAGCTTGCAAGCATGTTGATGACTTAATTATGAAGTCCGAGAAATTTGAGATTACTTAACTCAACTCAACAAAGCCTTATTCCAACTATTTGTGGTTGGCTATATGAATTATGTCTCGTCATTCTGTTCTATTTAAGATCATTCCCTCAGTTAGGACATACTTTATCATAATTTTTTTACTATTCTACCAAATTTTTTTATATCTTTTTTTTATAGGCAAGTGCTTCTACCAAAGTTAAGTTTAGTGGCCCTCATCCTCTAGTATGACCCTTAAAATGACCAAGTCACTCTTTCTTACTAGTACATTTACTAGTCTTCGTTGTATAGCCATACTATCTTCATTGATTTTCTCTCATTTTATCTCCTATAGGTGCTATTCCTACCGTCTCACGAATGTGTTCATTTTTTAATCTTATTGCACTTGAAGTTTGAGATTATCGCACATTAAAGAATTAATTAATTAAAATCATCAAAACCATTCGCTAACAAGATAGCTTCTCTTGACTTCTTCAAAACTTTTTCACATAATAGAAATCAATGGCATGAATTAATAATTAAAACCAAGTTCTTTATCCTGTTGATATTAAACCAAACACCATAAGCTTTACATTTATAGACACTTAGAATTGAGAAGTTGCATAAATTCCACTGCCTACAATATAGATTTTCTTGACGTCTTTGAAACTTTTTCACATAACAAAAATCAATAATATGATAATTAAAATTAACAAACTCTAACTTAGTTGGTATCTTCTCCACCTCTCTATATGAGCGGTTGAGGGTTCAAGTCCCCTAATGGGTAAAAAGGATGTGTGTGATTTACCTATCAAAAGACATGATAATTAAATCTAAGTTCTTTCTCCTGTTGATGTTAACACCAAACACTAATAGCTTTAGCCTTACATCATGGATTTAAATTGAGTTACGGGATACAACGCAGGTCGAGGTGTAACTGTATCGGGCCATCCATAACAGGAATCAGAAACTCCGAGTGTGAATTTTTTTCAAATACTAGCAAACCTATGAAAAGTCACTGATACACATATTTGGATAATAATTTATCATTTTTTATTTTTTTATTAATAGTTTTAATTTTTAAACACCAAGAAAGATATTTTTCTATAAGTAACACCTATAAAGTTGTTTTATTATTTTTATATGATTTTTTTGAAAAAATTAAACTAATATGAGCATGAAAATCAGTTTAGTGTGATTAATTATGGAATAAAAAATTGAGCCTAAAAGGCATTTTTCAATGTTGTATTTGTCCGAATCTTTTGATAACTCGTTTTAAATTTTTGAATTATTTTGTTAGATATCTCTCATGTATTTATATCTCATAAAAATAAGGAAAGGATTCTGCCAAAAAATAAATAAATAAATAAATAAAAGATTAAAAAAACATAAAATAGTTGTATTAGTCTTGTAATGGTTCCGTAATGGCCGTATCGGCTGATATGGCTGTGATTTTTGGTCTCACTGATATATTGACATGTATTGGTATCGGAATCAGAAGGTCAAAAAACTGATACATAATGGCTGATACGATACATAACTTTCGTTATTTAAATTCATGTCTTACACACTTAGATTCGAGAAGCTGTATAAGTTTCTTGCTTTTAGAGCAATTGGTGGATTTCTTGCTTAAGCTATTAGAGAATAGGCTAACAATGTATAAATTTCACTATTCAGCTTATAAAATTCTTGCTTACTGTATAAATTTCTCTATTCAGCTTATTGTGTTCATACAACCCTTTAAAGGCCAGTCCATAAATTAAACACTAAAACATAACAAGGTTGAAGGGACTAAAGTTATTTAGACCCACCCATCAGTCCACCCTGGCAAGATTGAAAAAGATGGCAGCATTAGACTGCTATGCAATAGCAATAAACATATCTGCATCCCCAAAAAGGGTCTTAAAAATATTTACTACTTCCTATTCATGATACAATTCTTGAAATTATGTAGCTTTAGGAATCATTTCCCTGAAAATACAACTTATTGATTCAGTTCAATATGTTTCTGCATGATTAAGCTATTTTTACAAATTTAAAGTAGACTTTCTTTTATTTTTCTTCCCTCTCTTTGATTTTGCCTAACTTTTGGACATAACTTAGCAGTTATAAACTTATCAGTACTTCAATTTCCCTTGTCCGAGAACAATTAGCTTCAAGATGTATTACAGTATTGTTTACCTTTAAGAGTTTGCCCCTCATCGGTTTCAAGGTTGTGAAATCTATTTTTCTTGGAACTTCAATTTCCAGTGGAATGAAATGTACGAGTGCTTGTTAAATAGTGTTTACGAATGTGGGAAGGGGTGTGGGAAGCGGCTGCTTCCCAGACCTATACCAAGAACTGCATAAACTTGTGAATTAATATGAGTTTTTCTTTTTAACAATAGTGAGCAGGGGAACTAATGTCAAGCCCATAATAATAAGATACTAGAACAATTTAATCTTTTGAATTCATGATTTCTATTCACCCGTGCAAAAAACAGATGCCTAGCTAAGGATTGATGAATAAAGTGAGCATCAAATTTACTGAAAGATATCCAAATTAGCTAAATGGTGTAGAAACACAGGAGCCGAACGAAACTTACTCAGCCTGTTAAATAACCCAGACAGTAGGAGAAGGCTCATCCAACCCCAAACAGTTGGATAATGCTAGAAATATGCGGATGACAATGAATAACCCCAAGTTATCAATAGCATAACACATCCCTAAAGCACACAGACGGAATATGTTTTTTACTTTACTTGAAACAGAACAAACCACTATAGAATTTCCCATGCGAGTGGAAGAAAAATACCATCCAAAAGTGTGAACCGCTTGATGCATGTCACTTTTACTTCTATATTTCTACATATATAAAATTTGTATAATATAACAACAGCACTCAGAGATAGAACAGACCAACACAGCTCATAACAGAAGCCAGAAGTTGAGAAAAAAGTTGGATTTTTTTTCAGATCAAATTACATTTTCCTAAAAATGCATAGAACCCATACCAAAACAGATCAAAGCAACCCTAATCTCATAGAGAAGAACAACGAAGACTAACATCACAAATACATAATCAGAGAAACGAAAAGGGAACAATCAACCGTGAAAGTTCATGAATCTAGAAGACTGAGCAGGAAATTAGGGTTAAAATTTTAAAACGCAAGAAACAGAAAATAAAACCCGATCCGACATAGGGTTTTTAAGAGCTCCGAGTTACCAGCTCAGTCGCCGGAATCTGACAACTGGAAAGAACGCCGACTCAGTCGCCAATCATTTCCGCCGTTTCATTCTCGGGCTCAGACACATGAAAATCCAATTACCTACTGTCATCAGTTCGCCGCAGTCGAAAGAGAATCACAACCCTGACAAATGATTAATAAAATAAACAGACATGCCATGCAAATATATTACTTTCATATGTCCTAGTTTGTGAGAGACCATTGAATATTCACAGTTGTCCGCCACGAAAATTCCCCCAAACAAGGACATAATATGTTAGGTATACTTAGGGCAGTGCAAATTCGGCTCGGTTTGATTCGCTATGGCGATGACGCATTTGTCAAGATTGTAATTCTCTTTTAATTAAACGTCGAAACGATGTCAATCGATAAAACAGACCACTCACCATATCTAGGCAAGAGAAAGAAACGAAAGAAATGGCTTTAGAATTGTTTCCACTTTTGGATTGCATGATGTTGAAAGACTGCACTAAATTTATTCTTACAATCCGTTTGAATAAGTTAGTGAAAGATTAAAAAAAAAAATTAATTGTAATAAAGAAGAGAGAAGAAAAGAGAAGAGAATAAGTTTTTTTACATTTAAATAATTAATGAAGGAAGAAGAGATGAGAACGTTAGAAAGAAAACAATTTTATATTAATTTATTAATATATTCTTTGAAATTCGTTAGTGAAAGTAAAAGGGAGAAAGAACGTTAGAAAGAACATAATTTTATATTAATTTACTAATATACTTTTTTAAATTCGTTAAAGAGTCGTCTATTTTATTGTTATTTCTATGATTTTAAGTATATTATTAATACTATAAAATAATTCATTAAAGAATTGTTTCTTTCTTTTTGTTTCATTCTATTTGTGAACGGATTATAAAATAGTTAAAATAAGTGTTAAGTTCTCTCTCAATCTCTTTCTTAATTTTAAAACAAGACATGAAGTAAGCTCTCTTTCCTCCATCTCTACTTCTTTTTTATCTTTTTCATTCTTTTGACTCTTTTCATCTAAACGAACTGTTAGTGTGATGAGTGCTGTGACAGAATATATTAAACTAGTTTGTGTTAAAATATTATTAATATAATTAAATATTAAAACTTTTAGTATTAAATTAAATACATTGCAACGCTTTTTGTCAGTATTGTTGGTGTTTTTAGTTCAACTTAATAGATATTAAAACAGACATTTTCAAGTTTGAAATGAGATTTTTAATAAATTAGGATGCTTAATTCAGCTTATAAACTACATTTTTTAATACTACAATAAGTTCAAAATGAACATTTTGGTTAAGTTGTTGGGAGAAATTTTTTCAAATCGTACTTTTTCACTGCTTATTCAAACAAGCCTTCATAAGTTAAAAAATATTTTTTATAATGTTTTTTCTCGAGATTATAATTCTCTTCCAATTATACAATAAACATATCAGTTGATAAAACTATCCATTGATTGTATCTACACAAGAAAGAAAAATGAAAGAGATTGATTGAAAGAGATTGATTGTATCTAGGCAAGAAAGGAGAATGAAAGAGATGGCTTCACAATTGTTTCCACCCTTTGGGTAGTGGATAATATTGAGGGATTGCACTAAATTTCTTTATTGTGAGAGAAATTGTAATGGTCAAACTGAAAAAAAATTATTTTAAATATAGAAGAATAGTGAGGCATGATTTATATAATCAATTTTAAATAATTAAAATAAAAATTTTGTTGAATTCAGGTGAGGAAAATTGTGACAAAGAATCAATTAAACCAACTTACATTAAAATGTTATTTCATAAAAATAAAATTGAAGTGTTGAAATAAACTTTTATGTTAAATTAAGGTATTGTTTGATTTCCTTTTTAAAAGTAGTTTTAATAAGTTAAAAATAAGATTATTTATAATTTTTTATTCTTGTTAAAATGCAAAATCTAAAAAGTAAAAGTGTGTTTGATAGTTATTTCTTAAAAGCAATTGTAATTTCAAAATTATTACTTATTAGTAATTTTGTTAAAATAATTCTTCAAAAATAAAATTGATGTTAAGTTGAGAGATACATGTATAAGTGTAATGTGTGTTAATATACACATACTTATATATGTGTACATAGGCATATATAAAAGCATACGTAAATGTATATAGGAATATTTGTGTGTATATATAGGTGCATATATAAATTTATTGTGGGAGAAATAAATTCTAAGTGATGCTTAGATCACCTGAAAAAAAAAATTATTTGTCTATATTGATAGTGCAATGTTTATGGATTATTAATCTCAATTTGAATAATTTTGAATTTAAGTCCAATTTTAATTATACATCCAATCACAAAAATTAAAGTAATAAATCAATCATACAAGATACAAGATTTTTAAGTAGGGAAACTCTCATGAGACATAAAAACCCACTACTACTCTAGAACAATCTACTAATCAACAAAAATAACAACATCGTGTCCACAAAGACATGCAATCCTCAAGTAACTAACCTGCTATGACCTTGGATTACCACTAACCTACTTGAAGAACTTCTTCTTAGTCGCTTAATGATTCCATTGATTAGTTTGTTTCTTTACCACAACAACACCATTGTACCAATTACAACTCGCCTCCACAAATCCATACTATTTTGTATGTGTAGATAGTTGAAACTTTGGCATCTTAGATGAGGATGTCAGGACAAACGTCCACGACTTACTCTGTCCTAAAGCCTAAAAATTCCATAAAGCATGACACTCATAGATGAACACACACTATGAAATAAGTCCCGAGGATAGACTAAGTGTTGATCCTACAAGCAGAACTAAGGTGAGACCCTCCTAAATCAAGATAATCCGCTCTTTGTGTTAGACTTAGTGGATGAAATCCAACTACTAGACAAGATGCAATATTCCCTGAAACATAAGTTCTCCGAGAATTTTACAAATTCAAGTTCCTTGAGAACTCTATGAACTTGAGTTCCACAAAGAACTCCATAACTACTCTTCCATATCATGGACGCCTAACTTGGGGATAAGCTCAAGGAGACTCCTACCCTAACCATTATACCTCGCGATACTTGGTTGTCACATCCCAAACCTCACTCTATGCGGATTAGGGATAATGATCGGCGAGTTAGGCACCCCTACCAATACACTAACCCTTTTTGTAGCATATTGATGACGTGTCAAACCCAATGCCTTTTTACATATCTAAGTAGATTGCATTCAGTTATATAAAATTATGCAGCGAAATCTGAGTCTGTAAACTTTTTTGTTTGAATGCAGCCACACTTGGTAGAGTATAAGTAACATTATATTAGAGTTAAATATAATATGAGCTCAATATTACATTGCATATGAGTATCTGAACTATCACAATCATTGGAGAATACGTTTCACACTCTATTCTTCCTCTAAGTTGTAACATCAACCTGATGTCTATCACTTCGGATTGATAACTCTATGATTGTGATACTAATTTTCTTCTAGCTAGAGTCTCTACTTATCATGAATTATTGGCATATGGATCTGTAAACTTCTTAGTCACTCTAAAAATATACAAGATAAAACCTTATGAGCTTAATGAAAAGCTCGTGAGTAACACCAGTTCCCTATCATGTGTTTACTTTTGTAAACTCCTTTCATAAACTTCCTGTAAAATTTCATAGATAGTAATTAAAAGAAGTTGTATTAAAAGTTGATGACATTCTTTAAACATAACATAGAACTGAGAGTTGCAAAATCATTTTCTAAAATCATGCAAGAGTTTATGCCAGATAGTTTTGTAATATAAAACATCATACCACGAGTTATGATACTATAAAATCAATAATAAAATAATACATGCCAACATCTATAAGCTTTGGCGACCATACTGTAATTTAGAGCCCGTGGCTTACATTGCCCACTATAAAGACTTATCTGAATTCTATCGGCTCTTTACCCCTAGCAATGTTCATGTTGATTGGTTTTTTACCACTAGTAGGGTTCATAAAAGTGACATATAGAAAGACATTTAAAACATGCTTGCAAAGTTTTTATTAAGTTATCCATGCTATAAAACACTTAAAGAAATGTTACTTAAAAGCATTTAATTCAAATATTTGTCATAATATTCTGAAAATTGTCATAAAGCTAAAACATTTAGCATTGTAATTTGAAACATATCATAAAATTGTAAAAGAACAACATTTTATGGAAAAATGTCTTCTCTTCAAGATTCATGGTTACTCACCTCTGGTTTAGAGTCCACAGTCACTTACTCACTTACTTGACTTGCCTTGCCTTGCCTTGACATCCATCTTATCTCTATTTCCATGTTGGTGATCCTAAATCATGAATCATAATACTTTGATACTATATCAGTACATATCTCAACTTAAATCTTTGCTTACTTAATGGTCTTAGTCTTTTCTGGACTTAGTCTTATAGTTTAGGATTCCCTTATGGTCTTTAATTAGGGTTTCTAATGCTTCTTAGATTGTTTCGTAGCTTATCTTAGCTTTTAAGGGTATTTTAGTCATTTACTCTTTATATATTATATTATTCGACTCATCGTTTACCCAAATGGACTTCATTTTTTTAGTCCAAACAGTCTTTAAAACATTAGTATAGGTCTTTCTATACCATCTATACTCTTTTGGTAACTCAGTTAAGTATTGAGGAAGAATTCATCATTTTTTAGTATGTTATGAGTGTTTTTTTTTCAAACAACATCACCGTTGGGTCTAAAATGTCAAAGATAATAAATTTACGCTTTTTTGGATCTTAATTAGCCTTCTTGTAACTTACTTTAGGTCTAGGGGCATTTTCATAATTTTTACTTTCATGCTGGAGCACGTTCGAGTACTTGGATGTTCAATTTGACCTCACTATTAAGTTCAAGGTGTCCAACAATGTGGGGTATGCCTATTTCCAATATTTTTTTGTTAGTCTGATAGCTTGTACAACGTTAAAGGTAGTTTAGAAATTACACATTTCTGTGTATTTGTCTTTCGATAGCTCATTTGATGAAATGAACCCCGTTATTCAGTCTAGAATGTTAACGTAGATATTTTCATAGTCATCGATGTTTATTTGGTTACTTAACTAATGCATTAAGACTTATTTAAAATTAGTCTAGTTTGTCTGTTCATGTACCTTGGGATCTAATTTTCTAAATTGGACTTCGCCATTGAGTCCAGAATGCCAAAAAATGTTAAGGTTAGACTCTTCTTGGACTTTAATTGGCCTTTGTTTGACCGATTTTTTGTTAAAGGGTATTTTAGTAATTTTAAAAAGGTTTAAAATCAAAATTTTAATTAATTTTTCTTGGCTAACGGTATTTTATAAAAATTCTGGGGTTGGTTCACAATTACAGGAAGTTCCAATTTAGTCATTTAAGGTTTAGGGATAGATTCCAAAAAGCCGACCGATTTGGTCTTTAACTAAGTGAACCTAGAGATAAGTTGTTAAGGACCGACCGGTTTAACCAGGTTTAGTGCGTTAGGCTTGCATCAACACGACATCATCAAAACGACATTGTGTAACTTAAGGGTTTTATTTTATTTTACGCGTCAAATGATACTGTTCGGTTAACCCCAAATCCATTTACACGAGGTCAGGACCCCAACCTATGATTCAGCCTGACCAAACTGATGTATTGTTCATCGTCTTCTTCGTTGAGGAAGACATGAACCAGTCTAACCCTAGTTTTCATTTCTTTTATTTCGTGCAGTTTTAGCCATTACTTGGCCTGCTCTTGGTCCAAATCGACTCTATAGATTATAAGCAATGGTTTGGCATTGCTTTTATCTCACGAATATGGTTGAATCTATAGAGCCAACCCATTATCCTTCCCACTATACATGGCTATATAATGGTGCCATTTCTGGACCAAAATCGATGGTTCAAAGCTTATTAAACTCCTTTTACAGAGTTCTTTTGATCTCCATTCTTGGAATCAAGTTTAGTGTTTGATTTTTTAGGTTCGGTTTTGGAACCATAACCTATAACTTAACTTTCTTTCTTATTATTAGGTTTTTTTTTTTTTACCTAATTCTTATGTTTTGTGATCTTTTTAGTATCTAGTTTCAATTCTTAACATTGAAAACCAATTTGATTTTCCTTGATTCAGACCCTTCTTTTTTAAGGTCTGTTAATGGCGATCCTCGATTCTTGGGGTTTCAGAACTCTTTTCCTACCTTAAACAAGTTTGCTATATCATAGAAACTTAATGAAGTTGAAGTAATTCAAAGACTAACCTTTTTTCGATCCAACTATGGCTTGATCTCATTCCCTTTCAAATTTTCTTTTCTCTTCATTCAGTCTAGTTCCTCATTCCTCCCTTTCTATTTCTCTCTCTATACCTTTTTGTCTCACGATTGATAGAGACTTAGTTATTAAAGGCAGTTTCTTTTTTTTTTTTTTTTAATAAGCCTTTCTCCTCTCTTTTTTCCTACCTCAACAATTCTCCAATGGGAATCCTTCACTTGAGTCGGCAACCCTAAGCTACAGCTCACTATCATCCTCATGTGGCCCACCGCCATCCCATGTACTCTCTTTTTCCATATGGGTTGAGGTAGCCCAAGGGTTTCCACCCATTGGCTGTCTTTCTTCTTATATATATGTGTATCTGTTTTGTGCACACATATTTTTACTCTTTCATGTGTGTACATACATAGATACATTTTTTTATATATATGGACATACATAGTTTTGTGTGGTAGGTATTGGTTGTATTTTCCTATGTATTTTTCAAGTCATTATCCTATTGCTCATGAGCTAGTGGCCTTTTGGTAAGGTTTTGATGATTTTCCTAAAGGCCACTAGGTCAAGCTTTGGTCATCACCTCGATCAACCTTTATTTTTTTTCCTTTTTATACGTATGTATATATGTGTGTGTATGCACACCTACACACACACACACACACCAATATGTGTATTTTTCTTTCTCTGTCTCTGTCTCTCTCTCTCATCATGTGCAAGTCATATGGTGAGTTAGTTTACAATATATACTTTTATCGTATCTTAAATATTTATTGATTATTTTATAATTATTGAATAATTATTCATCAAATAATTCCTTAATTATTTGATGTATAATTTCATCATATTAGGTTAGTTTTGTGTTTGATCACTTAGCCTCTTAACCCAGGTTTGGTTAAGTTGACTTATGGTTAGGTTTGATTTTAACCCTGCATTGGGTTATGGCCTGGCTAGGGTTATAACCTACTGTTAGGTTATGTTAGTTTTTTTTTAACTCCAGTTTAGGTCATGCTATGACATGGTGCCTAAAACTTTTTCAAAAGATGCTTTATTGAGTTTTTCATTACACTATCTTAATTGCCTATTTTACTAGGAGTGGGTATCACATTGGCTTTATCCAATGTTTAATTACTAATCTTTGAATGAACCTTCACAATCCCCTTGCACTAGTTGTGAGACTTTCCTCCTTGGATTCCTACAACTGATCCTCCCCACCTACATTTTGGTAACTCCACTAAGGAGTAATATATACTAAGGATGGCACCAATTGCTATTCTTCGAAGTGGTCTTAACACAAATCCCCATTTCTAAGAAAATGAAGTCCTACTAGTGGCACGACACCATCACACGAACGGGTTATATTGTCACGACCCTAACCCGGAAGACCGAACTACGGGGTCATTTGAACCCTAACTGGAAGGTGATTAGACTAATCAACCTAGTCATATGTATAAAACATAGGCTATTTTTTTTTCTTTAATTGATTTATTTAAATCATTTCTCCTTAATTAATTTTAGTTCATTCTCTTGCTTATACTTGTTCAAATCCCGTAATAAGATTAAATGAAATAAATTACTATCAAGTACAACTCTACAAATAAAAACATCCATCAATGGTGTATAACAAGTTAAATATCTAGAGTTGACTCTAACGATCCAATATACATAACATATACAATGTGTCAAGGAAAGATATATGCACCTTTTTACAAAAATACTACTAAGTATATCAATGTAAACAAAATACTACTAAGGTCTCCATCCATCTTGTACTACTCCAAAAATTGTCATCTATCACTCCACAGTAGCGGTGAGCCATAATGCTCAATAAGGTTTCCTAAAGCACACAAACAAGTAACATGCAAAAACTAATACAAGTTCGAAGAGGATAATTCCTAATATCCAGTATGCATCACAAGCACATAACATTATCATCTACTAGATCACAGGTATAGATATAACAATAAAGAGAATAAGGTACCACTCCAGGTGGTGTAACAACAATAATAAGGCATTCAACATGTATTCGAACATGAGATATATCAAAGGTAAACGCACATTACTTGAACTGAAATTCAAATCACAACTTTATCTTTATCCATCCACAATTTAATCAACTAATGGCCCCCAATACAACCTAGCACTTGTTGGGCTACTAACCCAAAAGAAATGCACCACCACCTGCGCAAGGTTAAGTCCTTAATCGAAAAAAAACACAATTCTCATCACAAAAAAATCGTTGGGTATCTGGTGCAACCTCATAATGCACCACTCATTTGTTCCATTAATCCAGTCACACCACGCAGGTGTGCTTAACAATGCCACATAAGTTGATAATACAAGGTAGCCACACAAGCTCACATTATAATCCATATCAATTGCCATGCAATACAATATATCATGTGGATATGCATAAAACCTGCAAGTACAATCAAGATATCCATTCATATTTACAGTATACATACAATTAGTGATGTCACAACAAAATAATAATAACAGTCAAATCATAAGGATTTAGTGTCAAACATGCAACAATAGTCAATCAAGGTATGATCTAGTGCTAGTCATTATCAAACTATAAAGAGACACTACTTGTGTCTATCATAATATGTGTTGTATACCTTATTCACTCATGGTATAACTCCTGAGAGCACCCTGACCCTTAATACTAAAGTTTTATATAGATTTTATAAGTTCTATAAGATTAATTATACATTGGCCTTTACATCGAGCGTCCATTTGCTTAACTGAATAGAAAAAATGTGTTCCTAGGCCTCAAAAACCTGAAAAATCCCTTATCGCAATGTTTTTAAGTCATTTGAATGTCTTTTAAACCCATAACGACATTTTTATAATTTTATCGAATGAGTTTTACATCAACCGAGATACTATATCTCAAAATAGACCTTGAAATTGGATCTAAAAGGTCCAAAAACCTTAAGAGTGTTGTCTTTACATTTTATTAATCTTTTAGATATCTGTTCCATGCCCAAAGGCATTATGGTAATTTTACATATTCATGTGGGACCATCCTCGTGTCCTAGTTTGGTTAATTTGATATTATATTCAAGTTCTAGGCCTCTTCCAACTTTTAATTAAGCATTTAATTATTCAATCTAACTCTAAGAGTATAATTTTTGTTTTACTAACTTAGGTGGGACCACCATTGGGTCCCAAATTGTCCAATCTGACATTGTATTTAAATTTTAGGCATCCAGAAATCTTGGATTAGCCTTTTTAGAATTTTAGTTAGCATTAGAATCGTTTAATTATCATTAAGGGTATTTTCATCATTTTACATATTTATGTGGGACTAATTCGGGTTCCTAAATGTCCAAACAGACCTCGCCATTAAGTCCAAAATGCCCAAAAACTTGATAAATACCCCTTTTTAATTTTAATTTTCATTTAAATTTTAAGTTATCAAAGGAAGGTCATTTTTATAATTTTTTGCCTAAAATTGGTTCAATAGTGTACTAGTTCTAACTTTGAATTGATTCAGCAGAACTGGTTCAATCTGATATGTGTGTCCAAACATTCCAGCCTAGACTGTGACCTGACCCAATCCACTTCCCAGTTGATTAACCCGGTTAGTGTTGACCATTGAATGGTCAATGTTGACCCGTTAACCATTGACCTGCCAAAGCCGGTCACCCTCTCTGGTGCCGGTATACCGAACTCCCATATTTCGACTTGTTTTTCACATTTTTCTTCACCATTTTTGTTCATTTTTCATCCTAAACACTCTATAACCTAAATCCATAATGTTTAAAACATGGGATTCTGATGAATTTCGATTTTCAGGTGACTCTGAAATTTCTGAGTTCCACCTTGTTTCAACATTTGTTTCTCACTATTTATGATCTTATTGTGTTCCCCAACATCTCTTCAGTATCTTAGGGTTCAACTAGTGGATCGAAAAAGCCCAAAACACTAAAAGGCCAAAATACCCGATATATAACCCAAATTCTAGCGATCTAGTTCCCAACTTATTTCCCACTTTTTTAATGATTTTTAGCCTTGTTTATAACTATTTACGATGTTTTTTCTTGCAGAACTCATCTCAAAACACCAAGGTGATTGAAATATTGGTTTTTCTAGAAGATTGGAGAGAACTCTGATGGGTTCTCTCTCCCAACAACATAAAACCGTCCATATATACATACATGCAAATACCACCACAAGCATGAAATGAGGATACATAGTTCATAATAGAAGCCCAAAAAATGCCTAAAAAGTCCCAATAGCCATTGTGGAGAGAAAAACTAAGAGAGAGAAAACTTTAGCCTGAAGCTTTCATGGTTGTTGACCCTTATTCCAGCCTCTAGTCCAACCCCTTTTCTTTCTTTTTTTCCTTTTTCTCTCTTGCTTCCAGCCCATGGTTCCCACTATGCGTGCTTTTCTCTCCCTCACACACATACGCACACAAATACACTATTTTTCACATTCACTCTCACTGATACACACACACACACACGCATATATGTGCACACAGTTCCCCTCTCTCACAGAACACACTCAAACACCCTAGTTAGTTTCTGCTATGGTGGTCTCAAGAGAGAAAGTGAGAGAGAGAAGATTAAAAAAAGATAGATAGGGGTGGTTCCCTTGGTAAGACGAATGGAGGGAAAAGATGATGGCTTTTTATGTAAGTGATGTGTCCCATCACTTTACTCAATGTCCTCTTATGATGCGCTCTCACACACACCCTAAGCTTTATAACATTGGATGCTCTACTAGCCACTCAAATGAAGCCAAATGTCCAAGCTCAAAAGATCTACCAAGCTTCTTGTGGAAGTCTTACACATATACCTAGGCGTTATGTGGCTAGTTAGCCAAATGTGCATGCACATGCGCCTAAAAATAAATTATCTCAGAATCGTACCAAAATTGGCACCCTAACTAATTTCGATACCCTAATTCCTAATACGTCCTCCGTTTCTCCAAATTCTCTCATTAGAATTTTTATATATATGTGTGTCTCGTATTTTATTATATGGTCCCGTGACTCACACTAGTCCTAAATAAATTACTAAAGCTCCATTTTAACCTCACACAATTATACTGATGACTTATTGATCGATTTTATAATTTTTTGACACATCTTTAATCAATTAATTATCTTACCTTGATCTAGATTAGAAAATTACAAAATTTTCCTTTGGTAATTATTTGGGTCTTTATATATATTGCCCTTCAAGGTATTTCTTCTTCACTTGCGTCCTTTCGGGGTTCCTAAAAGCATCAATGTGCCAACTATTACGGTCCCACATCGTGGGATGTTCCTAGTGTTTTCTACATCCTAAGGGCATTACCCTTTTTTATATCAGTGGCCCTATACGAAACTCAACAACTCATTCTTGAAACCTTTTTAAACAGCCAAAAATGAGGGAAAACAACCGTAAATATGTCAACCGTGTCCTCTCACTTTGAGGCTTCTAACGCACGAAAGCTCCAAGAGCCCACCTCTTCGTAAGTAGAGGTTAACCCAATTACGACCACACAACCTAAGGAGGCCTAGGCAATTACTAGCATTGCTCCCAATGTTATGCCCATAATACCAAATCCAACTCGTGCACCTCTAGAAGTCTCTAATGTTTATGATCCTTCTATAGTCAATCCTTTGACCATCTAGACATCCAAAAAGAGTTGTAGTCCCTTTTTTAAAAGGAACGACATGGGTTTTACTCACCTAATTTTGTATCATCATATCCTATGGAGCTAGCATTACTGCCTTACCCTGAAGGGTACAAATCCCCCAAGTTTCAAAGGTACAATGGAAAGAGGGGAAACTCTTATGAGCATGTCCATATCTTTATTGAAGTGTTAAACCATTATAGGAATGACCACAACCTTAGATTGAAAAATTTCTCCAAATTTCTCACTAATATGGCCTGTACGTGGTATTTGGTCCTTCCAAAAGGCTCTATTTGAGACTGGGAAGAGATGAACATTAAGTTCCACTCCAAATGCTTCCATATAGAGGAACGAATCAATAAACCCACCATTGCTAAGATCTCCTAGAAAATTCAGGAGTCCCTTCAGACTATATCAAAAGGTTTTATAAAAAATCTTTTAAGTGTTATGAGCCAATATTAAATAAAGATATTGTGAAGATATGCATCGATGGAATGGAAATAAAACTCAAGGTTCTTCTTATCAACTATAACACATCAACATTTTTCAAGTTAACTGAAGGGGTTAGGAAAATAACTAATGCAATTAGGGAAGCCAAACCCCAAATCCAATATCACCCCGAGAGGATTCCATTGCATTACCACTGTTGCTCTAGTAGAGTGGCAGCGCCTTGTAAGGTCCAACAAAAATATATGAGAAACTCCACCCCCTAAGTTCCTCTATGACATGAAAGATGTTCACAGCCTTCTTAAGCAATGAGTAGATGAGAGAATCATTGAGTTCCCCACGCCTCAAAAGCTGCTAAGAAGCAAAGACAAATGCAGTGCCACCTACTAAAAATATTACGAAACCACCAATCATGCATTAAAAGACTTTTGGACCTTTAGAAATTTTTTGCAACAGAAGTTCACGAAGAATCAAATTCAAATTCTTAGTAAGATAAATATGGACAAAGACCCTTTGCCACAACATGAAGGTGAAGTAGTCGTCTAAATGGTCTCTATATATGAACAACATGACATGTTGCTCAAGGAAGATCAAGTCACAACAACTTTCTGGATCATTGCAATCAATGATGACCAAGCTCTTAAGCTCAAGGAAAGTACCAAGTTCATATGGTTCTTCGACCAAAGGGGCTTCAGGGAACAGTCCATAATAAAAGCCACCAAGGTAGTGCTCCAAATTGCTACCCAAAATGAGAAAATGTGCATTGCTATTGACGGTTCCCTTCAATGTGCAGTCAAAAAAAGCTTCACCACTATCTAATTAATAGGTTGGAGTTCTCTCAAAGATTTGTGGACGTGATGCTTCGATAAACATCATATCCTCAAAGGTATTCTTCATTACTAGACTCACTATGGAAGATTTACATGAACCACCCATTGCTACTATAAAATATGGGTCCCAAAAGCATAAGAGCTTGAGATCTGTCATCTTGGACCTGGTCGTAGGTCTCATCTGGTGCTATACCAAGTTTCATGTCATTGATGGAGATACCATCTACCACATTATGTTGGGGAGACTTTGGATGCATAAGTTCGCAATAGTCCTATTAAAATACCATCAGTGTGCAAAAGGGATTCTCAATAAAAATTTAGTTATAATCAAAGGATCTTTACGCCTATTCTCAAAGAATGTAGCATATTACTCAGATTCGGTATACTTCATTAAGTATGCAGATGACAAAGTATCTTATTTTCTAACCATTTATGTAACTCTTATTCCCCAACAGGATGAGGGTCATAAGAGACACTTCTTTCCCCCAACAAAAATAAAGATAAAAAGTAAAGCTCACAGTAAACCTAAATTCACCAAGATTTAAATACGAGATGGGAAGGTAATCTATAATATGATAGTGTGTGGGGTTAACCTCGTGATGGTAGGATAACTCCGACAAAGAATGTTGTGTAACAAGAGAAGTAAAGGCCATAGAAGAACTAAAAGAGACCTCTGAATGCTTTTAGGATAAATCTCGCCCTCAACAACTACACTTGAGAGAGGATAACCTCTCTACCAAGCAAGAATCTCCATGCCTAGTCTTCATCTACAAAGAAATGGACCAAAGACAGAAGTATAAGCTAGTCGAGCTGTTAAATGAGTACACAAATGTCTTCGTATGGTCTTATAAAAAGATTTTTGGTGTGGACCTAAAGATCATCTCCCACAAGCTGAGCAAAATTCAGACCATGAGTCCTATGAAACAAGCTTCACACATCTTTAAACCCCATTTGAAAATGCAAATAAAAGAAAAAGTGAAAAAACTCTTCAAAGCAAATTTCATCAAGCTTATTCAACACTTGTCTTGAGTATCCAACATTGTTCTAAGAAAGAAGTGGAGCAAATCAAAGTGTGCATTGATTTAAGAGATCTTAACAACGCTTGCTCGAATGATGATTTTCCTTTGCCTAACATGGAAACTCTTATAGATGCCACTACGAGGAACCATATGTTTTCATTTATGGATGGTTTAATGGCTAGTACCAAATCAGAATAGGCCCCCATAATATAACAAAAATGGCCTTTCGAATACCCATAGAAAATTTCTTTTATGTGGTAATGTCATTTAGATTGATGAATGCATTAGCAACATATCAAAGAGACAAAACCTACATATTTTATGAAATGTTACATAATAACCTCAAGTTCTATGTAGATAATATGGTGGCTAAGTCTGAAAAAGAGGAAGAACACGTGGAAGACTTGAGAAATGTATTCCAAAGATTTAAAAGGATCAAATTGTGTCTCAACCCACTTAAGTTTGCTTTCGGGCTAATTGCGGGGAAGTTCCTCCGGTATATAGTTCACCGAATTGAGGTTGATTTGTAAAAAATAGCTAGGATCAAGAACATGCCACCATCCAACACTAAAAAAAACTGAAAATCATTTTGGGAAATGTTAATTACTTTAGAATGTTCATACGAACTCTCCCAAAGATTACACAAACCTTTTTAGCTCCGTGTTAAAAACAAAAACTCCCTCCGTGTGGACTAAAGTGCATCAAGCAACATTTGAAAAAATCAAGCATGTCCTAACTTTCTTATTGTTAATGATTGCCTTGAAGAAAAAAAATTCATTCATTTTGTTTCTAAATACCACTATAAAGTTCATTAGGGCTTTGTTAACTTAAAAGGTTAGAGGACAAGAGCGTATTATCTACTACATTAGCCACATTGTCAAATACCCAAAGAAGTGTTACTCTCATATAGAACGCTACTACCTAGCATTGGTGTTCATCGGTCAAAAATTCAAGCACTATCTCTTGGCCCATTCCCTGATCATGATAATAAAATGTGACCCAATTAGATATTTGTTGCATTGTCCAAAACTCCCAGGCAAAGCAATAAAGTGGCTTATATCTTTATCCAAATTTGAAATCCAATGCATCTCTCCAAAAGCTATTAGAGAGTTAGGCTATAACATACCCTCTAACACAATTCATAGATGGTGAATTTGGACCCCTGAGCGAAGAACTTCCTGGGATAACTACTCTGTGTGTTAAGTAAAGAATCAACAAGGAAATGGGCACTAATACTTGATGGGTCTTCTATAACTAAAAGATGAGGTGTAGGGATAGTCCTTACTTCTCTATAAGGAGAATAGATCGACTTATCTTACAAAATGAATTTCATGTGCATTAACAATGAAGCTAAATATAAGGCACTTATATTTGGGCTAATGGTTAGGCATGGTGCATGAATTACTTCCCTTTGCATCAAAGGATATTCCAACTTGGTGGTGTGTTAGACCTTGGGAGAATTTGAAATCAAAAGGCCACTAATAACATTCTACTGCACAACAGTGCAATAATAGATGGATAAGTTCAATGAAATCATTATTGAACATGCCGCAAGGTCTTGTAATAGGCACCCTAACACACTAGACACTTTAGCAGCAAAGGTTGATGTCAAGGGAGATTGCACCGAGATCAAAATCATAAAAAAGAACTCTCCCATACACTGTTCTTAATGCACCCCTAGAAGAGGAAAATAATGAAGTGCATAATTAGTGCATCTTGATCAAAGATCAACTCCAGGGAAGAAAAAGGAGTCTCCACTACCTTCTATTGAAAAACTTTATTTTATATCAAATAAATTTGTATTTTCGAACAAATAGAGAAACTTTAGCTAGATATGTCCACAACAAAGAGGGAAGAAGAAGGCTTGTTGACACCCATAAGTAGTTTTGTAGGGTGAATGATTTGAGCCTATATCATAGAGTTCAGCGCTAGGATTTTACTAGCTCAAAATGATCAAAAGAGACTACAAACTCCAACATGCATGTCTAAAATGCCAAGAGTTCCCAAACAAGGCTAATTGCAACCTCATAGACCTTCCCACGAATTAAAGGGTACCTTACATAGATTACCTTAACGAGGTCTCTTTACTAGCAAACTGTGTAGATGCATACACTATAATAGAAATTGACTTTTAGCGATGCACATGAGCGTGGTTAAAAGTTTGAAAAGTATCACGAAATATAATGACACTAATACTATTAACGATGCAAAAAATGTATGTGTCCCTAAAAATGACTATTAGCAACGCTTCACATTTATCACTAAAAAAAAATGATTGTCACTAACAGTGTAGAATGGATGTGGTGTGCATCGCTCATTTTAGCAACACCCATGTGTACGTCACTAAAAGATAAATGTTTAGCAACACAGAACTACTCGTCACTAAAGTGTGGCACTACTTTTAGCAATGAACCCTAAAAGTGATCTTTAGCGATGAACATCTGTGTATCGCTAAAAGTAGTGTGACACTTTTAGTGGCAAACATATGGGCGTTGCTATTACAGTTTTAGTGATGACAATATATACATTGTTAAAAGTGATGTAAGTAGACTTTTAGCAATTGTGGGCGCCTAACGGGAAAAATCCCAGCCACTCCTCCCTTAAAGGTGGGAAGGAACACTCAAAATACATGAAAGGAGTCATCAGCTTGTTTTAAGTAATTAAATAAGCAAACCCGATTACAACCCATTGAAAGTACAAATAAAATAGGACAAAACAAATAAACTTAAAAGTTATTTTTCTTTGTTCCTAGTTACACTTTAATCCCAAAATGAGTTACAACTTGATATAAGGAATTGATCTATAATTGAAACAAAAAAAAAAAAAAACTCTAAATTTGAGGGCTAAAGTAAGGAGTAGGAAGGTGTTAGGCACCCATTTCACTCAGTCTGAATGGACTGCCTCAGTGTTCATCCTCAAGGCTATTTTATGAAACTAAATAATGAAATGATAAAATGAATCAAACATGTAGATAACATTACCGAACGATAAGACATAATAAAGAGGAAACAAGAAGAAAAGGAATGTGATTTGGACTCGGGCCCAAAGGCTTCCTATGTATTCACTTAGGGAGTGGATTCATAGTCATGTAATTCTTTTGATTCACCCACTCCTATCAATGGTGATAGAAGGAGGAGGATCGGGCCTAGTGAAAGGGTTTAGGGCGTGTATCTTATATGTGGTGAATCTATAGCACTTTGACTTAATCTCTTGATGTGGAGTCTTAACTCGAGAAACGCTTTAACTTGTATTTCTGATTTTGAACCGAGACTCAGATAGGGCTTGGGCCTGCACTTATTAATTTGGGACCATTTGGGCAGCACTTTAGCTAGTGTATAAAAACAGGAAAGAATAGAGAAACTAAGCCATAAATGTTTCTAGCCTAAAAAGGAAGGCCTCGCGAGTTACGCGATCCATGGCCTTAAAAGCCCCTTGTAGAACATCTAGGCTAGCCATAACAGCCCCTTAGCAGCGCCTTTTAGTGGCACTTGCCACACACAATAGAATGATGCCACAATGAGATAAGTTTTTCAAAAAAGAGAGGGAGTTAGAAGGGAAGAGAAAAAGAAAGAAAGGAAGAAATAATGACACTTAATATATGAAATGACATAAGCAACATAAACAAAACTAAGTTTGTTCACAAGTAAGCTTTACCTTATGTTCTTACCTCATTTGTACGTCCTCATTTACTCTCTTAGGGACCACTTTATCTCGAGCACCAACTTGCATGGGGGACTTAGAGCGTTCCCTTTGTAGAAACACGAATTGCAAAGGTCGTTTAGGGAGGAGCCACCTTTTTCACGGGGGCAGCTTTCTTTGTGGACACACGTTAATGAAACTAGATTGTTGGTCTAATGAAACCGACTTTCTTTAGTGCCATTTTCTTCCAAAAGAACTAGGAATTAGTTAAATAAGATATCATTTTCTTTAAAAAATAGTTACATTATGTTTGAGTGGAATGCCATTACAATAACTTTGATCCTAATAACCAAAACCCCGACGACAATGAAAGGCTGCCGACCAATTTCTTGTTGTACCACCATTTACAAATGCATATCAAATGCTTTGGCAAATAAACTGAAGCCAATTCTTCTAGGCTTCATCAGCTCTAACTAGATTGCCTTCATTAAAGGTAAATCCATTTTGGAAAATGTCATGTTAATGTAAGAAATGGTGAAGGGGGTAACACAAAGACAATTCAACTTCAAGATGCTCCATTAAAATGGATCTTCATAAGGCCTACGACATAATTTCTTAGGATTTATTTCGGATGTTCTTATTATATTGGGCTTTCCTCTAACATGGTTAGATGAATTCATTCACGGATCTTTACCACCAAAATTTCAGTGATGTGAAATGGTTGTTTGGAAGGTTATTTTAAGGGTGGAAGAGGGTTAAGACAAAGGAACCCTCAATCTCCTTACTGTTGGGTTCATAACTACAGTGGAAAGGATTTCAAAAATCTATTTGGATATTTTTGTTTACATGAATCATACAATCTTGAAATGAGGGATTAGAATTATCTTGTTCTTGATAATCTTGATTATTAAAGAAACCTTTTCGAAGAGATTGATGCAATCTTTCTTTTCTTATTTTCTCTCTAAGAAAATCGTATACCAGAAAGGAAAGTGGGCTCCCTAACTCTTTTTCTCTCTCGTAGGAAACTAATATTTTTTATGTACGGCTATCCCCTTTATATCACATATTTATAGGGGTTTGTAAAATTAGGGCAAAAGGAGAAATCTAGGGTCCCATCAAATTAGCTCTAATTAGTAAATTAATTTCTAATTAACTCTTAATTTATTAATAATTTTATTAAATAATTAGAATTGCACTCTAATTTGGTGAAATAGAGAAAAATTCAAAATCACTAAACATATATAGTGGGGTCCTCTACTTGGATATCAATAATTAGGATGTAGGTTTATACCGTCAAACTAATTCTTAATTATTTTTATAAGTTAATTCATCAATTATTAATCACTATTAAACTATCAACATTTCAATAAATAATTTATTGAAAAGACCGGATTAGAATTTCAGTAATTAATCAATTGAATTAATATATTGTGATTTCGTTTTCTCTAATTTAGAGAGTGTAGATTCCATCTTGAGAATATGTGTTCTCACAATCTAAACAATGATTTTTCAAGATATCGATGTGTTGATCTAAGAAACCTCACTCATTGGTAACTCAAAGTCACACCATTAAGAACTTAAGTCTACTATTCTCTCAGGATTAAGAGCTTATTGCGAATAGTGAATATAAAAATCACATCAAAGATGATAGATTTATATGACATGCTTCTTATAGTGATCTAATATAGTGTATTTCAAATATACTAATACAATAACCCAGAATCCACTATTATAGTAGTTGAAATAAATCACCCTATCACATAGAAGTCAAGTGTATTACTGTCTTATAGATAAGATGCCTAATCTCATCAATGATTATAAACAATTTTAGAACTACTTGATCATAAGTTTATATCTCCTATATATAAATCTCATTTATATATACGAACTATTTCTATTAACAATTTAAGGACTAACTATCTCATGGCACAAAATTATAACATCTATTTGTATGATAATATGAAACTGAATAATAATAAATTAAAATTATTAAATAATAGAAAAATATTTTGAATGTGACAGCCTACATCATAAGATTCCTGACAGTTGTTCATTTTAGTGAAGCCTTCACAAAAGTTCTCTCTAAAGAGAGAGAATCCGCCCATTTCTCGTCACCCAAAATGATCAAAACTCAAAATATCTCATCTCACTTTTTGCAGATTACTTCTTTTTGCTATCAACTGCAACTGACGAAAATATCACATTACTCAAGGAGGTGTGCTTATGGGCTTCCAAGCTCTCTTTGGCCTCCAACCAAACTTAAGCAAGAGTGCTATGTTCCCGGCAGGAGTTCCCAACCCAGTCAAGCAGCACTAAAGTAATATCATGGTGATGCACATTGGTACTCTTCCTATAAAGTACCTAGGTGTCCCCTTGATTTCCACTTGCCTTAAAGCAAATGACTGTAGAGAACTCATAGACAGGATTACTACGAAGAGCTGTTCTGCCAGATTTCTTTTATGTGTAGTGAGATTACAGTTGGTCTCTTCTGTCCTGTCTAGCATTCATACTTACTGGATCAGTGTTTTGATCCTTCGTAAGAAAGTTATAAATGAAGTGGAGCAAATAATGAGGGGCATTTCTATGGTCAGGGCCAAAGCTGTCTAAAGTGGAGTGGGACTCAGTTTGCAAACCCAAGGATGAGGGAGGTCTGGGGCTGAGAGGAATTGAAGATTGAAACAAGGCTCTTATGTCAAAACATATATGGGCTGTAAGAAGAAGGAAACCTTGTGGATCAAATCGTGCCACACTTACTACATCAAAAGTTAACAGTTTTTGGGACGTACAGATTTCAACTGTGTAGTTGGAGGAAAATCCTTAAGCTTAGACCTACTGTGAGGAAGCTTATTCTTCATACAATTGGGCATGGTAAAGACACTTTTATTTGGCTAGAAAATTGGCACCCCTTGAGAACCCTTACACTAACTTTTGGCAAAGAAATCATCACTGAATGCTCCAGCTCCGCCATAGCAAAGGTAGCTAGCATCACCGGGAATGGCCCCTAGAGATGGCCTCCATGTCATACCTCAGTTGTTCAATCTATCAGAGATGCTACCCCTTCAGATTTTCTCCCCAATCCTAATGCTGCAGATACAGTGACATGGACATTAACTAGAACAGGCCTGTTTAGTTCACATTTTGCTTGGAATTATTTCAGAAGACCAGCTGCCTGTGTTCCTTGTCATAAGATAGTTTGGTATGAAGGTCATATCTCTAATCTAGCTTTCACCCAATGGTTAACTTGCAGAGAAAACCTGTTCATTATGTGGGTCATTTTGTCCAAGCTACTTGGAAAGAATTCTTACACTTACGTGGAGTCAACGGACAGATTGGGCAGTGAAATTTTGAACTAAACTGAGCCATAACAAATCTTGGTACCAAGAACTTTCAACCATCCCTTCTCAAGCTTGCATTCTCTGCTACTATTTATTCTGTTTAGAATGAAAGAAATCAGAGATTGATGAAGAGTAAGAAATCGATCCACAATCAAAAACATTCAGGCTGCTATAATTCAAACAATATGCTCTGTAACTGATTCATGGAGGAAAGTGGAGAATTCATACACCAATTGGGAGAGAAGTCTCAAACTTTGCCTAAATGATGTGTTTTTTACTCGATTAGTCCCTGATACTTTGCTTCACCATTAGGCTTTGCCTTGTGAATTTTTAGTCTGGTTTTGCTCTTGCTGCAGCTTGGTCTCTGTTTTTGATAAGGCTTTGTATAGTTAATTCGTTTATCTCATTCAACAAAAAAAAAAAAGCTTGGTACTTTATAATTATTGAGAAGAAAACATCCACTTACAGTACTTCAACAAACATTGTATCAATGTGATTTTATTGAAAAATAATCAATTTATTCAACAATCTTATTACAACCCTCAAATAACAATCAATTTCTTTGTGCCTTTTTAATAAACAAATAATCAAGGCCTTTTATTCAGAATGTACATCAATCATCCTAGCCACTGTCAAAAACTACTAATAAAACCAAATGAGTCCTCCATGCAGCTCCTTTGAAACCTGAAATAGTTATAGAAAAAAATGTTAGCTATATATTTATATATCAGTGTAAGAGCATTCTTAGTAGAAATTAAATTAAACCAAATTAAGCAAATCATCTTGATTATGACAAGTAACCGCTGGTCAATTTTTTTTTGGGTTCCAATCAAATTAAATGCTGCTAATAAAATAACGGGTTTTCTTAATAAATTTTCTCATTTTTAAACACAACTCACATGCATTTACTATAATAATTAAACCCCATTACATTGCGTCTAGAAGTAAAAAAAATTATTGAGAAAATCTGTTATGTATCGTATCTAGCTTTCATAAACCTTTCTAAACATTAATACCCTTGTATGTGTGTGTGTGTATCATTGTCTTACCTCAATAGTTTTTCTTCTTTTGTCCATAGCTGCAAAGATTACTTGAACTTCAACATGAAATGAGAAAGAAAATTGACATGCATTGTCATCTTTATTGTATAATTAGTAAATAATTATAAATAACACAGTAACAAATCTAATAAATATCATCTTCTCCATCTCCTCAAGGGCATTGAGGGGAAATGATTCCTATATCATTCAATTTGACATTGTTGCATGAAGCTTTCGCCATTGCACCTCCTCCTTGTTTTATGTTAACATCTTGCAGCACAATCCCCTGACACGGAAAGTTCTTACTGCAATCGAATTTTATAGCTACATCACCAGCACTTGTTCCTTTAATGTTCTGGTACACCACATTTTTCACTTGAACAGCTGATTTCTGGGATAAATCAAGCACAGAAGATGATTAATTTACATATGTCAGTGTGATCAAGGGTTCATATTTACTTGGTTATGGAGATCTTAGGGTTAGCTTCTTTACCTGTTCTGTACAAGGACCATCAGCTTCGTCACAGTAATTCTGGTCTATGATTATGGGGTTGGCCACATTATTCATTTCCACATTCTGAAACTTAATATTGCTTGCACTTCCAGATCCTCCCTGCATATAAATTGGATAGATGCATGCATGCATCAATATACAAAGGCGGCTAAACACTTACATAGGTTAATATAACTAATATACACTTATATGTGTATGTGTGTGCACGCATTTTATACGCAGATAATGTTAGGATACTTACATAAGAATAGATATTTAATACAAGGCACTGTATCAATAGTCTATATACGGGCCAAAATAATTTTTGTGGGGATAAATTTTTAGCTAATTAATGTTCGATCATAAATTTAAAAAGTCAAAAAAATATAAAAATATAATATTAATTAATAATAAACTCGATAAGTAATTAAATATATTGATGTAAATTAAAGAACCTACAAGTCAGATAAAAAGTTTAATCAATGAAGGAAAGCCTTGAAAAACAAATTAGACTATACAAGAAGAAATCCAGAAAGTCCATAAAGTTTTAGGGGCCAAAAATGAAATTATGATAAGAATAAAGTGTGAAAGATTGTTGACCTCCAGAAACAAAAATACAAATTAAAAAAATATATTTGAAAAAAATTAAATAAAAAGTATAAAAAATTTCAAATAAAAAAAATTGAAGGGTGGGGGGCAATTCCTATGCTAGCTCGGTCCTTGCATATACTGGCTTTTAACTGCCCTAATCTAAGATGTTGCTTTCATTTTTTATTTATCAAAAAATGAGCTGTGTGTGCTCGTGTGTGTGTATATATATACGTATGCATGTCATTTACAGACTCTCTTACCGGCCATGTCTTGATCCTGACCCCATTTGTAGTTCCAGAGAGCTTAGCTCCAGTCACTGTTACATCTGAAACATAAGCTGCTGAATTTCCAGATCCTAAGCTTCCAATACTGATCTCACCATGAAAAAAAGAAAATAAAAAATTGATACACAATGCTCAAATAAATTATAAAACATTTCACTTGAAATTAATTGGTGTGGTTAGAACTAGTTATAGGTTTGAATTTGAGACCTGATTCCATGACCTGGTCCACATGTTATGTCCGTGGCTTGCACCTTCTGAGATCCACTTACTATTGAAATACAGTCATCACCTTCAATACACCATGGAACTTTATTAATTTTATATAATACATACATATGTGTTCGTGCAAACAAAAAGTTAGCACAATGCATAAAGTTCTTGTCATTCTAGGATTTGGGTAGGGTTAAATATACATCGTCTCACCCGTGAATGAAGAAATTATTTCTAAGACTCAAACCCATAACCTTCAGAATTCAAGGGCGTAACTTTATTGTTGCGCTAAAACTCACCCTTGAATTTACACACACACAAACACATACAAAACTACTGTTTCAATTAAGCTTAAATATTGTACCTGTTCCTATAACAGAGCTTGAAATGTGGATGTTTTGGGTGCCAGTAACATGAATTCCATCAGTATTGGGGCTATTCTCTGGTGCTGTTACCGTGAGGCCAGAAGCCTGAACATTTTCACAGTTCTCAAAAGAAACATGAATTTGCTGTGCATTTTGGATCTTCAGGTTCTTCACTATTAAGTTTTTGCATTCGTAGAATGTTAAAGCCTGCCAAAATAAAGTTCTCAATAGAGAGACAAAAAAGTGAAGACATTATCTTCCATTTATCTTATTAGAAAAGAATTCTTGTAAAGATACAACCACCATAGAGTTGACCATGACACCATGAAAATATATGTAAAACAGAAAAGTTCACATTTTCGTAGTGACAATAACAGTTGAAAGTCCAAAACACTGTGTGACAACTGGAATATGCATGAACTCAGAACTTCTTCATGACCTAACTTCATCATTTTCAGGTTTGTTTGGTTGCATTGACTATGGAAAATGAATCGTAACCGGGGGAGGTTTTTCGGGTAAGTAACCGGGTCATAGTTGCCGTAGGTCACCATTAGTTGTTATATTGAAAGTTAGATATGTGATTTTTTGTGAAAATAGTCACTAATAGCCCTTTTTAACGGATTACGATAAACCTTTTAAAGTAATGTTATTCTAAACTCGAGATCACATGAAACATAATATTTAAATCATAAGAGAGCTTGAAAATTAAAAATAAAGTAGTTTAAATAAATAAAAATTTAATCTTGAGACATTTAATAATTAAAACATTATATTTTATATGTGAGCTTAAACTTTCGGTAATATTGTCAAAATTTTATTATAAACAATCAAATTGTTAGGATTTTGTGAAAATAATCCTCCATGAAAGAGAATATAATACCTTGGCGCATATTCTTCGTGAATGCCTATTTTTACAAATTTCACATAACTGGTGATTTTTTGACAAAAAATCCACTATAAAATACTTGATCATCTCTATGTGTCAAGTATATCATAAGTGAATATCATTCTTTCCTGTCTATTTGCAAGAGTTCTACACATTTATGTGTGACTATTTTGAGGAAAAAAGCCTTATTCAACTTTTACAAAATGTAGCATGTAAAAACCTTAAACAAAATTATCTATAAAATATGATATGGATTTTCATCTTGAGAGCTAAAGCATTTTACAATATCCAAAGTGGAAATTGTTTCTGCGTAGGACATGATACTGTCATAATATAAACATAATTTGCGCTAATATAAGGACATTATCATACCGTTGGCGCATCCTTGCATGGCTGCATGATCAGGGAAACAGAAAAGAGAAACCAACCATCGATTAGAACAATTAGGAGGAAAAATGGAAAACCAAAAACAAAATGTTGAAAGAATTTTGGGTTGCTAATAGCTTACAAGAGCTTTATTGATTTTGCAGGAATTTTGCCACCATATCTTTCCGTTGCCATTGATAATTCCACCACCTTCAACATTTAGATTTTGAACACTATCAAAGATAATCCAGTGCTTTCTATCTTTGTTGTAGACTGATCGATCGCCAGATGCCGCAATGGTTCCATAGACCTGATATTTATGCAAAGTCATAATTTTGTATGACATAAATTTCTCAAAGCTTTGAAGAAAGAATTTCCCCCCTCCCCCCTCTTTCTCTCTCTATATACACATACATTTATATGATATATATATATATACACACACACACACATTTGATCTCACCTGCATTGTCAGATCAGACTTGCAGGGACCTGTGAATCTAAGTGGCTTAAGAAGATAATTCTTGTTCTTCGGCACGACAAAAACAGCTCCTGTGGATGAACAAGCTGCCGTCCAAGCCTTCTGAAATGCCTGGAAGATTATATAGTAATCAAACTTTGTTAAAATTAAGTTCACACTAAGAGATAACAATCATAACGAGTTTCAATTTGAACATGCAATAAGGGCCACAAACACCGTGATGGCTAGAAGTTTTTGCATGGGTCAGGTCCATTAACTTAACATGGACCGAGTTATAATATCACGTCATTTGAATAAGATATTTGCCTATAAGATTATAAAAGTAATATCTTACCCACGTGATATGATGTGATTGCTAGGATTCACCAATTAAGTTATGCAAAAATTTCTACCACAATGACATCCTTCAAGTATAAGCGATGACAATGACACAAGTTTGAAATTTAATAATCAAACTTTGCAAAATAAAGAAAAAAAAACTGCCTACCATTCACCTCCCCTGAACATTTGCAGGTGTGTAAGTCTTTTACATTAGATATGACCTTTTATGATGATGCTTATCAAAAGTATGAATGGAATGGATTTGAGAATGATTATTAATTTGTTTTTGAGCCCATTTCAACTTATCAAACCAAACGTGACCTAAGATATTGATAAGTGATAATCAAAGAAAATTTTAGGGCATTTTGCACTAAGAAACGTACCTCTGTGTCATCAGTTCGGCCATCACCTTTAGCTCCAAAATCATCTACGTTAACCGTCTTAACTGAAGCTGCTGCCAGCTTACGCACTTCAAAGGGCTTCCTCAACATAGGCATTGTACTTGCAATGTCCATTGAGTCCTCGAATTCCATGTCCTTGAAGCTGAAATATGAAGGATACGCTTGGAAATCATAGGCAGAATCTTCCTGAAGATAATGACGTGGTCGGTCCATATGAAGACTGGCGTAGCATGAAATAGAAGAGAGGATAATGATGATGAATGGCAAGAAATGATTTTGGAGAGCCATTATATGCTTCTGTTGCAAGAGAGTGAAAAATATAATCCCAAAGGTATGGAGAATGATAGGAGGTTAAGAGGTGGGAAGTTGATAAAAATGTTAGGATGAGCGAGTTTATTTATAGAGAGAGAGAGAGAGAGAGAGAGAGAGTTCTACATGACTATTGAGGTATGGTTTGGGATACATGCAAGAGCCTTAGACGAAATGGTCTCTTTGGGTGGTTGCTGACTTTTGCTCCATGCATGCAGCTTGCATACATACATACAAGCATGGCTATACATCTATACCATACATCATCAATTAGTCCGCACATAAAGACATGGGTAAATCATGATTGGCGATAAAAATTGAAATTTAGATGCTACTCTTCTCTTATATATGATACTTTGTTGTTAGTTGTTGAGATGAGCTGTGAAAACTTGTTTTTAGTCTGGGCATGCAAATAATTTCAATTTTAACTTTTAATTCAAATTTTAATTGAATAAGACTCGTTAATTTAAATTCGTTATCTGAAATGATGAATTGATTAATTGTCTTCAAATTCAATATAATCAATTTAAATTTATTGCAAAAAATAATATTAATTAATGTTGTCTTTTTTGATCAGTGGGGCTTCCTCTCTTCGTCTCCTGTTAAGAACTCAAAAAGATCAAAGGGTCATCGGGTATGCTCCAATGGTAGCCTGCTCCGATAATAAAGTTAATAAAATAAAAGACTGTAATTGAAAAGAATTGATTGACTCTAATTGAAAAGCACATCTTAGGATTTAATTTATAGACTGTAGATTTCTTAAGTTGATTAGGATTTAGAGTCGCAAGAATAAGGATTTGATGATATCCGAAGATGGTAGTTGCCATATTGAACTCTACTCCCCGGAGGAGTAGGGATTAGAAGATATCCAAGAATAACAGTTTTCATGTCGCATTCTGTTTCCTTATTCCAAGGTCGGTAGGGACATGTAAGGCGGTGATCAGCTCGGGACCCCTTCATATGTGCACCCAGTATTTCCTGCTCTAGAGAGAAGACTAGAGATCTTGCGCCATTCCAACCAAGGAAGCTTTGAACCCTGTGTGCTTGTCTGTTCTGGATAGGAGAGCTTTTCTTAGTTTGTATACGTAGGTACTCTGTATATACATGTGTCATGCTAGGACTGGTCTGTCCCTTTGTGGTAAATCAAGCTACTCCCCCCCGAGCCTCAGTTTAGCGAATTGCGTAGTTGAAGTTGAGGGTTTCAGAAGAGTCACGTGCCATAATTACGAACGCGTCGCTTCGCCTTCTACGACGTACAGCCGTTGATGTGACATTTATTACTGTCAATCGTCGATTGAATTTTGAAAGCCATCATTTCTTAATAGCCGCAACGGTTAGAAATCATGAGCCCTCATTACTTCAATCTTTTATAAAAGAATAAGGAATTTGTGTGCACCCTTTTCCCTTCATTTTCATTACTTCCGAAAGTACTTCGCTGTACATTGAGAAAAGTTAGAGCGAGAAGATCTCTGTCGCAAGGAGCTTACTCTCTGATTAAGTTTTTGATCAGGTCTGGTTTGTTCCCGATCATCTTTCTTTCTTTTATCCTTCTTCTTTTCTTATCCTTTATTTTCATAAAGTCGGCCTCAGAAACCCTATCAGGAATCGGTTATGGAACAAAGAGTTTCTTAGAGACATCTGTTCCATCCGAAATACACCTCGCAGATAGCAGATCCTCAAGGGACTTAAAAATAGGATAGTTGAGCATCCCTCCCCTAGCCCTGAACTTAGAATAGCAGAAGCCTTTGTAGAGCCCAGAAATGTAGCGGAAGAAACCTCAGGTAGGCCTTTCCAAGGGGAGGAGGGAGAAAACACCATTACTCAAGGCATGTTTGATGCTCTGATAGCTGCTTTCAAGTTCCCCTCAAATGTAACTTGTAGGGCGCTCAGACCATTGGATCGCCCATCCAACATTGGTCAAGGCGAGATTTGTGTATATCTCGAATGGTTCGAGATTAGACTTAGGTTTCTCTTCCATCCATTGATTAGGGATTTTTTTAGTTGGTTCAACATATGCCTCACTGACCTTAATATCAATAGTTGGAGACATCTGTTAGGGTTCATAGTCTTAGGTTATATGAAAGGTGTCGAGGTGGATTTTTCATTGATCCAAAAGCAATATGGACCTGAAGTTTCTGAAATCGGAGGGCATGTTTTACGTATCTTTTGACAAGGGATTCAAACCCCTCTTCTCAGTACCCACTTCCAATAAGACTTGGAATAAGTGGTACTTCTTCGTAGGAGGAGAATGGGAGCTTGAGGACTATGAGGGTCAGATCTCGACTTTCCCTCGGAGTACTGAGATCAAGGGTGAGATCTCATTTTTAAATATTTTTGCCTCTATTTTTCATTTCCTTTCACTTATTTATTGTCTGATCTTTTTTTTTTCTGTGCAGAAAAGAAGGCTTGGAAGAGGTCTATCTTTTCTGTTGAACTCCAAGAAAAGTACCGAAGACTACTCCAGACCAACAACTGCACGCACAATGCCATCCTCACCCCCACCAATTTAATGGAGGCTGGGCTAGTAAAGGACAGGGCTGAAAATTTGAAGAAGTCCCTAATGTCTGGATGGGCACCAGGAAGGAAGAAGAAAATGGTAGGGGAGAGTTATTCCCTTATCGAGCCTCCCCTCCAAGTGAAGAGGAGGAGGCTACTTTCCAACTCCCTAGACCAAACGGTATCTGAGGATATGAAGGAGCCTCCTGCTCCAGAGCCCACACTTTCCCCTACGCCTGCAGTCCCCACAAAAAAGAGGGGGAAGGGAAAGTCTGCTGCTGCTCCCCCTGTGCCTGATGACTTTGACTATCTAGCCGCGAAGAAGGCCTTTAACGAGTCCTGGGCTGCAGGCCGAGATAAATTCAAGGGGTTGAAGGCGCAAAAGATCGCCAAAGACCTGCTGTCTTTCCAACTGAAGGTAAGCTCTGATGGGCTCCTTTTACTTCTTTCTTTTTTGATTTCTTTTTCTGTTCTGTCATCTGTTCTAACTGTTGCTTGTTTCTTGTTTTCAAACTGTGCATGGCCTTGCTGCCATCATGGATTCTTCAGTGGACTGCGAGCAGATTGAAAAGCTTTAATCTAAACTCGATGAAGCCAGATTGCTGTTGGGGATGACCCAGTCCACTACTTCTGTAACTCAGGAGACGTTAAAGGAAGCTACTGACTCCTATTCCATCTTGGAGTCTAAGAAGGATGCTCTTGCTCTGGATCAGTTGGAAGACCTCAAAAAGCCTCAAAAAGAGGTTTGAAGACTTCCAATCTACCTCCCTCAGGAAAGTCTAAGACACTGTCGACTCTGTCAGAGCTCAAACTGAGGCTGATATGAAACCTGAAGTCGAGGGCATCGGTGGAGAGCTGATTGAGCATGGGTACCTGCACCTTCAGGTCCAAGCTTCACAAGAAGTATCCTGACCTGGATCTGGCTGGGATTGATGACATTGAAGTCTCTCTTGGTGAGATTGAGGCGCAAGATGATGATGAAGGAGGAAGCGGTTCCCGAACTCCCTCCAGCTAACGCACCTGAACAAAGAGAATGATCTAGATATGGTGCATTGAGTTTGAAGAGAATGAAGAAGAGGAAGAAAATAGTGATCTTCAGGACAATGAAGATTCAGAACTTTCTCAATGCCGATACTTCAAGGGGCTGTTGAACCAGTAGTAGATTATGACACTTTTGTATTTTTCTGTTTTTCTCTTGTAATTTTCCCAAACTTGGGCTGATTATGAATGAGATTGACTTCTTCAAAACTCTGTGTGTAGCTGATAGGATAAGTTCCTATCCTTATTCAAGTACGTCTCTATCATGTGTTAATAGAGATCAGTATTTTGAATCCTAACAAAATTCTATATGTATCTAAAATAAATACGTAGATATGTGGTATGCGTTATGTGGTTGTGAGATATAATACACTTTCTCTCTCTAGTCTTTCCTCTCTAGTAGGTTTGGAAACGTGAAGATTGAAGGGGATAACTCTAGTAGCCAATTTTGCGTAACTTTGCAAAATTTTAGGGACATACACAGAAACCATAATTCAACGTTTAGCTCGTAACAATAAGCAATATACGATTTACGGGTATCTTCCGTAGTCAGGTATAACTTAACCCGTATACTATGCTATGTGTATTAAATATTTACAATTTTATTTTGTAAAAGTTGATCTTAAAAACATGCTTGACTGTTTGGTCAAATTGTAAAACAACTTTTGTAAAATGCAATTGGAAAAAAAATCTAATAGCCCTTTAAGTGTTTTGACACACCAATAAGTTTAGTACAATTTAATTAGTACAAATATTTTTTTTTCATAAATGGATATAGTAAAAGTTTTCAAGACCAGTAATTCGCATGTATAGGGCTCCATGTGTGGAAAAGTTATTGAGTGAGACGATCACTTCCAATTCCTTAATTATCTGATGTAGAGTGACTCTTTCTAATAAAGTTTATTATCTATTCTGAATTTTAGAATAATTACCTTATCTATATATACATATATATATATATATATTTAAAAAAATATATTTTCTTTGTGAGACTGTTACTCTAAATCAAATAATATGATGTTGAGTGATAGTTATATTGAATAACTTCTCATGTGTGGCCTAGGAAACCTTACAATGGATGAGGGAAGGGGAGTGTTGGTGGACATTGGGCACAATGAGAGCTTTCTCTAGAATCTCTCAACCCTACTCAAAAACATGTACTCTTTAGCCCTGCTCATGCATGCAAGTCTCGTACATACATACATATTGCATGTACTTGTGTGCATGTGTGCATGCACACATTCATCATCTAGCGTGTTTAAATTTCTTCACATGGGATTGACAAAATATTATAATAATATCTACAAATTTTACAAATGGTCGTCAAGATGATGAATCACGTAATATTGCCATATGTCCATCATTTCGTCGATAAACATGAACATAAATAGTACTCATGATGTCACTGAGATTATGTTTCATTGTATCTGTGTTTTAAGGTTTTTTGCACTCTTTTTAGGCGGTTCATGGTTGACTAGTAAGAGTTAGGAAGAAGTAAGATTTTGTGTGCTAAGTTTACCAGATTTGCGTGTAATTCATACATACATATATATTCAAAAGCATATATACAGTAAAACAGGACATTTGTCCCTCATTACCGATACTTGAAAACGTGTGGTCGACTCACTCGATGCTACCATCAGAAAGAGCTGCCGTGATCTGTTTGGGATAACGATTGGCCTAGGGATGGGTTTGGAGTAGAGCCTTTGGTGACTTTAAGTTTCTAAGGAACTTTCTGTGCCATGAATAATGCTAAAACTTTAGTGCACCTTTATCCTTCTTTCAACTCTCTCTCTCTCTCTCTCTCTCTCTCTCTCTCTCTCTCTAAATATATATATATATAGTAATAATCTTCATTCCAAATTTAGCATCGGAAATTATATGACATTAGATTATTTATAATACTTTAGATACATTATAAATATTTTATCAATAATTTATTGTTATATTATTTAAGATATAAATTTTGATATAATTAATTAAGACATCTAACATTACTCGTGTGTGTGTATATATATATATATATATATATATATATATATATATAAATTCTGTGGCATAATTATAGGATGGCATGACATAAAGACAAATACGCAATCTAAGAGTGTGATTGATCTCTCTCATGGCGGATAAGGCTGTCTTATGACAGATTAGACTAGGAATCAAAATGTGATTGAAATTTCTAGTTTGTATGATTTGGCTTCTGAGTGACATGGGCCATGTGTGATTTTATGAAAAATGTGGTTGATTAGATAACCATCTTAATATGTTTGGCAAATTGATTAACATAAGAAATTAGAAAAGAAAAGAACAAAGCTTACAGTTGAAGTTGAATAACTAGCTATAATCTTCATGAATCATAAGCACGCAACCAAAATGTGGATAAGTACTGTGTGGTCGGAAAGAAAGACAATGGAGTTTGATGGTCAAGACTTGAGTTCATGCTCACATGCTTTCACTGTGCAAAACCTAACCTCATTTAGTCATAGCTTTTGATACAATGTACAAGTTCAATTGAAACCCATATGCTTTACTATTTTAACCGACATTACTTGGCTCTAGATGAATCTTCACCTATCGCCTGACGTGTCTCTATATAATATACCTGCATTTTATTATTTTATTTTATTTTACAAGTCATGTGATTTATTTTTAGAGAAAAAATACTAAAAAAAGACCCAAAAATAAATTTTTTAATCTAAAAAATTCATAATACATTTTTTCTATCTAAAAGATCCAAAAAATAAACCTTCAATACAAAAAGTCTAATTATTAATTTCCATCTTAACACAGTTAAAAAAATAATTAGACTAAAATAGTCTTCTAAATATATTTTAGAAAACAAATTACTAAAAAATATATAAAATAACTTCTTCAATCCAAAAAAATATAACATTTTATGAAGTGAAAAATTCCTTTTTGAGACATTCTAGATACATAAATGTTTTTTTTTTTTTTTTTGGATTTAAGAATTATTTTATCAACTATTTAGTATTTTTTTAAACGTATCTTAAAGATTATTTTAGTCTAATTAGTAATATTTTTTAACAGTATTAAGATAAAAAGTTAATAATTGAACTTTTTATATTAAACGTTTCTTTTTTGAATCTTTTAGATAGAAAAAATATATCATTAATTTTTTCAAATTAAAAATTTTATTTTATAGATTTTTTAGTATTTTTTCCTTATTTTTATACATAACAAATCATGATGGAGAAATTCTATCATTATGCATACAAAAATTTCATACGTGACATATGTTTTATATTATAAATGATCATATAACAGTTATAATACCTTATTATTATTATTTTTTCTTGAGGGAAAGAAGTTCTTTCTATCTCGTTTGGGGCTGGGTTATAAAATAAAACTGATCAAACTTTCCTTATTCGGCCAAACAGAGAATTCAAGGTCCAAGCTTTCCATGTTTATTTAATTTTAGAACCCAGCCCCAAAGCACATTTTGTAGGTTTAGAGGGAGGCCCGCCATATTTTTCCTAAAAGCCCAATGTGTCTTCGGTACTTAAGAGCAAACAAAAATGTCAGCTGTGCGATATCTAAAATATGATAAAGAAATAATTTTAAATGAGATTTTTTATTTTATTTTTATTTTTATTATTAATGTAAATATTAATTCTGGTAAGAAATCTTTATTAATTTAGTGGTGATTAACTAAAGTATAAAATATTAAATCCGAGTTCGGGTTGAGTTCAGTTTTTAAAGGCTCAATTCAAACACAACTGTAATTTAAATCGAACTTAAATTCTTTTAACCAAGTCCAATTTAAAATATAAAAAATAAAGTCAAAACCTTAAAGAGTTCAAGTCGGATTCGAGTTGGCCCACTCAAGTTGTACCCCTAAATGAGAGAATGAAACTAGAACTCGGGAGCTTCCTTTTAAAAAAGCATAAGCAATTAAGTGGGCTAACCCAAATTAATTAAAATGATTTTCACAAAACAAAACAATGGAAATTGAAGAAAAAAAATGCTGTATTTGTAATAATTTACATTATATGCCATTGCAGCTAATCAATTTATCAATTCGGTCTAAAGTTTCAAACTGAATAGAACTATTTAATTATAAATAGACATTGTTTTTGCAAGGATTTTTTGTGAACATCAATATTATGAATCTTTTTGCACTCCCAAGAGTTTTTATTGCCATGAAAGGTAATTTATTCCAACCTTGATGCAACATTTCTAATTTTTCAAATTTCCGAAAAAAGATTTAAGGAAAAATACTAAAACGCTCTTAAAATAATTTATTTAATCTAAAAAATTCATGATACATTTTTTATATCGAAAAACTTCAAAAAAATAAACTTTTACAAAAAAAAAGATATAACTATAAAGCTTATATCTTAACACCGTTAAGAAATATTAATGATTAGACTAAAATAACATTCAATTATATATATTTTTAAATACTAAATAGCTAATAAAATAAATTATTCAATTTTAAAAATTAATATTTTTTATTTAAATAAAAGGCATAAAAAAGAAGTTTTCGCTTCATAAAATATTATATTTTACAAACTGCTTAATTTAACCCGTTACTTAATTCAAATTATACTTTTTCACCGGATAATCCAAATGAGCACTCAATAGTTTTGAAATAAGGTGAAAAGTGATGGTTGAGAAACACCGAACCCTACACTTTCAAGGATCTCACTGTTAATTTCCAGTTTCTTGCATGAGCACTGCACAAGCTATATATTCCAACTGAAAAATGTTTTGCTGCCCATAAAAAGAGAATGATGCCACGGCTCTAGACAATAGGATCATATTAATTAATTATTATATTTATGATCATTTTAATTTATTACCAATTAATAAATTGTTATATTGAAGTGTAATTTAATTAATGATTTTTCATTGTGTTTTATTTCAAGTGGGATTATTTATAATTCAGGTTAAAAATTGGCCGTTAAAAAATTATTATTAAAATATGACAGTTGAAATTTAATTTTTAAAATATTTTGAATTAAAAAAAATTTTTTAAAAAATGAATATCTATTTTTAACTAAAATTGTCAGAGAAAACGACCATCAATGTTGGAGTTATTGGATTTTAACTTGCCAATTTTATCATTCTCGTCATTGAGACCGTTAAAATCACATTATTGTCGCCTTTGATGATTTTTGAAGCCCAATATTTTGAATTTTTCACTTCATGCATGTATTTTATTTTTTTTAATTTTTTTAATTAATATAGATTTTTTTGTTATTGTCTAAATTCATTTAATTTTTAAAGTCGTACTTTCAAAAAAGACGTTTTTGAATCAATTTTTTTGATAGAAGAATATTTTCAAAAGACAACGCTTTTTATTGAATAACTTTCTAAGTGTTGGACGATTCATTAATCTTTAAGCTTTCAAATTTTAAGTTAAAATAAGTTTTTTGAAAAGACTCTTCTAGAATTCTTTTTTCAAAAGATGACTTTAGATAAAATTTTAGATCAAATACGTCTTTTCAAAGACGTTTCTAAAATTGCATGAATTTAAGAAATATTTTTTAAAAGAATTGCAAGTAAAAAATTCCTATTTTGATAGTGAGAATATTACAATTGGGATGAATGCTTTAATCATGTTATTAACTTTACACTAATGCTATTCTTACCTTAATATTTTACCAAAAAAATTTATCTGCTGATGTGACTTGTTCTTGGTGCTAGTGAATCCTAACATCTTGGTGCTAGTGAATTCAGCTTCTTGATACTAGTCATGTCAGGTGAGTCCAAGAGACTTAATTGACTAGCACTAAAAGGCTTAATTGACTAGTATCCTACATATACCAAGAGGCTTAACTGACTAGCACTCAAACAGTCACGTCAACAGGTAAAAAAATTTGATAAAATTTTATGATATGAATAACATTACTCTTAACTTTATGTCTAAAAGGTTTATAAGGTTTGTGTACGCTGCCAAACCCTAACTTGTTTATTAAAGGCTCTCTCTCTACAATTTTAAGGGACAGTCCTTTAAAAAATATTTTTTACTCAATTAAGAAAATCATGGGTAATTAAGCAACTAGTATTAGTTCAGACGGTCACATCAGGCTCTTCTCTATTTCATTTTTCTCTCTTTTTATTTTTATTTCATTTTTTGCTTTCACATGTGATACTGCCCACTTATAAATAATTATTAACACAAATGGAACCCATATCACCTGAGACAAAAAATGAAATTGAAGAGAACGGAGAGAATACAAATCCTAGATAGTCATTCATGTCATGGGATTAATTCCCACTCTTTTATTTAGAAATATGAACATTTATTTTTATCAAATCATGAATAAATTGTAACACCTCATCCCTTATACAAAAAATAGAAAGTCATGAACAATAAAAACTGTAGAGGTTTTTTTCTAATAAAAGAAGAATACTTTAGATAGAAAAAGAGAGGAAAATAAAACAGTAATATTCTTTATTTCAAAATTTGATATCAAAATTTTATTATTCAAAGGTGTAGTTGAGCGGTAAAAATGATCGTTGACAATTAGAACTTAAAGGGTACGTGATATTTCCTTACCGATTTATCTAAAAAAAAATTAGATACAAAATCTAATATCAATTTATTCAAATTTTGAAAATAAAATAGTAATACTCTTTTATCTCAAATTTTGATATCAAAATTTATTCAAATGATGTGACATTAAATTATTTGTAATATTTTAGATACATTATAAATATTTTATTAATAATTTAATGTCACATTATTAAAAATATAATTTTTGGTAAAACATTTAGAAATATTACTCAAAAACAAAAAGAAGAAAAGAAAGTATTAACTAAGACAAGATGTGCATGTGGGGCCGTTGGGTATTTGAACTCGAAACAAATTGAAGTTGTGGTGCTTCAATTTATCAATAATGCTAGGAACACCACTCAGACTCACCGGTATAGAATTTATTTTAAGTGAAAGGATAATGTCACATATACGTCCAAAAAAAAAAAACAAAAAATGTTCCAAGCTACACACTTGAGTTTCAACATCATGATTTTGAAGCTTACATATATTCAAGGTCATTTAAAGTTTTCCATGTTATTTAGGGCTAGGGGATGCAAACGAGCCGAGTCGAGTCGAGTATCTGATGTTTGAGCTTGGCTCGCAAAATAATCGAGTCTGGCTCGACTCGGCTCGAAACTTGACTCGAGCTCAAATTTCTGATCGAACTCGGCTCGTGAATGACTTGTAAAGTTCGAGCTCGAACTCAACTCGGTTCGAAAAAATAAACAAGCCTCATTCGAGCTCAAACTCGGCTCGTGAATGACTTGTCAAGCTCGAGCTCGAACTTGAACTCGGCTCAAAAAAAATAAACAAGCCTGAGCTCGAGCTCAAACTGGAGTTACTCATTTTTTTTTTTTTTTTGTGTTTAACTGAATAAAAATTATGTTATTTTTGCATAATAAA
Organism: Nyssa sinensis; assembly: GCA_008638375.1. NCBI lineage: Eukaryota > Viridiplantae > Streptophyta > Magnoliopsida > Cornales > Nyssaceae > Nyssa > Nyssa sinensis. The sequence goes on from CM018050.1 coordinate 33,149,163, forward strand.
AAAAATACAACTCACTGAATAAATCAACACAACTTTAAAATTTTAATATAATTTTTTTAAATAAAAAATATAATATTACAAATTGAATCATTATTCTGCAAACAAATTGACCCATCTTCCTCTTCCTATAAGCACTAGAATTGGACTTTTCAGGTCATCGTTCACGAAGATGTACCACCAAACAGACTTCTCACCATTTTGACTTCTAAATGCACTCAAACGTGAGATGTTCCACCAAAATTAGAGCCTCGGCTATGGATATTGAGAGCCACTGCTAGGCCATCTTTTGAAGCAAAAACCCTCAGGTCCATTGCCAATTTTACAAACCATTAGCCAATGTTCCCAACCATCACACACAGAAATTCTGCTTCAACAATTCATTGGCCTCCAATGTTACATAAACTTCAAGGATGAGATCTACAAGCCCCAGACAGCTTATACCCATTCAATGATGTCCTCGTGGACTCTCCACCAGTATTTTTCCAATCAAACAGGATCATCTTTCATCTTTTTCCTTTTTCAGCCAGGACCATTACTGCAAACTATATCTGGCACCACCTGTTAGCAAGTATATTTTTGCTCCTTGTAATAAATAAAGCTCATTTCATTATCTTGTTGAAGTCCAGGTGTGTAAAGCTAACATTTCACAAAAAATTATGTCATTAGAAATTTTATCCAACAAATACACATTTCTACAGTGCAAAAAATCAAACAAACCAAATTTTAACCCCTTCAAATTGAAACAGAATTTTGTAATGCAATTAAAACAGATACGTTAAGATTTCATGGTAAAGAGAAGACAGATAGTAATGTAGGGAACCAAAATAAACTTACTGCTAGAGGCCATGATTTAAATATCATCTAAAAAATATTTTGAATTTAAAAATGAATACTCTCTCGGAGTTACTCTTACAACAACACATGATTTAACATGCTTAAATTTTTTTGGAATTTTTCTTTTCCATGAATCAACCAGACTACACTCGCTCTCTGTGTAATAATTATGTCGGCATAAGTCCACTTTTTAACAGCTATTTTTATATATGTACAACAAAGGGTGTGTTTGAAACAAAAAAAAAAAAAAAGGACAAACTTTTTAATCAAATGATTCTTCCTTTAATAGTTAAAAAGCTGCTTTTTTAACAAGTTTCTAAAGTCTTGCCCTTTCCAAAAAGAAAAATAATAATTATAATTATAAGATAAAAACTGCCTTAAAAATTAGTCAAATGGACAAACATGATTAAAGGATTATTTCTACACCTAGAACAGTACAAAACAAAAACAAAATGTAAAAATTCTTCCAAACTGCTCTTAAAATAGTGTTTGGTTCTCCATTTTCCAAAACCATATTTTAACCAACAAGAAATATATTGTAGTAGTTGAAACTAAGAATAGTCTAAGGATCACTATTTGGTCTAATGAACTAAATCACTATAAGAAGAGGGGTAAGCCGGCCACAACAAAGGAAAGAATCAAGCAGAAAAAAATACCTGGAATCAGTGACCCTTCAGGACCTTGCAGCTCTGGGGTTCAATATTGGATTCATTTTAGTCTTAATGTCCTGTTTATAGTTTAACATATTAAGACAATAAAAAAGAAAAGAGTAGAGAAAATTAATAGAATCAGGTTTAAGGGAAAAAAGAAGACTAACTGGTGTAGACCCCTGGAAGTTACTGATTCCGCACTTGAACTTGTGGGGACATACCACCAACTGTACTGTGCAGCACTTGCCTGACAAGAAAGAGTTTTACATGCCAATAACATGATAAGGATTAAATGAAATCCAGAAACACTGATACTTTTAAATGAATAAAGGGTCAACAGGAAATTCCATGGAAACAAATGCACTTCATTCTCTTTTCAACAGCTTTTGAAGGCATCAAATCCATATCAGAACAAGGAAGCTGCAAAGATTTATATGAAAAAGGTATTGCTAAAAATAACAGAAAAACAAAAAATTAATAACATGAGTGTCTGGCAACTTGTTTAAAGGATTTGCATTACCAGGAGAAACTTCATAACCTGAAAGCACTTGATGGTTATCGTCCCCAGAATGAAACTGTGGCAATACCATCATGGCAGCATACTGATTTGTCATATTTCCATACAAAGAAGGGGCCATAATTGGACTAGAGAAATGAAGGTATTGTGGAGACTCAGTTCCCTGAAGCTGCATTTGCTGACTGAGCACTAGAGACGGAATAGTTTGGGCCATTGGTGGTGCAAATTGGTCATCAAATTGTTGGCATTGATTTCCAGACAGAGACCAGGTCGTACGCAAATTTTGTAATTGCCTCCCTTCAATTTTCTCATTTTTAACAATTTTTTTTGCCTATTCACCTGTACACACGAAAACAACTAGAGCAACATTTGATGTTCAAATAAAAAAAAAAAGAAAGAAAGGAAAGAGGATTCAAAAACAAAATCACAAAACTGGCACAGGTCTTGAATTTGCTTTTTGTCTAGCAGATTTGAGTGACAGGTCATTTGCGCATAGCAACCTGTGTTTCTTCAACTCTCAGATGTTTCGATCTTCCACTTTCCAATAATAATCTAGATAATGAGTCGAATTCAAGCATGAAGGATTATTTCAAGATTAATGTAATTTGCAGACCATCCAAGGAAAGATCCTTTGAAGGATGTGGACTTGTCACCATATTGTTTCTGTATCTAGAACATATGCCAAACTTGAATTCTATCCCAAAATAGAAAAAGGAAAATTTATTTTATTTTATTTGTTTAATGGTGTCCACCTCTTTGCAAGAATTGCAAAGCCGAGGCAAAGCTAAATAAAATGAAGAAAATTGCAGAAATTGTTTATGAGGCAAAACCTACTTCCTATATTTACTATCTCAACAAAAGAATTGCATCAAGTTTCAATGTATAATAATACTTTGGCTCAACAATATAGCATAGTGGCTATCTTATGTTTTCGCTAAAAAGGACAAGCCTTTTATATTTGGACCGCTGTATAGTATATGGGTTTGAAGGACTAGTATGCCATAATACTTTAAAGAAAAAAAAACAAGAAAATAAAAGATTTTTTCATCAATGTTGGGTGTGAACAGGTTGGATAGCATTAACAGGACCTAACCTTTATTTTCCAAACCAATTCTTGTTTCTAAGGTGTCAGGCCTTGCCCATTCACATGTTGGGGCCCTAATAGAGTATGGGATTCTAGGAACTGTAAATGGAAAATCACAAAACTTGACACCTGTGGTACTCAACAAACAAGTAAGAGTGTAAAAATGTAACAATGCTACTCTCAGTAGTTATGAAACATTTATCCATTTATTTTATGTTTCTTTAGATATTTTTTTTGTAGGCCCAGACCCCTGCATGATCATTGTTTGGCCTAAGATTTTTAACCCTGACCCAACAAATTGGGGGCAGATCATTAAGAAATTAGAGTCAGTTTCTTATACCAGAAATAGAAAGGAAAAAAGAGAGGAGGTACCTTATCCATAAATTCATTTGGGATTGTAACAGTTTCAGCATCAAGATGAGAGCTGAATGCTGGGGTATTTCCAACCATTTTCAAAGCTCTGTGAAAACGAACAAGTAAAGGAAATGCCTTTTCATTCAAATCATTTTCAATGAAAAATATGAAGATGCTTAGGAATTGTTTCATGGAATTTTCCATCCCACAAAAAAGAAAAGATTAAAATAAACTGCAGCACATATTGACTGTTTATACCTTTTCCTTCACTGGGATCTTACTTTTACCTCCAACACATTCTATGTCATCCATGCTTGCCTGTACATTCTGTGGAGGATGAGGCGCTGGATCATTCATTTTCCCATAGCCGGCAGTAAAAGACTGGTCTTGATCTAGCACATATTCTGTTTTAATTCCAAATTGCTCAGATGTGCTCCTCAATGCTCCTAATTAAAATCAAAAGACGCAAGAAAAAAATTAAAATTTTCAAAAAAAAAATCCTGAGACTCTCAGAGAAGTCACCGACTCACCAGAAACAATAGCAGAAGCCGAGGCGCACTGAACTTGAAGAAGGTTGATCGAGAGTTTGAGAGATGGCAGATGGGGCAGAGCAGAGCTGCGGCGCACTGAACTTGAAGAAGGTTGATTGAGAGTTTGAGAGAAGGAGAGGGGGTAGAGCAGAGTTGCGGGCCGAGTCACTTGCGAGTTGCGGCGCACTGAACTTGAAGAAGGTTGAACGAGGATTCAAGAGTATGAAAGAGGGAGACGGCCCCTAGGGGGCAAAGCAGAGCTGTAGGCCTGCGGCACAATCAACTTGAAGAAGTTAGAAACCCTAGTAGAAAAAATCAGTATTTATACTTAAAAATAAAAACGAGTCACGAGCCGAGCTTATACGAGCCTGTTCACGAGCCTAACGAGCCAAGCCTCCTTTTGGCTCGGCTCGGCTCATTTAATAAACGAGTCCTATTTTGAGCTCGAGCTCGGCTCGTGTATTAATTGCACCGAGTTTGAACGAGCCATAATCGAGCCGATCTCGAGCTATTCACGAACGGCTCTGTTCGTTTGCACCCCTATTTAGGGCTGGTCTTGCGAGGCTTCCATTTCTCGCTTGTAGTGTTTAGGCTACTCACCCTCTCTTTTTTTTTCCCTTCCAAATGTCTTAGCTAGAGAACTAGGGGGCATTTCTCTCCGGGCAAGAAGTGCTACATTGTCTCCTTTTTATTTTTATTTTTTTTTTCCTTTTTCTTCGTTCCATTTCCGTTTACTCTGTTTTGAAATCAATTTAACATAACGTAGTACAGAATGTAAAGCAAAATCAAACAGCTTAAATTTTTTAATAATCAAGAACAAATGAGACTCCTCATCCAAAGAGAACAAATCTCAAATTTTTAAACAGAAATATATTGTTGATAATCTGAATAATAAATACTATTTTACATCATATATATAGGACAAAACTATTATTAATCTGAATAAGAATCTACTAATTCCTTATGATGTTGCTCTTTCCTGGTCGAAGGGCTTCCCGTCCTTAGTTACCTGTTAAGAACTTGAAATCTGAGGGTCACCGGGAAGGCTCCGGTGGTAGCCGCTCCGATGATAAAGTCAGTAAAGAAATTACTGCAGTAATTCAAGAGAAGAATTGAACATAACTTAAGAGCGTACCTTATGGCCTTATTTGTAGGCTGTAAATCTCCTAATTGAGTAGGATTAGGAGTCTTAAAAATAGAAATTTGAAGATATCTTGAAAATAGTAGTTGACATACTAAACTCTGTTTTCTTATTCTGAAATCGGTAAGATATGGAAGGCGGTGTTAAACTCTGGACCATATACCTTTGAGCCCTCCGTGACCTGGTTGACTTAGATAAAAAAAAATTCTTAATCTGTATCCTGAAAAGCTCTGTACAGACACGTGCCATGCTTCGAATATGTTTGTCACTTTATGGTATATCAGCTACTCCCTCCCCCCCCCCTTGAGCCTCTATTCTAGGGATCTTCAGAGTTGAAGTTAGGGTTTCTGAGACGTTACACACATGACAGTCATAAATGCGCCACTCCATATTTCAAGGAGATAGCCGTTGGTGTGACATTTATTGAGTCAACCACTGGTTGGAATTACGAGGCCATCATTGCTCTAATCGTCACGGCGGTTCAGACACGTCGACGCTTGTTGGATCCTTATAAAAAAGGGGGGAAACACATCGCTGCACCCCTTTTCAACACTTCAACATCTTGAGAGCTCCAAATAGCAAGAGAGATTTCTGATAGAAACGAATGCTTGCGTGACAGAAGATTAACTCCGATTAACGCTACGGTCAGGTTCAGTTTTAAGAATATTTCCTGAATTCTCTTCATCTTTTTTTACTCTTCTCCATTTTCTATTTAGACCATGTCGGCCTCTGAATGCTCAGTCAAGTACTGGTCATGAGATTGTAAAGTCCTTGGAGATATATGACCAAATAGAGGTGAACCTTGTAAATAGTAACGCATCAAAAAACGTAGAAAATAGGCTTGTTGATGACCCTACCCTGAGTTCTGAAGTGAGGATAGTAGAGGCTTTTATGGAGCTTAGGAATGTTGGTGGGGAAACCTCGAGTAAATCCCATAAAAGGAAGGAGGGAGAAAGCGCCATAACTCAGAACATGATAGATGCTCAGAGGGCTTGCACCAAGAAAGGGAAGGGGGAAAGACAAATCTACCACCGCTCCATCCAGAGCCTAAGGATTCCAGCGCGACAGCCGTGAAAAAGGCCTACAAGGAATCTTGGGTGACAAGGCCCAAGCAAATTTACTAGGCTGAAGCCCTAGAAGATAGCCAAAGACCTGATGGCTATTTATATGAGGGTGAGTCCTTCATTATTTTTCTTTGTTCTTTGTTATTTCTATGCATGCTGCAATAGTTCTAACTTAATTGTCTTTGTTTTGTGTTATTTGTGTTTTTTAGGTCGTCCATAGTTTAGCAGTCGTTATGGATTGCCCTGAGAATTCTTAGTAGATTGACACACTTCAATTTGAGCTGGACGAAGCCAGACTCCAGTTTGGAACTGCGCAGTTTTCAGCAGCAGCTGCTGAGGAAAAATCGAATGAGACTTCTAACTCCTACTTTATCCTGGAGCTTTGGGAGTGATGCCCTTGTTACCGAACTAGAAGACCTTAAAAAGAGGTTCGCAGACTTCCAAGCTGCTTCTGTTAAGAAGATTCAAGACACCGTCGAAGCTGTCAAAGCTCAAATTGAGGTGGATTTAAAGTCTGAAGTCTAGGATCTAGGGGATGAATTGATTGAGAATGGATACTGAACCTTTAGGACGAAGTTCAGTAAAAAGTATCCTGACTTGGACCTGACTGGAATAAACGATATCAAAGTCTACCAAGCTGAGATTGATACGCCGAACATAAATGACGAAGGAGAGGAAGCGGATCTAGAACTCCCTCAAGTTACCCTATCTGAGACTGCTTAGCCAGTAACAGAATAGACTTGGAATTTTTTTTTTTTTTTGGTATCCCCTTTTTGTAATCTTTCATTTTTAGGCTAATATATGAAATCCGAATCATTTTAAAACTCATGTCTTGCTTGATATCTTTGTGTTATTTCTACTTTCAAAATAACGTCTTCAATATACAAACTCTCTTAGAGACTCTAGAGCACTCATAAGGCATTTTAGAGGTTTAAATAACAAGATATACAGAACCACGACACTTATAAATAAAATAAGGTTTCTCTAGCGGCTGCATACTGATAATTTATGATATACAGACCTACAATACTTATAAATAAAGCAAGACTTTTCTAGAGGCCTGTAGAATGAAAAAATGGACCGGATCCATAACACTTGTAATGAATACAACGTCTTGAGAGGCCTATATGTTGATGAAATGGGCTAGACCTATAGTACTTGTATTGAACACAAGACTTTTAAGAATTTGTATATTGATTTAGTGGACCAGACCTGTAGTACTTATGATGGACACAAGGTTTTTAGGGGTTTGTACATCGGTGAAATAGACCAGGGCTGTAACACTTGTGATGAATACAAGGTTTTTAGAGGTTTGTACATTGAGTAAAATGGACCAGATCTGTAACACTTGTAATAGATACAAGGTTTTTAGAGGTTTGTACATTGAGTAAAATGGACCAGATCTGTAACACTTGTAATAGATACAAGGTTTTTAGAGGTTTGTACATTGAGTAAAATGGACCAGATCTGTAACACTTGTAATAGATACAAGGTTTTTAGGGGTCTGTACATTGAGTGAAATGGACCAGACTTATAACACTTGTAATAGAAACAAGGTTTTTAAGGGTCTATACATTGAGTGAAATGGACCAGATCTGTAACACTTATAATGGATACAAGGTTTTTAGGGGTTTGTACTAGGGGTCTATACATTGAGTGAAATGGATCAGACCTATAACACTTGTGATGGATACAAGGTTTTTAGGGGGTCTGTATATTGAGAATAAGCTCTGAAATGAATCAAAAGTGGCTTTATTATTGATAATACTTGCGTGAGTGTTTGATGTTTTAATGTCTGGGTACAAGCTTCCCAGTTGAATCTTCTAACTAATAAGTCGTAAGTCTAACGATTGGTAACCTCGACTTGCCCATTAGCTTAAGGATATCCTGAAGAGGAGAAGTGGTGACTGATGTGTAGGTCTTTACAAAACTTTTCGAATACCTTTCTAGTAAATTGCACCCCATTGTCTGAAATAATGACGCGGGGTATACCGAACCTGCACAGCAACATTTTTTCAAGTGAAGTTCTTTACTTCTACCTTTGTGATGTGGGTCAGTGGTTCAGCTTCCGCCCATTTAGAGAAATAGTCAATGGCGACTAGCGAGAATCTTCTGTTCTAAGGGGCTTTTGGCAATGACCCTACAATGTCTATTCCCCACTAGGCGAAAAGGCCAAGGACTCGCGATAGGGACTGAGCTCATGATGAGGTTGATGTTGGTAAGAAGCGAAATATTGACATTTGTCACATTTCCAAACATATTCCTTAGCCTGCTTTAGCACACTAGGCCAGTAGTAGCCCCGAGTTAATGCTCAGTGAGCTATAGTCCTATCGTCATTATGGTTGCCACAGATCCCCTCATGTATCTCGACTAGGACATAGTGGGCATCTTCTGGAGTTAAGCACCGTAGGAGAGGCTGTGTGTAAGATCTTCGGTAAAGTTTTTCTTTAAGAATTAAATATTGAGTTTCCCTAATCTGAATTCTTTTGGCATGATTCTTATCTTCTAGAAGCAATCCTTCCTTTAGGTACTAAATGATGGGAGTCATCCAATTCAGAGATTGTGCCAAAATTTGAAAGGTTTGTGCTACTTCAATACTAGGTTTAGATTGGTACGAGATTTTTACCATTAGGTCCCTTTCGGGCTTAAGATGGGAGGCCATATTTGCTAAAGCGTCCGCCCTAGAGTTCTGGTTTCTTTCAATCTTCTGAATAGTGAATTTCGGAGAGACCGCTTTAGTGATTCTACCAGCTCTAAATATCTAGTCATTCTGTTATCCTTGGTAGAATATTCTCTCAAAACTTGACTCATTACAAGCTGAGAGTCAGAAAATGCGTCAAGGTCCAGAGCTTCGCATTTTAGAGCCAATTTCATCCCAAAGATAAGTGTTTCATATTCGGATTCATTGTTAGAGGCTCTGAATCCCAAGCTAACAACTTTTTCGATTACGATCCCATTAGGGGACTGAAGTATTATACCTACTCCAGAGCATTTGTCTGTAGACGAACCATCGGTGTAAAATAGCCACAACGAAGTGTCTGTAGTGGTTTGAGCTTTCGAATACTGCAGTTCTAGTGAATTCTGCTATAAAATCTGCTAATACTTGAGCTTTGATAGCAATCCGTGGAACATGGGATATGTCAAATTCGTCTAGTTATATTGACCATTTGGCCAATCGTCCCGAAACTTCGGGCTTGTGTAGGACTGATTTTTAAAGGATAGGATGTAGGGATTATGATAGGATGGGCTTAAAAGTATGGTCTGAGCTTCCGAGCGCATATTACCAAGGTTAAAGCCAGTTTTTCAATTTTGGAATACCTTGTCTCGGTATCCAGAAGTGCTTTACTGACATAGAAAATAGGCCTCTAAATTCCTTTGTCTCCCTAACCAATGCAGAGCTGATGGCACTTTTTGACACAACTAAGTATAAGAGTAGTTTTTCCTCTGGCACTGATTTTGAAAGGAGTTCGGGGGAGGCTAAGTATTGCTTGAGTTGTTGGAAAGCCTCTTCATATTCAGAGGTCCATTCTAAAGCCTTACTCTCTCTCAAGGCTTTAAAGAATGGGAGGCACTGATCCGTAGATTTAGAGTTAAACCTATTTAGTGTTGTTATCCTTTCATTCAGCCCTTGAATATCTTTCTTAGTATTGGGTGATTCTAGTTCAATCAGAGCCTTGATTTGTGAGGGGTCTGCCTCAATTCCTTTTTAGGAAACTAGGAAACCCAAGAATTTTCCTTCTGTGATCCTAAAAGTACATTTTAATGGGTTGTTAAGCTTCATTCTGTGTTTCTTCAAGATGTCGAACATCTGGCTCAAGTGTTGGATGTGGTCATTCTTCCGAACATTTTTATCGAGCATATCGTCGACTGTAAGACTTTCATTGTATCCCTAATTTGGAGGCTTTTAGAATGTTGAACGTCTAGCTCAAGTGTTGGATGTGGTCATTCTTCCAAACATTTTTAACGAGCATATCGTCGATGTAGACTTTCATTGTATCCCCATTTGGAAGCCAAACATTTTGTTTATAGGCCTCTAGTACGTAGCTCCAGCGTTCTTCAAACCGAACGACATCAGTCTATAATAATAGAGACATCGTTCTGATATGAAAGTTGTTCTCTCCTAGTCTAGATGATATATTTGAATTTGATTGTACCTAGAGTAAGCATCCATGAAACTTATGAGCTCGTGACCTGCCGTGGCATCAGCAAGTTAATCAATTCTTGGAAGAGGGAAGCTATATTTAGGACAAGCTTTGTGAAGGTCGGTATAGTCAACGTAGACCCTCCACTTGTCGTTCTTCTTTTTTGTAAGAACTGTATTGGCAAGCCTACTTTGGGTAGAACATTTCTCTTATCATTCCAGCATTGAGAAATCTCTCGACCTCTTCATTGATGATCTTGTGACGTTCTGTGGAAAATGTTCTCATTTTTTTCCTTACTAAGGGATGGTCTGGATCCGTCATCAGCTTATGAAAGATGAAATCAGGATCTATTCCCTCCATATCTCTAGTTTCCCAAGTAAATACCAAAAGGTTAGGCTTTTAGAAATTTAACAGTATCCACTTGCTCAAAAGGAGACAGAGTTGAGCTAATGTCTAAGTATTTTCACTCTTCTTCAGTGCTGATGAGCACTTTGATAGGCTCTTCCATTGGTTTAACTACGATGTCCCTTCCTCTAGGACTCAGAGGCTCGTCAATCTCGGAAAGACATTTTTTTGCCTCATAAAGATTGAAAGATGAGGAACTTTTCCTTTTATGAGGGGTACTGTAATTGCTATTTGGAAGGCTTTTCTTTTAGTGCGAGGGCATGACATTCCCGGGCAGTGGGCTGACAGCCCTTGATGGTGAAAAGTTTGTTGTTGTGGACATATTTCAAACATTAATGGAGTGTAAAAGTAACTGCTCCTATCTAGTGGATCCAGGGCCTCCCAATAATGACATTATAGGGAGATTTAGCGTCTAGGACCATGTATTCAGAGATTAGTGTCTTTTGGCTGTCCCCCTCTCCTATCATGGTTGGTAGGTTAATTCTGCCCATTGGGACGTTGAGATTCCTGTCGAATCTTGCCATGACAGTAACGGTAACTCTGATGCCATTAGAGTCGATTTTCATGTGTTTGAAAGGTTTATAGAATAATACGTTGGTAGAACTTTCGGTATCTACGAGAACCCTTCTGATATCAAAATTAGCGATTTTAAGTGAGATGACAAGAGCATCGCTATAGGGACAATGTATCCCAATAAGGTTCCAATTCATAGAACTGGATTTGAGGTTCTGACTTCATATTTTTCTCAATGGTCGAGATCTGGATGATACGGGGTTCTGCCCTTGCCTCACGAAGCATATCTTTTCCTAGCTCGGTTAGATGTCCCTATCATCGTATTGCCAGCATGAAGCACGAAGATGACTTGATTATTTTGTCATTGCTGATCATTCCAAATTTTCCTCTATCCAGGCCTTTGGTCTTGCCTCTTTTGAGGCGATCTTTCATCACGGGGGTCACGGGGGTTCTGTCTCCCATCCTGGCGAATAAACTCTCTTAGTCGTCTTCTCCTGATGAGATGCTCTATTTCTTGCTTCAGAGCCCTGCACTCTTCAGTTGTGTGCCCCTGCTCCTTACTGGAAATCACAATACTTGTCTGATTCCTTAAGTCGGGGTGGCTTTTTAGTGGCTCTAGCCACCTCAAGTTTTTAAAAGTTTGGATCTGTTAGAGTATGTGGGTGAGAGAGGCATTCAGAGGGGTGTAAGTCCCATACCTCCCAGAGTTAGAGTTGTTTTGGGCTATGGGTGTTGTTTTCTTGTCGAGACTCCTGATCCTCTTATTGTTAGCATTGTTATCCCTCTTCTGAGCTTGTTCATCCTCTCGAGCTTGTTCTTTAGCTTTTCGGAATGAGGTTTTTATATCTTCGAGATTAATATATTTTCGCGCTCTATCTATGAGTGTTGTCATATCGATAGGAGGATTCTTGATCAATAAATCCTGAAAGCATCCAGGCCCAAGGCCTGAAGTGAGGACGGCCACTAGGAAACTTAAACTACAATCGGTTATCTCTGTGAACTCGGTATTAAAACGAGCTATGTACTTCCGAAGTGATTCTCCACTAGCTTGCTTCTCAACTTCCTGTTTGTTAGGAATCGATTAAGAAATAGTCTACTAGGGTTCATAAAAATTGTTGATCAATTTTTGGGGGAGGTTGTGAAACCACTTAAGGGTGGTACCCTTGAGGCTCGTCACGAAAGTTTAACACATGAAGGCATCAATAGCTCCATGTAGAGCCATTGTGTGTTGATAGTGAAATAGGTGGTCCCTAGGGTCCTCAGACCCATCATAAAGGGTGAATTTTGGGACAACAAACTTCTTGGGTCACTCCTCTGTCATTATAGTAGAGGTAAATGGGGTGGAGAACCTACCGAGCAGTTTACTTAGTTCGTCTTGTTCTTGAGGGACGTGGAATCCCTTGGTTGAGACCGTTTGATCTTGAGAGTCCTGTTATCTCCTCTCTTATCTGAGGAGCTTTAAGGCAAGGCTTGTTGTGTGATCGGTACCCGTTGTTGGTCTTATTCCGTGCCTCCAGGTCCTAGATTTACGGGAAGAATTTGTTCGATGTTAGTAGGAGGATTCTGCTCTCCCAAGACTGGGGAGACCGGAATCTCAGGAGGTTGGAATTCCTGCGGCACTGGATTGGCTCCAAAGGCCGTCAGAATTGGTATCCTCGTTCTGCTCTGGTAATGGACAACAGGATGAAACGTGGGCATTCCTCTCCCCACATCTGTTGACAACTAGGGATCAGCCCCCATATGAATGGTACCATGAGGATGTACCAATTGCATGTTAGGCAACTCCTCGTTAGGGGATCCTCCGCCCATGGTGGTGGTAGGAGGCTAAGGTCCTCCGTGAACAACGTTAGTAGGAGGAGAAGGATTACTCCGTTGGTTCTGAGCCAATGAGGCCAGTGCTTGTGACATGGCAATGAGTTGTTCCTGTATCTGAATCGGATTGCCGTTGAATCCGGTCAAGCTGCTGTTGTAAATGAATGGGTGTTTGTCCCCTTCCTCTTCCACTAGGAGGCTGATTCTAAGAGTTTTGGGAGTTCTTTTTAGGACGAAGGTTGGGAGCCATTGACATTTGGAAAAAAAAAAAAAAAAAGACAATAGATTTGTTGTTTGAAGAAAAAATCGTAAGAACGATTATCGTTCCTACAGACGGCGCCAAGCTAATGTTGCTCTTTTCTGCTCGTAGGGCTTCCCATCTATAGTTACTTGTCAAAAACTTGAGATCTAAAGGTCACCGGAAAGGCTCCAGTGGTAGCCGCTCCGATGATAAAGTCAGTAAAGAAATAAAGGCAATAATTCAAGAAAAAAAATTGAACATAATTTAATAGCGTACTTTATGGCCTTATTTATAGGCTGTAGATTTCCTAAGTTGAGTAGAATTAAGAGTTGTAAAAATAGAGATTTGAAGATATCCTAAAAATAGTAGTTGTCATACTGAACTCTGTTTTCTTATTCTGATGTCAGTAAGATATGAAAGACGGTGTTAGACTCTGACCATATACCTCTGAGCCCTCCATACCTGGTTAACCTGGATAAAACAACATTTCTTAATCTGTACCCTGAAAATCTCTGTACAGACACAGTGTCATGCTTTGAATATAATTGTCACTTTATGGTATATCAACTTATACTGGTTCTATTATAATTAGGAAATTATAATAATTCTAAAAAAATAGAAAAAATTTGAAATTAATAAAATAACCATATCAAACTAAGAAACTATAACTACAAGTAGAAGTTAATTCGGACTTCCCTAAATAAAGTGAGTCAAATTGGAGACCTAAACAAAATCATTTGGCCACGAATACCTCTGGTCATGGTGGAGCGATGAATATTATCCCTCACACTATTTTTGGTCAAGATAGAATTTATGTTCCCAAAAACATGACTGACTAATTCTAATACTTTTTCTTCCGATAAGACTTGAAAACGAAAACATTTCTACTGTTATTCAAAAGCCTCCGCAACTTGTTTTAGATCATAACACATGGCTAATTGTGGATGCAATTGAATTTGCACATATGGCAGAACACAAGAAGCTAGAAATGATCAAAGAGATCAACTAGGAAGCTTTATTGCAGAGAAACAACCATAAAAACAGACATTATTTTCCCATATGAGAACTCTCCCTCCCTCTCTCTCTGCAATATAAAAGCATAGGCTAAATTACAAGGTCACCATAACCTCTGGCTCCTACAGGCAGGAAATCCCTCAACAATGGTGACATTTGGTACTACTTTATTTCTTCCATTCTAGAAACTACTTAAACTTGGATTTGAATGGGCCATCTGTACATCTCCTCTTCCGGAACCGGAATGGAAAGGGTTAGTAATCCGGTTAGTGGCATCATAATTGAAGTCAGTCTCGGTATTACCCACCTTGCATTTCAGTGGGCGCTGAGAAGAGTAAGCACCAAACCGGCCACAACCCCTCACTTTGAGAGAAACAGTTGCCACCGGAGGTCTGTTTTCACTAAGAGAAGTGTACATCTCAGAAGGAACCTCGCCATCAAAAAGCTCTTGCTTCTTGTCAGATAAATGGACCTCAAACTGCTCCACAGCACCACCAGTGTTGAACATGTCGAGCAGACCTATTGGTGCAAAGGATATGTTTGCTGTGATTTCCTGCACCATAAATTATTGGAACATTGGGTGTACTGTTATTCAATGAACAGAGCATTTTGATAGTAGATAAAATGAAGTTTACTCCGAAGAGAAGCACACCTTGAGAGGAGAGAAGTGGAAGAGTTCATATTCCAGAACTTTAAGTGTCACAGGCAGGGAGGCACCATTTGGTAGCCGAACTACCTCTCCTGCAATTCAACAGCAAATTTCAGCATGTTGTAATTATAAAAATTTTGCATTGCAAGCACGATCTTTCTAATTCCAATTAGTTAGCCATCCTTCTAAAGTTTTGAAATGTATTTAATTTCTAATTTGATCTAACATACATGAGTTCTAACATACAAAAGAATGCCAGAAGTAGGCCACCGTATAGTGGAAATTTCTCTTGCAGTATTTATTAAGTTGCATCCATACACATCCTTACTATTATGAAAGGTAGAAAAGGTAAGAAATTTAAAGAGCTTGGTCACCTGATCTGTGGGCATAGACCACTGATTCCCCATTCCAATCTGAGCCAGCAATTTGAGCCAGGACATCAACATCAATGGCTTGCACAGAACCCGTGAGGGTACCAGGGGATGCATCATGGATGCAGGGTCTTCTTTTCAACCTTGCACCAACCAGCACCTTGGCAGTTGAACACACCCACCACACCGGTGCATTTATTCACATTCCATATCTTAAGCAAGCTGCGGAATACAACATTAGAATCGAGTTATGTTGATAAAATCACAATCTTCCAAGAGATAAGGTTGATAATATAATAAAAGTCGGATATAAAGTAGCAAACCTGGTTCCATCTCTTGCTGGATCAGCAAAAAGACAGTCACGGGTTGGCCTGCCAGGTAATTGGGCACGGAGTACTGATCCGTCAGGCAGGACCAGCTTCTTCAAAAGCTCAAAGTTGTGGTTGCCAGGCTTGTCACTGTTCAGATAGCAACAGGAATAGAACTCTCATCAGGTAACATTTTGCTTCAGATTTAATTTAGCTCTAATTGAAGAACAAATTGGGTTAAACATAACAGTACCTGACATAAATTGCACATCCTCCAACTGATCGAGCTGCGGCATGATAGTCTGCAGCCGGGTGTAGGCTCTGCAAGTCAAGAATTTGTTCGTCAATGTCCCATTTCACATGAGATGAGTTACTTCAATTTCTCATTTTAGCGCTATTCAACTGAAAAGATCATGATAAAGCTGAAATAAATTATATCAATTAGATTTACGTGGAACATATCCCAATCAGGTTGCATGAATTCTCCAAGGAATAGAGTGTTATAAGCCACAGAGGAAATGTGGATGGTGTGAGAAGCAGGGTCCCTGTGGGTAGAAGTCATCAGAAGCTCTCACTACAGCAGTCTGCTTGGCACTATAGATCCCATCGGTATTATGACACATGCAAGCAATGCAACCATTGTCGGGGAAGTTCCTGGCGATGGAAGCTTCGAGGGCCTGATTATAGGCACGGGTGAGAGAAACTCTACCACCATGGCCAGCACCAAGGGTCTCGATAATGTTCTGCACGTCAACTTTGACTCCATCCACTCCACAAGAAGCCAGGTAGGCATGAAGCTCATTGTAGAAGTTGGAGACCTTCCTTGGGTGCACCAGACCCAGGCCATGAACAGAAAGACTGTCCATGACAACGTCAGGTTGGTTGCCTAGTACACCAGGAGACTGAACTGGGTATGCTAATGCAGTATCGTAGTGTTCCATACCAGCAGCTGCTGGCTTCACTCCACCCCAGTAACCTGCTAGAGCGTGCCATACATACACGAACCTGTGCCATTTAAAAAAGGAACATGGAACTGATGGGTAAGGTGTGCAAGATAATCTGTTGGAAATATTCTCCACAGAGAATATTAGCAAATGCCAATTAAACATTATAATCATGTATCCTAACAATTCAAATTAGTTCTTCCCCTGTTCACTGTTCTTGATTGGGGTAAAAAAAACCATTGAGATTCCATTATTAACATATGGTAAAAAGACAACACTAACTGTAAATCTAACAAGATCGTCAAAAGGTTAATAACATCTAGTCATCATAATTTTAATATGGGTAGTTAATGAACTGCATGTAAACTGTTTGAAATAGAAATAACAGAATGGGGCAAAATGAAAGAAATGTTGGCAGCATTTCATCAAAAACAAGCATGGATAAAGTACTAGGCCAAGTTGGACCACTTACTTGACATTGTGGTGTTGCTTGGCTTCATCCACAACGTGCTTTAAGCCTGGCGTCTGCTCGTCATTCTTGCCATTCTTTTGGAACTTCACATTCTCTTTTATTCCTGTTAGTCTGCTTGCAAACCTGAAAGATCAACTTATCAAAACAAAGCATGACAGCAAATCGTGCGCATATAAAAGAAGACAAAGGAAGTCTTCCTCCTCTCTCTTCCAATCCCATGTGAAGCACTTGCAGGGAAAGTTACCAATCCTTACGGCAGCCAACAACAAATACAAAGACAGACTTCGAATCTTTAGTGTTTCTGCCAAATGTGAAGTTCCAGCCTATTATTATCACCTTGCAGACTCAGAGTTTTGCATTGAACTGTCAAGACAATACTAATATTGTTTTCCTTGTATTCAACTTATGTAAGGTCCCTCGTATAGTCATGCATTTAATCACATTTCTAGTAATATTATCTAGTGTCAAAGATATACACAAATATATTACCAGAGTCCAGCTTTACCACCAGTATGGATCTCATCTCATGAAATTAAGTGATCCAAAAGATCAGCTTGACTACCTTATCAAGAAATCTACTTAACTTGGTGCCTCTATCTTATAATCATTTTTTCGTTTTCCTTTTCCTTCAACACATTCTCAAAAGCATTTTATATGCTGCCTATTTGCCAAGGATCATTAGTGCAAAGTTTTGTTCGTAAATTCATTTGTTACTGATATTGCAAGCACCCAAGGAGAGCCCCATCTTTTTAGGCACTGTGTTGTCAGATTCTCTTTTTCCTATCTTTCATCAGGAAAATTTCCATGTAGTTACCTTCTGACCAATAAGGGACATAATATAATATGAAACATATTCAACTTCTGATTTTTTTCTTCTCTATAATTTTTCTTTTTCAAAAGTTTTCTCATTTTAAAGCCCCTTCTTAATCCTTTTGTGCTTAATTTTCAGTAATTGGACTCCCAAATCCGTATAAGTGCTCCAAAAAATACTGGATCTAGGGAGAGTAATAAAGAGAAAGGTGTCTTACTGTGTTCCTTCTTGTATAACGCAATTGGTGTCCTTGACTTCACTACCAATCTGTTGCCAGCCATCATCTATTATAAGAAACCGTGGAGGAGTCCCTCCCTCTGACAAGCTGCAATAATAACCACAAAATAAATTAAGTGATTTCAATCTTTAATTATTATCAGATTCTTAAAAAGAAACTACTAAATTTACCAAACTTGGCCATCCCCAGTGGGGACATCAGGGGGTCAAGCCCAGGAGAGGTATGTGGAGGTGGGGTATATGGGTAGTTCCAGCCTTAGGCTGGGTTTAGGATTCCCAACGGAGAATCTCCTCTTAGCCTGGACCAAAGAAAAAACATTTTACTTTACCTTTTAAGCCCTTCTTCAACTCCCTCAGCTGTGACATCAGTGTAGAAAGCATCCCAAGTGCACCAACCAAACCAATCAAGGAAAGAGGGCAACTACACACAATCACCAAGAAGATTCATTCAATAAACCCCATCTTTTTTCTATACAAACTAATAAACTTCTTGACACAATATTATCAAAGAGATGGCTTCTCACCTTTTTCTTTTCTCGGTGATGGAAAGTTTGCATGTGTTTTTCTACAGCTCTGTTTCAGAGAAAAGCATTCGTTTAATGGTCATTATTCACGAGTTAACAGTGAAAAGCAAAGGATTCATGAGGGTTGAGCTATAACCCCTTAATAGTGAGTCAAAAAGACGGTAAGTAGTTTTGGCATTCTTCGAGGGGCGAAAAAAAGATTCTCAGTGCAAAATAAAAGTATTTTGTGCCTATGGAAGGAGAGACTTACTTTACAGTCTGGTTGATGACTTCAAAGGGGTTGATCCCAGCATGCATGTAGACAAGGTAATTCCCCTGGTTGGTTTCAACAGCATTATCTCCTGCAAAATCAAATCACACCACAAAAAAACAAAGTCGTTTCGGTTCTTTCGAACTCGTGCCTTTCTATATTTCCTTCCCCAAATCCTATGAACTCCATTAATTTGAATCATAGTGTGATTGATTCAATTCTCCAACTTGGCTGTGTTTGCATTGATAACAGCTCCACCCCATTATGTTGAACAATTGGTCTCCTTTTATTTGACGCATGGGATGGGACTGGTTTAAGCAAAGATATGGCCTTAGATAGGAGTGTATTGTCAGAGCAGGTTTCATGTAGCCTGTATGAGATACTTTTTGATGGCCATGATCTACTCACCACTTTCGAGGCAAATCTCTAATTCATTCTTCTCATTTCCTTGGAGGACAGCACGGAAGTTGCCTTCAAGGAGAGGGAGGAAGACAGTGTAGATGGTTGGGGTATCATCATGTTCCCCTTCAGTGTTGTCTTTGCTCTCCACGAGCATGAATTGGGTCTCCAGAGGAATGTCCTTCCCGGATGTCCCCATTCTTTGAGTCATCCACCATAGCTTGAAACGGAAACAACACATGAATCGGAGACCCCTGTTACACAAATCAGATAGCACAATTATGATAGTTTCAAGATCATATATTCTTTCTCCATAAAATTGACTAAAGCCCAAGCGACCAGAGTAAGAGCATAAGAGGTCATTGCTATGGTGTTACCGTAAGGCCGAAAGCACCAAGCATCAGTACACAAAGCAAATTGAAATGTTTAATTGCAGCAAGTGGTAAAAACCATTCTTTAGAACAGAAAAAAAAAAAAAAAAAGAAAAAAAGACCCAAAGGTGGTATTTCCAGATACCTAAATAGTTTGATTTATGAATTAAGTTGGATTTCTTTCTCTCTCTGTCTTTCCAATCAAGAAATTCCTCCTCCATCCAACCCCTTTCCACCAACTGATTAGTTTGTATTCACAGCATTGAAGTACGAGTGTCACTTTCTTGACTTAGCACTCAACCAGTTCTCATTTATTCAGACGATAACAATAATTATAGAAAAAAAGTTTGTCGCTTACTCTAAGATACCGACTGGGAAGACATGGAGGCTTTTGCTATGTGAAGCTGTGGCACCGATGAACGCACCAGCAACAAGCCCTACGCCTGATCCGGGAGTCAGCATAATGTTGTCAGGCACTCCTGTCAGTATGGTCTTTCCATGAACCACAAGGTTCCCACCATTGATGGAGATCTTCGGTGTAATCGTCATCTTTGCACACTCAACTACTTGCTGACAATAAACTACAACAACAAAACAGTAAGCATAACATAGCATCAAAACTAAAGAGCCGAACCACTAAGATTAACACTGAACTATCAAAACAGGAATTCAAGGATAATATTCATTACCACAAGTTTTTGAAAATATTAACAAAAAGAAGTTAGGCATCCCTTTAATGAACTATAATGTCAATGCAATTATTGCCATCACTGGCACTGGATACACACCAAATCAACATACAAGCACTTAATCACAAAAGATTTGTGTTTATTTAAGAAATTCTATCATAATAATAATAATGATGATGATAAAGAAAAAAGAGTTGCATGATAGTTTAGTTGAATTTATTGTTTGATGAGCCGAAGTTAGTTGTTTTTCGTAATTCCACTGTTCTATTATTTTCTGTTCTGCCACTTCTGTGCCTCCCCAAAAAAGGATGGCATCATCTACTGCCCATTTGGCTAATAAATTGAAATTTCAATAGGTTTTCAGAATTTTCAGAAGAATACAATCCACAAGCTATATTGAACAAATTACATATTCATAAGAAAAAATAACACTCCTATGAGATTTCTTATAAATACACTACACTCCCTCTTGTTTTCTAAACAAACACTGCACTCAGAGTTAGTTGGATAACGGATAGTAATAGAATTTGGCCCTCCACCCCTTTACGGTTTTTACCCAACACCACTATCATCACCAATCAAGAAGAGAGGCCATCTTCACCATCACGCACCTTCATGACCCAAGTAGAAACCATCTCCATCAGCGTGCTCGAGTAAGCCACCAGATGGTCTCCTACAATGTGAGGTGATATAAAGAGAGAGGAAGTGACCCAATTTAGAGGAGAGAGTTACCGGCCATGAAGTGATATACAGACTACAGAGAGAGAGAGAGAGAGAGAGAGAGAGAGAAATTTTCATTTTGCCTCAAAAAATTTTCATCTTATTCTAAATATTTTAAATTTAATTATGAAGAATGATTCGAGTCTATAAATCGTACTTTATATTTTTTGAATTTAAGTTTGAATAAAAAAAATTATGTATAAATTTGAAAAAAAATTAATTATTTGACTTCCATGTTGTCCCAAATATTTTAAATTTAATTATGAACAATAATTTGATTTGAGTCTATATATCTTATTTTTTATTCTTTAGATTTAAGTTTGAATAAAAATAAATTATGTATTAGTGTAAGAATTTTTTTTATTTTTATTATGACTCAAATTTAAGTTTGATTTCAAATTTTAATCAAGGTTGACAATAGCCTAAGGGAGGGTATTATTGATATTAAGGGTATTTTTATTATTTTTTTATTTTAACCATTACTGTGAAAACAAATCAGCCTAATTTTTTTTTTAACACAACAATAATAAGAGAGGAAATCGAAATCAGCCTTACTTAAAAAGAGTAATACTAGACATATATCCTCAATTGTATCCTAATATGTCATTATAAGGTGATTTTTAAAATTATATCATGGACAGTTCGGTCTAATTTTCCTTGTTCAAAAAGAAAAATTGACCTTTAAACAGAGCCTTGGTGGACCGCAGTTATCATTTTCGGCTTTAAGCTTTTTTTAAAGAACACCAGAAGTTCGTCCAAATTTTGAAGTAAAAACAGAGGCTGTTATGGCCGACTAATTGGAAAACAGGTTGTTTCAGCGAAAAGAGCGACGCAAGGAAAGATACACAGTAAAAGGGCGCAAAAAGTCCGAAAATGGTCAGATTCATAAAAATTTTCACGATTACGACTACAAAAGGACTAATAACTTTTGAATCAAAAAAATAAAGGATCTTATGAAGGGCAAGTGAGAGTTTTAGAGAGAGAAAGAGTCCGACTCGACTCTGAAACATGAAAGGAAAAATCCACTGAATAAATAATTTCCAGCTTGAATTCACAATAGTCCATCACGTAGAAACCGATAGGAATTTTTATAGAGAAAGAAAGAGAAGAGTCTGATGAAAGTCTAAGGTCAAAATTCACAGTAATTAATTAAATTCGAGCTCGTAGCAGCTAAAATCATCGCGATCTTCGAGAAAATTCGAGCAGAGAGTAAATCCGAAGAGATCCAAAGGTTTATTCGTCAAACTACCCTACATAAGTTCAAATTCCACCAAACCACGCAGATCGATAATACAACTCAAAATCACCACGAAATAGACAAGAAACTCTTCAATCACCTACTGAATGATTCAAATTCCTTGGGCAAAACGAAACAGGAGCTGAAGAACGATAAGCATATAACATGGGAGTTGAAGGTACAATAATGATATAAACCAATGAAACTCAAATATAAAAACACAATCAAGTCGAAATTTAAAGAAAATTCTCCGAAATTGACAGGCGGTGACAGAACCGCCTCTGCATGTACTTCCCTGTAAACACCCCTCAAGATCAACAAAAACTTCTCGAAAAATCTCTGAATTTCAAAACTCCACAGGTCGGTCACAATATTGAATTAGTCCTCAAATAACTCAACAAAATCACTAAAAACCATCAAAACTCACCTCTGCACCCCTTGCTGGCTCGCCGAAACCTTCCAACCAATCAGAACTCAGCCTATACGTATAGAGAGAGAAAGCTAGAGAGAGAAAGCTAGAAATCACTCAGCAGAAGCGCATTCCAGAAGAGAATGCAAACTTGTATGAGAGATTTAAAAACGAAACAAACGCACTCAAACACTCGGTAATAGAAATGCCCGCTATCACCAGACAACTGAATGGGATGGCTAATAGACCACGTGGGGTTTATATACTCAGTTTGGTGTTAAAGGTCGAACAAGTTTGCTGAAGCGATCTAGTAAAATAATGCCACGTGGAAATATCCGTCATCATGCATAGATATTTTTGATTAAATTAGTAACAAACATATTAAGTGTATGAAGACGACTTGGCGACTCCTGGTCCTTGGTAAAATCCAAGGAAAGTGGTTCGTTGTTTTTCTTTCCTTCAAGGGTCGCAGACTGAACTGGAATTATCTCACCAACCCAATGATAGAATCACCGAAAGAAAAGGACAAAAAAGGGAATGACTTATGACATTTGTAGTTTTATTCCTTTATTCTTGTTTATATAATGTGTCACTGGATGGATGGAAGGAAAGTGTTTCTCTAGTCGCGCTCTTTCTCCTCTCTTTCACTCCTTTTTCATTTAGTGAAATATTATATGAATAAAAATATAAGAGTAATAAGTTATTTTAAAAAAAAAAATTAAAAAAATTTAGTCGGTATTTTTTATTAGACTAAAATTTTAAAATAAAAAATGAAATAAGAGATAAGTGATGAATTGGGTTAAAATTTTTCGAGTTGAACTAAAATTTTAAATAAAAAATAAAAAAAATAAGAGATATAAATTTGACTGTGTTTAAACTTTATATATATATATATATATATATATATATATATATATATATAGTTTGAAGAGGTTATAATCCGAAGTAGCTCCTTTAGTACTCCTGCCCTTGCATGAACCCACCTTCCACAAGGAGATATTGAAGCAATGAGGACTGTAAAAGTTATACAAAGCAGGATAGTAAAACTTATACAAAGCAATGGAAAAATTAAATACAAATGTCCTCCATGCCTCTGTGTCTCCAATTGTAGGTATCAACAACACGTTGATCCCGGGAAAAAAATGTCTATAGAATTCATCTTAAAATAGAGTTTTAGAAAGAATGGTTTAGTAATTAACATAAAAAAAAATAAAAAATAAAAAGCTTTGTGACAATAATTGTAGTTTAAACTACTCTTTTTTTAGGAGGACAGTGGGTGTGTATTTCAATGAATTGGATTTTTCATTTTCTTTATTTTTTTCAGTTCAACCGACTTTGAATCATCCAATCCCTTAATTATTGCTCTTTATGGGTACGTGATTTTTCTCGGTGATTGGGTTATGTGTGGGAGAAAATGAATTGCAAGGATGCAAAAGATTACGAACGAAACTCATTTTTGGCAGAGAGGGCTTTTTTTTTTTTTTTTTTTGTTTGAGTAATGCTATCTTTACCTTAACATTTTATCAAAAAACTTTACTTGCTGACATGACTGTTCTTGGTGCTAGTAAATTCAGCCTCTTGGTGCTAGTTATATTAGGTGAGTTCAAGAGATTTAATGGACTAGCACTAAAAGATTTAATTGACTAGCACCCGCATATATCAAGAGACTTAATTGATTAACACTCGAACAGTCATATCAGCAGGTAAAAAAATTTAATAAAGCTTTATGGTAAGGATAACATTACTCTTTTTTTTTTTTTGTCCCACTTCACTTCAAGACAAATTTTTCTGTTGTCATTGTTTGAAATTTTTTTTAGTCATCTATTCCTCTTGGTTTTACTTTGTTTCTTCTTTTGATCTTGGACATGACTCTATGTATGGTTTTCATTTGTTCTTGTTAATACAATTATACTTTGCAAAAAAAGATTTGTCTTTCTTTAAATTGGATAGAAAATTTTCACTATCGACAAAATAGAGAAAATTCGTTTGTAATGTGGAAAATAAAATTTTTTTATTTAAAAAGATGATTTTTTAACAGAATTTTATATATAATATGAATCTTGTTTTATAAATATTAATTTTTAAAATCTAAATATATAATTTTTATAAAAAAAAGAAGAGATTTATATATATTCATAAAACAAAAAGATTGTGATGTGATAGTGTTGGCTCATCAAGCATATTACTTTTTAATCCAAACTTACTATTATCTTCGAGTTTTTATACCAAATGAGCATTTTTGTCAACATGCCCAATCTCTTTTCTATATTAGTAGTTGGAATTAGCGTGTATAAGAATTTAAATCATTTTTTTTTCTTTCAAAAAATAAAGCACTATAATAATTTTAAAACAAATGTTCAAATCAATCTATCTATTCTATTTATATATTCTATACCAATGTAGTGATGTGTTGGCATTTCTTCTTCTTTTAAAAAAATAATAATAATTCTACGTGTCACAACAGATTCTATCCATTCAAGACCGACCCAATCATAAAATTAATAAAATAATCATTTTAACCCTACTTAAAAATCAAGTCCCTAAATATTGTCTATTTATAACATAATCAAATTAGAAATCTAAGTTTAGTGAAATTCTACTGTACAAAAGAATGCAAATTTAATGTATTCATCATATCATTAAATTAGAAGTTTAAAGTTAATAAAAATCCACTCTAAAAGAAGGGTAAAAAAAAAAGCTTAAATTTATTAATAGAGTTTTATTCATATTGTACTCTAATTTTTTATACCTATTTATTTAAGGGAAAAAAAAAAGAATCTTGTTAGAATATAATTAAATTTTATATGACAAAAATAAATATAATATATATAGAAAATAAAATAAAAAATTATAATAATATTAAAAAAGATTTTATTTAGAATTGTCACTTTATCGGTTTAAACCTCAAATTATATAAAGTCGGTTATGTTCCCAATCCACTTCTCCTCCTTCTTGAATAACTCTCATCTCAAACAACTTCCAATTCTTATTCTTATTTTTATTTTTTATTTTTAAAAAAACTTCTCCCACCACCGTATCAATTACTCAACCATCTCCCTCTCTTCATTATTCTCTCTCCCAAAATTCTGTTTTGATTTTTAACATAACACGATTTATTCTCACGTCTTTATCCTTTTATTATCTTCTTTATTTCTAAATTTTCGCAATTAATAACTACTCACTCATATCCCATGAAAACACGTCTTTCTCTATAAGAACTCCATCCATTCCCTTCCTCTTTTGTAATTGATAACCACCTATCTGCTTCGAAGTTTAACCTTTCGGGCCAACATATTGATTACTTCATCGACTCAAATCTTGAACAACTTACTACATATTCTTGATTACTTCGTCGACCCAGATCTTGAACAACTTACCACATATTCAGTTAGTCTCTTATTAATTTTTTTCTTCCCTAAATTCATTTGTTTGCCTTGTAAACTATGTGGTATGTTGAGTAGAAGCATTTGTTTTGATGTCAAATTGCCGCGCAACGAGATCAACAATCACTAATCTCATCTGCAAGTAAAGTCTTCATCTTCGAGTAAAGAGTGATACCACAACGGCTTCGTCGTTTAATGCGGCACCTCCCTACATTCTCAGGCACACTAAGGACTCGTTTGGTACGCAGGAATAGAGGTAGGAATGGAATGAACATTCCTGCCCCTATTCCATTCCCACGTTTAATATGCTTAAACATGTTGGAATACCTATTTCGTTCGGAATAGCTATTCCACTTAGCACATGAATAAACATTCCTTGACAAAACCTAAGGATTGCCCATTCCTTTCCTAACGGAATGACCATCCATCTTTACAGCTCACGAGCACAAGTACAGTCAACTTTCTTATAATTGATAAACTTGGTAGATGAAAAATTTATTAATTATTAGAATTAATAATTATAAATTTTCTTATACTTTTATTAATAAAAAAATATTTTATACATGTAGATGAATTACAATATATTTAACTCTAATTTAAATAAAATTACAAATATATTTGCCAAAAATATTATAAATAAGATATAAATAAATGTATGTATAATTATTTTAATTTTTTAATAATTAATATTATAAAAGATATCTTTTTAAAAAATATTAATTATTAACTAATATAATTATTAATTATTTATCATAAAACTAATTATATTTCTTAAAATTTATTAATTTATAAATATTGTTAATTTATTAAATATTAATTATAAGAAGTTAACTTGTACGTGAAACAGGATGACTATAAAGTTTTTTTTTTTTTTTGCTAATAAAATAAATGCAGGTTGAATTAACTTTTTTTTTGGGCCAATAAAACAAATGAGGGTTGATTTTTTTTTTTTCCAATAAATTTTTTTTTTGACAATAAAAAAAATGTAGATTGAACGTTTTTTTCATTACTGGGTATCTAAACAAAATAATAGAATTAATTATTCTCATTCCATTCTAACAATTTGATGGTTTAAACCAAGCACAGGAATGAAATTATCATTCCATTACTAGGTATTCAGCCAAACAAAAGAATGGAATAATTATTTTCATTCCATTCCTACTTTATTCCATTCCTACTTTATTCCATTCTTGATGTTATTCCATTCTTATCCTATTCCATTATGCTGGAATAGCACCATTAAAAAAATTAAAAAAAAATGAAATAAAAACAAAAACATTTTACATTCTACAAGTGCTCACTGCTTTACTTTCTCTCAAACTCTTCAACTAAAATTATATATAGTTTTTTTTATTAGAACTCTGTCCTCTCGGGAAACTCTCTTTCTTTCCATTCAAAAGCCGGCCCCTCCTATTGA
The DNA here is from genome assembly GCA_008638375.1 of Nyssa sinensis. Taxonomy (NCBI): domain Eukaryota; kingdom Viridiplantae; phylum Streptophyta; class Magnoliopsida; order Cornales; family Nyssaceae; genus Nyssa; species Nyssa sinensis. The sequence goes on from CM018050.1 coordinate 33,176,655, forward strand.
TAATAGGAAAGCACAAGTGGGAGAACTTTAGTTGAACGGAGAAGTCCAAAGTTGTTCATATCAGCAATATGTTGTAATGAGTTCTTTAAAAATTTGGATCATATTATACTTTCATAACATTGAGTTTTAAGTTATTTAAGACTTAAAAAAATATAAAATGTAAATTTAAAATTTAATTTAGACATTGATTTAATAAAAAAAGAGTTTCTTATAAATTATCAAAAGATTCGTTAGAATCTGATCTACCAGGGATTATTGGGAGATATAAAAAGATACGAAAGTCTATATGTACTATATTTGAGTTATATATACATAAATAAAAAGGGAAGATGAAATTAAGTTTATTTGCCTAATTTCACAATAGGACGTTGAATTTATTATAGTGTATCTATTGTGGGTATGATATTTGAATTAAAAAAAAAATATTATTTTTAAAATTAGAATCAAATTTAATTTTAAAAAAATCATGAGTATAATATCTAAGTAAAAAAAATATTATTTGGAAATATGGAATCCAATTTAATTTTAAAATATATTATTTTAATTATAAATTTATTTTTATAAAACCCGTGAATAGCACGGGACAATGCTAATTTACACGTTTATGGTACAATTTCCTTTAATTTGTAAAAGGGCAAATGATCTGTCCCCATCTAACCTTTATATTGCCTTGTTCTTACATAATCCCATAAGTGGGAGAACAAAAAAACGATGAAGGTAAGCCAATCACATCAGCCCGCACTATGTGAAGGCCACAAGTAACTTACCAAAATACGGTCTTTACACGTCCAGTCCTCTTATTCCCATGACAAGAAGCACATTGCTTGGATATCGATCATTTGAGTCTCCAACAATTATTTCAATAATTAAATAGCCGGTTTGACCCATAGGGAATATGAAATATTTAGGCTCTGTTTGGTTATAAACTTCAAACACATCTCAAGCTTTCAACTTTTTTAAGATGATGTTTATATACATATATCTGAGTTCTGAAATATATTTATGAGTTCTTCTACTTTTCTTAAATGTATCTCACACAATTAAAATCATACCAAGAAGATAATGTGATTAAAAAGCTGAATCTAATGCAACTGTCATACATTATCTCTGTAAAAAATCTATCACCATCACATGCTCTCTCTCTCTCTCTCTCTCTCTCTCTCTCTCTCATTTACTCTCTCACCCACCATCACACCATCTCATTTACTCTCACCCAATATACATAATGGTTGAATAATAATACTAGAAATAATTTTTATCCAAAACTAGAATTATCGTTGAATAATAATACTAGAATTAGTAACAAAAAGATTGTGATGTGATAGTGTGGCTTGTCTAGCATATTACTTTTTATCCAAAACTTACAATTATCGTTGAGTTTTTATACAAAATGAGCATTTTTGTCAACATGCCCAATCTCTTTTCTATATTAGTAGTTGTAATCAATGTTTTAAAAATCGGACCGGATCGGCCGGTTCAACCGGTTGAACCGTTGACCGGTCCACAAAACGGTCCGATTTAACTCATGAACCCGCTTTAAGTTCAAAACCGTTCTAAAAACAGAAAACCGGTAAAACCGGACGGTTCAACCGTTTCATAGCTGAATTTTTTTTTTTTTTTTTTTCAAAATCTCAAATTTCATGCAATTTTTTAGCTGAATTTTGGCTAAGTTGAATTAGTATTTGGCTGAATTTATTCTGGATTGTATTTAAAATTTTAAACCCTTGAAGTTTGAAACTCCAATATTATATATTTGTGTCATGTGGTATTTTATTTTATTTTATGCATAATTATTAGTGTTTATATTTTTTTTTTTTCATTTAGTTGAAAACTAAATTATTATATTAAACTTGGATTGGATGTTAAATTAATTTTTGTTATGGTCCTTGCGATTATGGAAGAATAGCAATGAAGTTTTAACTTTCAATATTGCAATAAAATATGTCTATTATACTTTTTTCATTTTTTTCTTGAAGTTTTACATATTAAGAAAATTCATATTTTGCAAATTTTTTTTATATAATTTTTAGTAATTTTTGTATAATTTTTTAAATTTAAAATATCAATAATATGTATTATTAAATTTATTAATTACATAATTATGACATCACTGTTTGATTCCGGTTGACCCGACGGTTGAACCAGTAACCCGTAACCCGGACATTTTTCTGGTTTGATGAACGGTCTGGGTTTGAGAACATTGGTTGTAATTAGCCTATAAGAATTTAAATCATATTTTTTCCTTTAAAAATTAAAGCACAATAATAATTTTAAAACAAATGTTCAAATCAATCTATCTATTCTATTTATGTATTCTATACCAATGTAGTGACGGCACTTCTTTTTCCTATTTTAACAAAATAATAATAATTCTATGTGTTACAACAGATTCTTCTCATTCATGATTCAATTATAAAATCAATAAAGTAATCGTTTTAACCCTACTTAAAAATCAAGTCCCTAAATATTATCTATCATAATATAATCAAATTAGAAATGTAAGATTAAAAAAATTCTAACTTTACAAAATGATCTAAATTTAATGTATTCATCATATACTTAAATTAGAAATTTAATGTTAATAAAAATTTAACTGTAAAAATAGAGTTAAATAAAAAAGCTTAAATTTATTAATAGAGTTTTATTAGTATTATACTGTAATTTTTTATACCTATCTATTTAGGAAAAAAAATTAATTATGTAAATATTTTATTGTTATTGTTTCATTCAATATATACTTCTTTCTTGTTCAAAAATAATTAAATTTTATATTACAAAAGTAAATATAATATATATAAGAAATAAAATAAAAAATTATAATAATATTAAAAAAGATTTTATTTAGAGTTGTCACTTTATCGCTTTAGGTCTCTAATTATATAGCCAGTGGCGTGAAGCTACCTATGCTGGATTATGACTGAACGCCTCTAAGTCAGAATTCAGGCTAGAAGCGACGTGTGCGCCAGCCGACCGTTTGCCGACCCGCAGTAGGGGCCTCCCGGCCCCAAAGGCACGTGTCATTGAGTCGGCCATGTTCCCAATCCACTTCTCCTCCTCCCTGAATAACTCTCATCTCGAACAACTTTCAATTTTTATTTTTTATTTTTAAAAAAGCTTCTCCCACCACCGTATCAGTTACTCAACCGTCTCCCTCTCTTCGTTATTCTCTCTCCCAAAATCTTGTTTTGATTTTTAAAATAACACGATTTGTTCTCACGTCTTTATCTTTTTATCTTCTTTATTTCTAAATTTTCACAATTGATAACTACTCACTCTTATTTCATGGAAACATGTCCCTCTCTATAAGAACCCTCCATCCATTCCCTACCTCTTTTGTGATTGAGAATCACCTATCTGCTTCAAAGTTTAACCTTCCAGCCAACATATTGATTACTTCATCGGCTCAGATCTTAGACAACTTTCCACATATTCAGTTAGTCTTTTTTTAATTTTTTTCTTCCCTAAATTCGTTTGTTTGCCTTTAAACTATGTGATATGTTGAGTAGAAGCATTTGTTTTAATGCCAAATTGCCGCCCTACGAGATCAACAATCACTAATCTCATCTTCAAGCAAAGAGTGACACCACTACGGTTTAGTCGTTTAATTCGGCACCTCCCTACATTCTCAGGCACACTAGGTGTTGAGTTTTCAATGTCTTTTTAATTTAGAAATATTATTTAGAAAAATGGAATCCAATTTAATTTTAAAATATATTATTTTAATTATAAATTTATTTTTATAAAACCCGTGAATAGCACGGGACAATGCTAATTTACACGTTTATGGTACAATTTCCTTTAATTTGTAAAAGGGCAAATGATCTGTCCCCATCTAACCTTTATATTGCCTTGTTCTTACATAATCCCATAAGTGGGAGAACAAAAAAAAGATGAAAGTAAGCCAATCACATCAGCCCGCACTATGTGAAGGCCACAAGTAACTTACCAAAATACGGTCTTTACACGTCCAGTCCTCTTATTCCCGTGACAAGAAGCACATTGCTTGGATATCGATCATTTGAGTCTCCAACAATTATTTCAATAATTAAATATTCGGTTTGACCCATTCTTTATGCAAAAGTGGCACAATAGAATGTGTCATTTTGCGGCTAGGGTGCATGCTTAGTCAGGAGGTAGGGAAGGAAGTGTCGTCTGCAAGATTTTGAGAAAAGTTCTTACATACATACATATATATATATGTATATATATGTTTTGAATATTTTTATATTTTTGTAATTGGTGGCCCTCCAAATAAAACATCGTTACTCTATCACTTTGCTTAGTAGTTGTTTGGCACAAAGATTGTAAACTGCTCATCATATTTTGACATAGAATTTTATTCGAAAATGTGATTTGTACTATTTAACGAGACGGTTTAATCCTTGACACGAAAATGAGAGAGAGAGAGAGAGAGAGAGAGAGAGAGAGAGAGAGAGAGAGAATATAGTTCTATGCAAACTTTTTTTTTTTAAAGCAATCCAAGAAAAAAAGGGGATGAGTCTATATCCCCAAACGAACTCTTCATCATGATATGGAGATTCAGACAATTTTGAAAGGGTCATAAGTAGGAGAAATTTTATTATAGACCGAGTTTATTGATATGGTCCTAAATCTTACCAATCACATCTTATTAAATAAACTAATATTACTTCTATGTTTCTTAAAAAATAAATATTTATTTAAATGACATTATATTATAGGTTAGATTCATGCCACATCAATAAATCTGATTTATGTTAAAATTTTTCCATAAATAGTGTAATAAATTTAGTATGACAATTAATTATCATAAAAAACAGTCTAGCTGTATTGAATGATGTTTGCCGATAGAATTGATGTTTGTTAACAATTCTATCAGCAATATATATATATTATAACAACTTAGTATAAATGAAGAAAATAAAACAAATTTTTATTTGGGATTGAAAAAGTAATAAGACAAGACCTAACTTTTTCTTTGGTTAGATTTGGACAAAGATTATATCACATGGCATAACTACTCAAACCTCAACAGCTAGCCTTTATTATCTCTATCCTTCAAAACCTAGCATGAACATATCTAGGGATATACTGCGACTATTTATTTTACCTCAAGCACAAAAAAAAAAAAAAACTCAAAATTCGAACTCAAAAAGAAGATCTTCTTATATGGTTCAGACTATAGTCCAATTATAAATTGTCATGTTAATAAAAATTATTTTATCATCTTTTACAAATTTAATATATTACACACATGTTAATTTATGATTGGCCGGAATCATTGTTCCTGAACCATAGAACAAATTCTCCTCAAAAAGAGATGCCCTACGGGATTCGGTTGTCCAAAAAAAAAAAAATTCCTAAGAATGTAAGAAACATCCTATTTGTTGGTCTCACGTGCAGTGTATTCGGGTCAATAAATATTTGTCACATTATTATATGACTCATATATTTTCTATACGTGACAAACATTCATTAACCTAAATATATTGCACCAAAAATAATGAAATTTTTTTCCAAAGCAAGAGCAAGCAAAGAATCAAATAGGAACAAAAAATAAAAAATAATACAATAAAATAACACTAACCACAAATAGAAAAATTTCTACAGGTTGCTCAAAAGCAAAGACACAAGTTGTCCAACTAGAGGTCTAACATTCTTTGATTTGACACACATCAAATTAAATTTTCTACTTATTATAACAAAATCACCCTCTAAACTTTAACTACACGACACAGATTTGATAATAGCAACACTCCCGGTGTCATTTGACCCTTGAAAATTTCTTTTTAAATTTTTTAAAATAATTAAGACAAGGAATCAAACGCACCACTTTCGAAAAGATTAGCGAATGAACGTATACAGAAATTTTGAGATTATTATAATAATATTAGATATTAAAATATTATATAATTTAATATGTACGATAATATCTTATCAATGATGTGTGTAAAATATATTTTAAAATTAATTTTATTTCTGTCTTTATTGATAATTATTAGTCCAATAAAGACGGTCTAGGGCGGTTTGAAATGTGGTCATGACATTTGATTTTTGTAAGGGTGTGTAATATGACACGATACTAATATACAGATAATACGGTTAATACAAATAAATTTAAATAATTAAAAATATTTTATATTATAAATATTAATATGTAATCATTAATTTTTTTATTAATATTAAATTTATATTTTAATTTAATAAAAATATATATTAAAAGACGAAGAATAATTTAACAAATATATTTATTAAATAAATTATACATATTAAACATATCAAACTGAGTTATATATATTAATCGTATCGATTTTAAAACGGTTTATTCATTAAATAAATTAAACAAGTCATATCATGTTACTCGTATTAATATAATCTTTTTATTAAACAAATTATACGAGTCGTGTCATGTAATACGTATAATAAATATGTCGTGTTAGAATTTAAAATTTTAACACAATTAATTAATTATATTATATTCGAATTGACTCAAATAATTAAATATTTATATTTTGACACAACACCATACGATTCACATCCTTCTTTATGGACTCACTTTATGTTCGAGGGGTCAGATTTTGAATGTTTTAGCATGAAGCTACCGGACCGGTGTGTTATGAGCCACAAGGCTTGCCAATGGGGCAACCTCCTTTTGTGATTACCATTTAGCCCTTCACCAAATTCCCATTGTTTGCAAGAATTAAATTTGAGCATGTTGGTATAATTGTAACAAAATCAGTATTAAGTTTTGGAATATAAATCTGTTTTGTAAAACGAAATTACAGAATTAAAACTATAAACATAATTAATTTCATAAACTTGAAACTTGTTTTATAAAACTATTAAAAACAAAATTCAAATAACAACAATTTCTATAATTTGAACAAAATATCAAAAATGAAATTTACAAACTGAACGTACAGATTTTTGCAAATCAGTAGCAACGTTGAAAATGATCAAGACAAGTGTATTTCACTATTTCCTTAAAGACAAATTACTTCTCTCAAGGTAGTGCTTATGAATTCTTTACACGACTTTCTCCCAAAATATAATAATCAAATTTACAAGTAGTAGAAGTACTGTAAACTGCGTACCTGATGAACCAAACTAGTGTTTAACTCTTTTTATTTTATTGACTGATAGACACATGACTACAAACACAATGCAAAAAACAAAAGAAAAAAAAAAACCCAATAATATGCAGTGATGGACAGATGGTATTTATAGAACTCTTCGTGTCTATTTGGTATAGCCACCAAGGCCAATGTCATTTATGTTCATGGCAAATAGACATGAAGTTTCAGTTAGAACTAATGTGACAGTTTGATGAAGATAATGACATTAACAGTTATGTTTAATACAACAACATTTTAGGGATGTTAAAATAGTAATGTATTCTACGTAAAAAATTAAATAATTTTTTTTTCAAAAAGGTATATATACAACGACGGGGTGATTCAGTTTAGTTTGGTGTAGGGCCGAGTTCTTTTAAACATTTGTATTCAACTAATGTGAGACACGAGTTTTTTACAAGCTTTGTTACTATGTTTTAGTTGTAATGTTTTGAGTTAATTTCTTAATTTACTCATATATATTCTTAATTTACTCATAAATGAGAACATATTTTAAAAACATGGATAATTCATTTAAATCTTATTGGAAATATGTGCTCAAAGTTTGGTCTTTTCCACCTAAACCTAATTTAAAAACATGGATAGCTTATTTAAGTCTTATTTGAAATTCTTTTTTATTCATAGTGAAATTTTAATTATTTTTTCAGTATCAATTCTATAGCTCACTTATTAAGGTTTATTTGATTGTCGAGAATAACATGGAGAGAAATGATTTAAAAAAAAATTAAATTAAAATAAAAAGTAAAAATAGTTGTTTAATTTTTACATATAAGTGGTTTGTGAGAAATCAAAATTTTAATTTCTTGAAATGTAAAATTCAAAAACCCATTTTTAGAAAAATAAATATATGTAAGACTCAAACTTTTATATGACAACCAAATGCATAGATAGTAATTATAGTTATGCCTCTTCTTTTTATTCCGGTTAATCAAGTGCAGGGTTTGTTTGAAAAAACTGCAAAGAAGAATGTAGGGTGAGAGAATTTAAGGGCAATTATGACATTTCAGAACAATGAAGCGACCGACTCAACTAGCAATTGTGCAATAGTTTTAAGTCCGTGATATGAAATGAAAGCGGACATAAGAGCACAAGAAGGAACGTAAGAGATTTGTCCACGTCAGTGCCATTCGAGTCAGCATCTGACAGAGCTATCCCCTTGGATTCGAACACGTGTTATCATTGTTCTGGGGTAGACTGCACATGATACGTTTGTTTTATACGGCAAAATGGCGGGGCCACTGATCGGACTGCCCCCATTTCTGCATGACAATTGGGTGTCTTTATTGGCAATGGAGCCTTGAATCGGGCGAATGAATATTTTTTTCACCCATTAACTTAATTTATGGGACATATGTTAATGGATTAAATGTTAATTGATGACTAAATGGAGTTGGCTCACTTGACTCTCATTTTCTTTATTAAGAGAGGTTTTACAGTAATGTTAGATATATTTAAAATTTTGGGTAAATTATACCTACCTTTTATGAGGTTTTTGATAATTATAAAAATTTCTCTTATAGTTTTTGAAATAATATTGTTCCCTTTCTGATTTACTGATCTGTAACAGATTACCCCCTGTCGTTAGTTGACTTAACAGAGTTTGATGATGTAAGTAATTTTTTTGTCTAAATGTCAATTTTACCCCTTACAAGTCATGATTAAATGATAAAACCACCCTTACTTTAATAATAATTTTTTTAATTAAAAAAAAAAACAAAATTTCTTCTACCATTTTCTCTCTCTCATAAACCTAAATTCCTCTCTCTCTACAACCCAAAATGAAGGGAAGGCCACGAAGTCGGACAATGGGGAAGGGTGAAGGCTGATCAATGTTTGAGTATGGAGTAGGATTATACATCAAACTTGAACCAGGGGAAGTCCATAAGGAAGGAATCAGCTCACAACTGGTAAATTGATCTCATTGTTAGAGCAAGAACTGGTGGACTGGCGCAGTATGGTCGAAGGCTTTTGCTCTCACACTTACATTCTCTTGCTATTTGCTTGATCGCCAACATGGAGTCTAGTCTACTTCAACTGCTGATGCTCGAAGATCAACTCCAGACTAATCTTAATGCTTTACATTCTGCTTGGTTATTTGAATAGGGGAAGTCAACATGAATGAAAACCTTGTCTTCCTTGCCAAAAGGGAAAAGAATTACAATACTAACGCCGGCTCCTTCGCTAGTCCTAGTAGTGTGCCAAAATGCAGCTCCTTGTGGTCGACCTCTCCCCGCTTGGATTGGCTCGACCCCTCACCAGCCATCCTTTCGTCCTGTCTGTAGTCTTTTTTGCCATCTACGTTTTTGAATCCTCGTCATGCCCCTTTGCTTTGACTGGTTGATTCACCCTACTAAGCCTCTCCGAAACAAGAACCTTTACCGAACGACCAAGTCTTTCTGATATCGACACCTTTTACTTCTGTACTTCGTGCATATGCCACTCCCCAATTGGAGTCACGAGTAGTTTGAAAGTTTGAGGATTTCGGTTGAGAAACTTGACCCGCTAAAAACATCCATACATTGTTGCAAACCAGTTTTCTGAATCTCAGTTTTCGACACTGATGCAGCTACTTTTGGCTCGTCATGGAATTGTCCGTCACTGTGTACCTGAAAAGAAAGGATATATAAAAAGCCACCGGGAAAGGTTCCGGTGGTAACCTCTCCGATGGTTAAATTAGTCTCGTTGTGTTTCTATCAAAGGTTTTGAGCCTTTAATAAAAGTACAATTTTTTTATCTGTCTCTTCTACATACCTTCTTCACGGTATTTATAGCACGAAAAAAGTGGTTAGGTTGTCTGACAGGCGATGGACTATCTTTCAAAGTTCACGGCTCCCTTTACACGTGTACCTAGAGAACTGGTTTTCACACCTGTCTCTTCTTTTTGGCAGGGCTAGGGCTCACCGCCTGTCAGGCTATAGTAATTGAATCATGAGGCTTCCATCATTCTTTTTGTCTCTTCTTTATTCCATCGTTCCGAGGTCGGTATACTGAAGTACACCTCGGTATACCCTTTCCGATTAAATCGAACTATCTTTTCAGCATGTGTTTAAATTGATTAAGTAGATCGTGTTATGACATATCAGTTACTCCCCCCTGAAGCCTTAGTTCTGTAACAAGTACAAAACTTTGGTTTTAGGGTTTTTCTAAGGGATGACGTGTACATCCGTCTAAAGCATATTTCGAGGGGTTTGTAGCCGTCAAGCATAATTACCACTCGCATTTTCGGTTTTGGGAACTGGAGTAATTAATACCACAGCTATCCTGTTAATTAATTTGTTTTAAGATTCGAACGGACATTCACACCATTCTGTGTGAAGTATTTAATGATAGATCGTGTATAAAAATACAGTGAATGATTTCTCTTGGATTCGTTTTGCTTTTTTCCATCATCTCAAACAAGTGAGTGAGTTTCTAAAGATTTTAGTGCGATTTCTGGCAAGCCGGTGATTTTTTCCGTTCTTAGACAACGTTTTTTCTTCTTTACTTGGTAATTTCTATTTTCCTTCTCTTCTTTTTCTTTTCTTAGTATACTCTCCCCGATTCTTTCTTCTTTTCCCTTTTTTCGTCCTTCGATCATGTCTGACCCAAACGTAGAGGGGATTAGGGTTGAACCTAGGGTTAGTAGTGAGGATGATCCTTTTCCAGTTTTTACTACTTCGTCTACTCCCTCTTCGGCCGAGATTTTAGAGTCTAGTGAGGAAGAGGTTAGTGTATCCACTAGAGAAGAGGGAGCGAGTGCCATGACAAAGGGAGTTTTAAAATCGATTATGAAACAATTCAATTTCCCAAAAAACGTAACCTGTAGGATCCCAAAATCGACTGATCGCCCTTCTGATATAAAAAGGGGGGAGATCTGTGCTTATCTTGAATGGTTTGAGATGGGCGTCCGTTTTCCCTTTCACCCCCTCCTTATTGAATTTTTTATGTGGTATAACATATGTCCGGCCAAACTCAACGTAAATAGCTGGAGGCAACTATTAGCCTTCATGGTCTTAGGTCATTTGAATAAGGTTCAGGTAGATCTGGACCTTATTCGTAGTCAGATGGAAATGAAACATCTGAGTATAGAGGGGCTATATTATACCTGCTTTGATCAGAGGTTTAGACCTCTGACATCGGTACCTTCTTCCAACAAAATGTGGAAGAAATGGTATTTCTTTGTTGGAGGAGGTTGGGGTCGAGAAGATATGAGTCTTTTTCCTCGGTACTTTGGCCCAACGGGTGAGTCTTCAGAGGTTGTGAGTTTGATAGCTCCAAATATAAATGCGTTTAACTAATGGTATCTCTGATATATTGTTTTGCAGATAGAAGGAAGTGGAAGAAAGCGGAGTTTACTCCCGAGATTGAAGAGCGATACCGACGTCTGCTACAACCAATTCTTCGGCCGCATTATCTGATCCTATCCCCAAAGAACTTGATGGATGCTGGTTTGTCTAAGGAAGAGGCTGCAGCAATCAAAAAGAGCATCTTAGCAGCTTGCGCCCCTCCTTCCAGCAAGCCGAAGGCCGGGGTGCCTTCGGTTGCCCCTAATGCTCCACCTGCCCCTGATGCTCCACCTGCAAAGAAGAAGAGGAGATTGATATCTCGGGCTAAGCGGGAGGCGTCTCGACCTGTTACTTCGACTCCGGAGGAGGTACCCCAGCCCACCGAAGAGATGGGTGCCGATGTCAGGCCAATGACCAAGACATTTGGGACTGAAGAGGTCCCAGCTGCTACTGAGGTGCCCCAGACTACCGATGTGAGAGAGGCGAGGAACAAGGCTCCAGTTCAGCAACTGGACAGATCGGATAGTGCCAATGTGGTGCCTTTGCATCCATCAGAGGCCTCGTCAGGTACGGAGGCAATAAAGTTAGCTTTAAAGGCGGCCCTCCCACCTGGGTTTCCAGGCCAAAACACAAGACGTATTTTGGGTGATCTTATGCTGGGCTATACCAGGGTAAGTACTTTTATATTTGTGTGTATCCTGTATTTTGTGTAATTCCCTTCTAATCTTTGTCTTTATGTTGGTAGGGTCTGCGGGCAATGGGTATGTTAATGGATCATGATGATCAACTCCAACAACTCGGTGGGCTGAAAGAAGAACTAAAAATAGCTCAATCCGAGCTGAAGACGACCCAGTCTGAGCTGAAAACAACTCAATCGGAACTGAAGGCTACGAAGGCGGTACTCTCCACAGCTCAGTTGGACATAAAAACTGCCCAGACGTCTTTGAAGAACGCGCAATCAGAGCTCGAGATATCCCGAGCCAAAGTTACATCGTCCGAAGCTCAGTGTGCAGAGCTGAAGAAAGAGCTCAGTTTAGCAAGAAAAGGCACAGAATCTCTTATAGCTCAGAGGTCCAAACTGACTGAGAATTTGACTGAGCTAAAAGAGAAGCTTAAGGAGGCTGAGGCCTCTGAGTTGAAGAAGATTGAGGAGGCCAGGGTGGCCACAAAGGAAGCAACCAAGGCTAATATGATGGGGCTCTTAACATCCATGGGAAAGGAGCTGTCAGAGGCTGATTATCAATCTTGTGTTAAAAGGATTCGAATTTTGTACCGAAATCTGGATATCTCGAGATCAGACGAAGTGGAGGTAGCTGACTCGCGACCAACCTCCCCCGAAGTACCAGCCCATGAAGAGGTGTTAGAAGGCGTAGTGCCTTTATCTGCTGTACCACCAAAAAAGGCATAGTAGATAGGTCGATAGATATAGATGTTTTGTTTTGCTACTTGGTTTGTACTTAGATCTTATATGAAATGAAAAACAACAGTTCTATGTTTCGACTTTCATTTTGTTTTAGTTAAGTTCTGAATGCCTTTGATACTTGATACCGAAGCAGTGTGTTTTAATAAGCAAATAACAATAAGTCTATTTTGTTTGTTGTTTGAACATAAATCAAAGATTATGGACCAAGATATAACAAATATATTTCCATTTATCACAAGTATTCGAGTCTAACCTGGTTTCATCTGAGGTGGACCAGGTCGGTAAGGGTTTTTATGTTGTTTGAGATGAGGTCGGTAGATCAGTCTCCGTATTTGAAGCCATACCTACAGCACTTATGTCGGTAGGGGCCTTTATTTTTCGAAACTAAGTCTATAGACCAGTTTCTTCATTTAGAGCCATGCCTACAACATTTGTGCGTATAGGGGCCTTTGTTTTTGCAACTAGGTCTGTAGACCAGCAACTTTACTTGGAGCCATACCTACAGCACTTATGCTTGTAGGGGCCATTGTTTTTGCAACTAGGTCTGTAGACCAGTAGCTTTACTTGTAGCCATACCTACAGCACTTATGCTTGTAAGGGCCATTGAGATAGAAAATGTTCGTAAACGTTTTGTGTTGAGAAGTTTATATCACCTGAAAGATGGGAATAATTTTATTGATAGTATTTTCTCAGGTGCTCAATGTTCCACGGTCTGGGAATTGGTTTTCCCGCCATGTCCTCCAACCAGTAAGTCGTAGGCCTATTAATCTTCACCACTTTGTAAGGTCCTTCCTAGTTTGGGGATAGCTTTCCCATTGTAGGCTCCTTGGTATTTGAGAAGATCTGTCGTAGAACCAAATCACCTATTTCGAATGTTTTAACTCTTACTTTCTGATTAAAACTTTTGGCCATCCTTCGACGACATTCTTCCATTCTGATTGCAGCCTGTTCCCTTTTTCCTTCTAACAAGTCGAGGTTCTCGGTTAATTGAAGATGATTAGTTTCTTGGTGGAAAGCTTCCGTTCTCAAAGTAGGTATACCGATTTCTACAGGAATGACCGCCTCGGTACCATATGTAAGTGAGAATGGTGTTTCCTGGGTGGAGATTCTTCTCGTTGTTCGGTAGGCCCAAAGTACACCGGGAAGCTCTTCGACCCATTTTCCTTTTGCTCGTTCTAACCTCTTTTTGATGCCACTTAATATAGTCCGATTAGTCACCTCGGCCTGTCCATTTGCCTGTGGATGTCCTGGTGAGGAAAAATGATGATTGATATGGAGATCGTCACAGAATTTTCTAAATACTTTTTCTGTAAACTGGGTGCCGTTGTCTGATATGATCGTTCGTGGCACTCCAAACCTGCAAACGATATTTCTCCATGTGAAATTCTTTACATCCACCTCGGTAATGTGGGTCAATGGCTCTGCTTCTGCCCATTTGGAGAAATAATCAATAGCGATCAGCAAATATTTCCTGTTTTGAGGAGCTTTTGGCAAAGGTCCGACTATATCCATCCCCCATTGGGCGAAAGGCCAGGGACTTGCAATGTGCATAAGCTCCTGTTGTGGTAGATGTTGATATGCAGCGAAACGCTGACATTTGTCACATTTCTTCACATATTCTCTGGCTTGATTTAGAATACCAGGCCAGTAATAACCGTGGGTTAATGCTCGATATGAGATGGTCCTGCCACCATTATGATTGCCACATATCCCCTCGTGGATCTCGGCTAGCACATACTCCGACTCTTCTGGAGATAGACACCTCAGTAGAGGTTGGGTATACGACCTTCGATAGAGTTGCTCATTTAGAATTAAGTACCGAGCTGACCTGATTCGTAGTTTTCGCGCCTGATTTCTGTCATCCGGCAGTTGCCCTTCTCTTAAATATCTGAAGATTGGAACCTTCCAATCTTGCGATTGTTCCGAGATGTAAACATTCTGAACCTCGTCAATACTGGGGCGATCTCGGGAGGAGATAGATAATTCTGAATCCCCTTTGGTACCGAGGTGAGAGGCCATATTTGCTAAGGCATCCGCTCTCGTGTTCTGTCTTCTCTCTATTTTGTGAATACAGAAAGTGACAAATGATTGTTTTAGAGAGTTTACCATGTCAGCATATTTGATCATTCTTTCATCTTTCACTGTGAATTCACCTAGAACTTGGCCCATGACTAATTGTGAATCAGAGAAGGCTTCAAGGTCACGAGCCCCATGTTCTACGGCTAGTTGCATGCCAAGGATTAATGCTTCGTATTCAGCTTCATTGTTTGAAGCTCTGAAACCCAAGGTAACTGCCTTTTCTGAGGTAATACCATCAGGAGATCTGAGGATAATACCCACTCTAGAACTTTTATCAGTTGAAGAACCATCCACATATAGTTGCCATATGGCCATAGTTGGGCTGGTATCTAAGTTCTGTTTTAGCGTTGGGGTGAATTCAGCAATAAAGTCTGCCAAAGCTTGAGCTTTAATGGCAGTCCGAGGTGTGTATACGATGTCGAACTCTCCCAGTTCTATTGACCATTTCACAAGACAACCCGAGGTTTCAGGTTTATGGCTTTTAAGGGGTATGAGGTTGGCACTATAATTGAATGAGATTGAAAATATGGCCTGAGTTTTCTGGCAGATATAACTAGTGCAAAGGCTAGCTTTTCTGTCTCAGGATAACGTTTTTCTGACCCCAGAAGTGCTTTACTTACGTAGAATATGGGTTTTTGAATCCCTTTCTCCTCTCGAAGTAGTGCAGAGCTTACTGCATTCTCAGACACTGCAAGATATAAGAGAAGCTTTTCTCCTTTGCTTGGTTTGGATAACAGCTCTGGAGACGCCATATACTTTTTAAGCTCCATAAAAGCTTTGTTGCATTCAGAGGTCCATTCCAAGACCTTATTCCCCCGTAGAGCTTTGAAGAACGGAAGACAGCGGTCCGTAGACCTTGATATGAAGTGATTCAATGCCGCAATCCGGCCATTCAAAGTCTGTATCTCCTTCCTAGACCTCGGGGGTTCAAGTTCTGCCAAAGCTTTAATCTGAGATGGATCGGCTTCGATGCCTCGTTGTGAGACAAGAAAACCTAGAAACTTCCCACGACTGACCCCGAAGGTACATTTGGATGGATTTAACTTCATCTTATGCCTGTTTAGGATGTCAAAGGTCTTCTTCAAGTGTTCAACATGGTTCTCCTTTTGCTGACTTTTGACCAGCATGTCGTCGATGTAAACCTCCATCGTGTCACCAAGTAGAGGTGCAAACATTTTATTGACCAAACGTTGATATGTAGCTCCGGCGTTTTTGAGGCCGAAAGGCATTACTTTATAACAGTACAAACCTCGTTCAGAGATGAAGGAGGTTTTCTCTTGGTCGGGAGGATACATTTGAATCTGGTTGTATCCGGAATATGCATCCATGAAGCTCATTAGCTCATAACCAGCAGTTGCATCGACGAGTTGATCAATTCTCGGGATAGGGAAGTTATTTTTTGGGCAGGCTTTGTTAAGGTCAGTGTAGTCAACACATACTCGCCATTTCCCATTTTTCTTTTTAACCAGGACAGTGTTTGCAAGCCATTCTGGGTAAGACACCTCCCTGATTAACTTTGCATCTAATAATCGCTGAACTTCGTCATTAATAATCTTGTGTCTCTCGGGAGCTAACGTTCGTCTTTTTTGCCGTACGGGGTGGCAATCAGGATTGGTCGTGAGCTTGTGGCAAATACACGACGGATCAATACCTTTCATGTCCTTAGTTTCCCATGCGAAGGCTGATAACTGAGTTTTCAGAAACTCAATTATCACTTTTTGTTCTGGTGGAGATAGATCGGCGCCCACCTGTAAATAACGCTCTTCTTCCTCTCGACCCACCGAGATCTTAAGTGGCTCTTGGATTGGAGCAGCCATGCTATCTACACCACGCGGGCTTAAAGGTTCATCAATCTCGGTAGGACAATCCGTACTCTCACGTTGGTCAGAGAGGTCGAAAATCATGAACTTCCGAGGTTCCTGTAATTGCTATTGTTGAGTTTTTCCTTTGAGCGCGACAACGTGGCATTCCCGAGATGACGACTGGGAACCTCGAATGGTACAGACTTGATCGTTCTGTACATATTTGAGACACTGATGAAGGGTGGACGTGACAGCCCCCATTTGATGTAGCCATGGTCGACCCATGATCACGTTGTATGGAGATCGGCAATCCACAATCACATATTCAGATATCACTGTTCTTTGTTCCTCATTGATTCCGATAGTTGTTGGGAAGTCTATACTGCCCATAGGAGAACTCAGGTGTCCATCAAAACCAGACATTACTGCCGTGGTGCCTTTGAGGTCAGCCATGTTGAGGTTCATTTTCTGGAAAGGCTCATAAAATAAAATATTAGCGGAGCTGCCCGTGTCCACCAATACTCTAGAAATGTCGAAATTGGCGACACGAAAAGTGATGACGAGCGCATCTGTATGTGGACAGTGTATGCCAAAAAGGTCCAGCTCGGAGAACTGGATTTGTAGTGAGGGTTTCAATTTCTTCTCAAGTGTCATGACTTGAATAGGGATTGGTGCTACCTTTGCTTCCCGAGCATAGCGTTTCCTCGCCCGATTTGAGATGCCAGAAAGAGAATTGGTTGCATGGAGGACGAGGATAACGTGAGTATTTGATGGGGGTTGGCTCTGACTTGTCCCAGGAGTGGACCCTTGATCCTGTCGTTGTGGCTGAGGCCTAAGGTCCTGCCGAGGTTGTTGGGATTTTTGATTTTGAGTATTCGTTCCACCTTCTCGTTGAACAAATTCTTTCAGTCGTCCCTTCCGAATCAACTGGTTGATTTCTTGTTGAAGATGTCGACAGAATTCGGTAGCATGTCCGTGGTCTCGGTGGAACTCACAGTACTTACTACGATCTCGGTGATCCAGATCACTGAATAATGGCTCCGGACGCTTGAAATTCTCATGCGCCTTGACCTGTTGATAAATCTGGGAGATAGAAGCAGTCAAGAGAGGAAGTGGCACACTCAAAGGTGCATATGATCTGAAGCGTCCCGAGGTGGGCTGAGTTTGACCTCGGGATAGTGTTTTCGTCTCAGGACTCCGTTGTCGTTTGCTGGTATTGCTAGCACTTGGGGTTTGTGACTTTCCTTCCAGTTGTGCCTATTCCTTAGCGAGACGAAGAGATGTTCTGGTATCTTCTAGGTTAATATGCTTTTTCGCTCTTTCCATAAGCGATGCCATGTCTACTGGGGGGTTCTTGGTCAAAGAGTCATGAAAACACCCCGGCCAAAGTCCCGCATGTAAGGCGGCCACCAAAAAGGCTGCACCGCAGTTAGTGATCTCAGTCAGCTCAGCATTAAATCGAGCAATATAATCTTTGAGTGACTCTCCCTTTCTTTGCTTGATGGATAATAGAAATTCTGGTCCCTTTTTGAGTCTCCGGCTTGTCAAAAAGCGATCGAGGAAGCGCCTACTGAGCTCATAGAAATTAGGAACCGAATTGGGAGGGAGGTTGTGGAACCAGCGAAGGGCTGCGCCTTTGAGACTTGTGACGAATGTTCGGCACAGAAATGCGTCGGTGGCGCTATAAAGGGCCATCGTATGTTGATAATTCAAAAGATGGTCACCAGGATCATCCAACCCTTCATAAGGGGTGAACTTGGGAACAATGAATTTGCGAGGGCGTTCCTCGGCTAAGATAGCTGGCGTAAAGGGAGTTGTAAATCTACCGAGAAGCTTCGCTATTTCGTCCTGTTGAGGTGGTTGAGTTCCTTCTCGAATAGGAACTGCTTGTCCCATAGAATCGGCCACTTCTTCTGATCTTGGCTGTACTCGGGACGGACCAGAATGCTGAAATCCTGGAATACCAACCTCAAGCCCAATGGGTTGAGGATTATTATGACTTGGGATAGCATGTTCGGATTGCCTTTGAAATGAAGTAGGTGCCGGTTGAAGTGGTGGTCCGGATTGTACCAAATTAGCTCCGGAATTTGCGGGGCTAACAACATGGCCCCTGCTATAAATAACGTTGTTAGGTTGAACGTTGGGTACGCCCCTTGGAAAGTCATTTCGAACTGGAGCTACACCCGGGGGAGAAAAGGGGCGAGCGCTAGGACCACCTTCTTCATATTGCCTCCGTTGCGGGGGATATCCATTTTCAGGAATTCCTGAGTGAAGGAGAACCGATGGATTTTGCGTTAAAGAAGCCAAGACGTGAGATATGGCTAAGAGCTGAGCTTGAGTTTGATCAGATTGTTTCTGCATCTGAGCTCGAATTTGATCCAGTTGTTGCTGTACAGGATTAGAAGTTGCAACTTCCTCCTCCTGAGCCAATGGTTGAGTTGATATTGGTGCAGAGCGACGATTGGAAGCCATGACTACCAAAACACTTTTGACTGAAGAAAATGATATAGAGAAGAACGATAAACGTTCCCACAGACGGCGCCAAGCTGATGCAGCTACTTTTGGCTCGTCATGGAATTGTCCGTCACTGTGTACCTGAAAAGAAAGGATATATAAAAAGCCACCGGGAAAGGTTCCGGTGGTAACCTCTCCGATGGTTAAATTAGTCTCGTTGTGTTTCTATCAAAGGTTTTGAGCCTTTAATAAAAGTATAATTTTTTTATCTGTCTCTTCTACATACCTTCTTCACGGTATTTATAGCACGAAAAAAGCAGTTAGGTTGTCTGACAGGCGGTGGACTATCTTTCAAAGTTCACGGCTCCCTTTACACGTGTACCTAGAGAATTGGTTTTCACACCTGTCTCTTCTTTTTGGCAGGGCTAGGGCTCACCGCCTGTCAGGCTATAGTAATGTAATCATGAGGCTTCCATCATTCTTTTTGTCTCTTCTTTATTCCATCGTTCCGAGGTCGGTATACCAAAGTACACCTCGGTATACCCTTTCCGATTAAATCGAACTATCTTTTCAGCATGTGTTTAAATTGATTAAGTAGATCGTGTTATGACGTATCAGACACTCACCTCCTTCATTGTCTTTCTCTGATTGATCGTCTCTTGCCCTTCAAATTGATCTCGTAGATTGAAATTTAGCCCCTTTAGGGCAATTCTGACGCATTTTCTCTCAGTCTGGTTTGACATCTCTTTTATCGAGCTGAGCCGGAGGTAACTATGGCCTATCTTTCTTGAGCTCTTTCCCTTGTGACTGGAGGAATGATTATTGAATAAGGCCCTACTTCCAAGGATTTCCCTTAAAGGGATTACTTCATAAAGGAAGGACGGCTTGCTTTCAGTTTTCAAGCCAATGCATTCAACCTAAATCAAGAGATAAAAAATAGATCCACCACTTTTTTATCCTACTCCAATAAGCTTACTGTACATAAATATGTAGAGAAACCACCTACGACATCTCCTCCTCCCGCTGCGTCTCCTCCACCTCCTATGGCGCCAGCCGCTTCTCCGCCGCTGCCGCTTCAACTCCAGCGCCATCGACCTCTTCACCACTTCCAGCATCGGCCAACTCGCCACCGCTAACACCGGATTCTTCTTCATCTCCACCTTCGCCGTCGGTCCCCTCATCGCCTTCTCCGGGGACCACATGATCTTCACAGCCACCCCCCGTCGTGGTCAATGCCTTCATCTCTTTCGTCTGGCTCATCAACCATATCCAACTGCTTGTGTTGACTGATTATTGAAGTTTTGGGGTTATAATTTTATTGTTTTTTCTGCTATGTGCCTATGTTTGCTTCCACCGATTTGCTTCCGCTGAAGGGGATTTGGATAGAGAGAGAGAGAGAGAGAGAGAGAGAGAGAGAGAGAGAGAGAGAGAGAGGATGGAGGAGGAGGAGGAAGAGAGAGATGAGAGAGAGAGTTATGGATTTTTTTGATAAAATTATAATATTAAAATACAAGGATAAATTAGTAATTTTACTAATTTCGTTAACGGCGTTAAGAAAACAAGATTGATAGGGGGACATTGTTATTTCAGAAAGTATAGGGGAGGTTTTTGTAATTGTCAAAAACGTCAAGAGAGATAAGTGTAATTATCTCTAAATTTTTTTTATCAAAGTGTTTATTTTTATAAGTTGATAGTATTGTATTAATTAAATATCATATTATAATATAATATCTAATTAATATAATATTGTCAATTTATAAAATTAACATTTTTTAGTAAAATAATAAGGCCAACATTACTCTTTGTCAATTTGAAGGGGGGGAAGAGGGAATTGAGAGTGAAGCATGCAATTTCGTTTGTCATCTGCTCTCTCAAATATAGGTTCAGTCTCACTCCGTCTATCAGAAAATGTGAGAGATTATTATTTAAGAAGCCCCTGTTATTATTAGTAGTGTTTAAACCTTGAGTTTATAAGAGGTAAAAATTTAAAATTTAAGTGATTTTTTTTTTTTTGTAAAAATATGAAAAGTTTTGGGGTGTAATTCTTAAATATTTTTAAAAAAAATATAAAAAAAGGTCAAAATTTTAAAACTTTAGGGACATTGCCACCTTGGGACCGCCTTGACTACTAGGTTCAGGACTTATTTTTGAGAAGTTTCTGTAGATTGTGACTCTTGTTGGATCTTAGACAAATATTTTAGTCTAATACATGATTAGATGAAAATAAATGTTTATATTTCTCGAATGAGGGAGTAAGACTTAACTCATGACATTTTCTATGAAAGAAGACATAAATGGCCAACTCAACTAGCACTAATTGATTTAAATGATTTTAATTGGTTTCCTAAACTTGATTTTGCAATTGTTTGAGATAATTTGAATTGACAATTAGAGACATGATCTTCATCTCTAAAACCTTACCGGCATGAATAAGAGTTATTGAGAAATACTCTTTCTTTCAAATTTTGTATTTTAAACGATGTGTTGTTAAATCAGTGATGATATTTTAAATATATTTTAAATATTTTATTAATAATCTATTACTACATTATTTTAATTTAAGTTTTAGTATTAAAATTTGAGACATTTAATATTACTTTTAATTATTTCAATGGTGGCGTACAAGTTATGCACTCTTGACTCATTTCACTCTAAATATATGCTTGAACTATATGTGTGTGTGGATGAATGTGTATCATGTGTATATAGGCTTTAAAAAAAAGTGTATTAAATGCTGAGGCAATATGGTACTCACATGCATTTTTCAAAACTTCTTCATCAGACATTTACCTAACTTGCATAAGTAGTTGTCACCAATTTTAACCAAATTTGAAATTATGTGCCACTCCACACATTTTTTCCCAAGTCCCAAATTTATGATAATGATGTTTTTCGGATATATATATATATATATATATATATTTTGGGTTATGAGTTGTTAGCAATTATATCCGTTGGAGGATATAGAGGAGGATAACTCAAAATTTTAGAAATTTAATTATTTTCAAAAATATTTTTAAAAAAATTAGGAATCCTCCAAGAATTTTTATAGTTTTATAAGATACTTTCTTAAATTTCAATTTTCATATTTCTCCTCCCCTTTATTAATGGTCTATATTGGCCGTTAATTATATCATATATTCCAAGACATATATTTTGGCGGGTGATGTTGATATTTACATATAATTAACATATAACACATACCAATTAATTTGAATAAATACTTGTAATTAAAAACAAGTTAATTCTAGTTTTGAGTTAACTCATCTCTAATTCCAACAAATTTGAATTTGAAAATATATTATGGAACGTAAGTTAATGCTACATTGCTTATCAAATATATTTCTTTTGTTTTTTGTTTTTTTTTTTAAATAGTATTATTGTACCAAATGTGTTTTTTATTTTTATTTTTTTTAATAAAATAAACACAAAATAGCTTTTGTTTTTAGAAAATTGAAAACTAAAAATAGGAAAATTTACCAAACACAACCTAAGATTCTAATTCCATAGTACCAAACAACAGATGTAACTGTTACTTGAAAAAAAAAAAAGCTTAGAATTCGAATTATTTGAACACAGAGTAAAAATTTTAATTTTTTGACCATTGGTATTTAACAATAAAATTTGACTAATTTTTTTTTATAAAAAATAAACATAATGGTGCTAGATAATATAGCAAGTTTTAGATTAAAACTAGCTTGTTGATATGGATGAGGGCTCATAAATTCATAATCAATTCGAGTCCCTTTCAATATCCAATCACCTTGCATGATTTGATAGAGATGCTCGAGTTCTTTGATTCAGGGATGGCTCAACCACTAAGTTAATTATTTATAAAAAAAATATCTTAAATTCTAGAAACTCTAGCTTCGTAAAGAAGGCCCTATAAAAGAATCTAAAAAAAATTCAATTTTATTAGAGTTTATTCATGAATATATACATCTCTCCTATTAAAAATACTATAATATATATATATAATATTAAAAAATAAAAGACTCTATTTAAAAGGGTTCACTTTAGACCTCAAATTATATTGAGTCCACGTTGCTTTCATTGCATTCATGCTCATCTT
Organism: Nyssa sinensis; assembly: GCA_008638375.1. Taxonomy (NCBI): domain Eukaryota; kingdom Viridiplantae; phylum Streptophyta; class Magnoliopsida; order Cornales; family Nyssaceae; genus Nyssa; species Nyssa sinensis. The sequence goes on from CM018050.1 coordinate 33,199,862, forward strand.
TCTACTATCATGTGCTCTCCCAAAACCAAAAAAAAAAATATATATATATATATATATATATTTTAATTCCATTGCTGTGATTTTCTCTTTTTCATCAATCATTTGTCTCTGTCCAAATCATTAATCTAAATATCAAGAATCATCATCACTCATATTGATAAAATTATCTTGTGTGTCTTAATTAGAATAATCTCTCCCCGAGTTGCTGCATTTTTGATAAAATTTTCAAAACTTAGAAAATTAGTGATAATATAAGTTTTTTTTAAAAAAAAAAATTAAAAATGATCATATAAAAAGAAATATGGTGAACTATTCCCTTTCTAAGAATAGTTACATTCAAAATGATGAATATATACATTAAAATGTTATGAAAATTATGAATGGAACAATAAGTCTAATATTGTAAATCACATTATGCAATGGCAGACTTGCAGGAGAGTTAAGGTTATATTTGGTTTAATTTGTTTATCATATTTAATGTGTTTTGAGAAATTCATTAAGTATTTAATTAAAAAAAATTAAGTGTGGTTGAGAAGCTCAAAATACATTAAATATGTTTGAAAAGCTGATTCAAATACAACTTGTGTTTATCTGAATGAGTTGTAAAAAAATATTATTTGAGTTAAAGTAACTCTTTCAGTTAAGCAACCGAGTGTTTTGATTAAAAAATCCTTAACAACTATCAAATGGGGACATTCATAATGAATTGGGTAAATTACAAGCATTTTTTCTGAAAAATTACAATTACTCACTTCCAATCATTTTTTTCTTTTCAAAACGACAAAATTGTCATTTCATCTTTTGTTTTTTTTTTTTTTTTTTTTGTATTTTTTCAACTTTGACCAATTTTTTTCAACTTTCTTTAAATATATTTTTTATTTTGTAAAAATAAACTTAAGGCATATAATTTATTTTCATTTTATATAAAATTAAGGTTTTAATTAATATTTATTTAAAAATTTAAAAAATAAGTTAAAATTGAAAAAATAAAAAAAAAATATGAAAAAACAATTTTATCATTTTAATGAATTTTTTTTTTATTATTCAATTTTAGATATCCCCTTCCCACTAAGAAACAAAATCTTTTGATATTTTTATAACAGGTCTGTGTGTGTATACATGCACAACTTTGCCCAACACTTTGACCATCCACAAGAGTGATGGCTATATTAGATAATTTATCATTTAATTAAATAATCTTCTGGACAAGTGCCCTCCATTTAGCATGTTGCACATGCACTCTGTCCCACCTCAATCAAAAATTTATCCTGATTGCAAGCTTGTATTTGTATATACACACATTGATCATAAAAGGATGAAAAGATTGATCTAGAAGATAATCCATACATCAAACGGTCACTATCCAACAATATAACCATATTTTAGTTGGGTAAGGTGGGACCCCATCCTAAGTACCACCCCCTCACTGCACTCCATTTGTATGGTTGTACTATTCGAGAGATTGGTTCCAAACCAACATACCAACTTATATTGTCACACATGTGAATCAATCATGGTGATGATCATCTTATAGTGGGACCCCATGATTATATGTGTATATGAAATTTGTAATTTTCTCACGTCATTGATGTGTGAGGAACAACATATACAAATACAGACAAAAGGGATGTTTTCCTTGGGATCATTGTAAGTGAGTCCTGCCAAAAGTTGTAGTTTGATTCAACACACTATTGTCACTTTTGCAGAAGACTAGTGAGAAAAGAAAATGGAAGTGTACAATATTAGGACACGTAGTGAGACAAAATGTGTGCCCAATTAGATAAAATTTTACAATCACGGGTTATTGTGGGCCTAATCATATATAGTGGTGTTCATCATATTTAACACAAGTACAACTAGATCAATTGCAATAATCATGGTAGTTTGAGCAATGGAAAGGCAAAGAGCTGGTAATTTGATTTCAGAATCTTTTATAATAAAAATATTTTTTTAGTAAATTTGATTATTTTTTTGATGGCACTATTTCATATATATATATATATATATTATTATTATTTTTTTGTTTTAAAAAAAGTAGAAGGAAAACAAGAAGGAAAAACAACAAACACGAGGCACAGGTGAGAGCCTATGATCCTCTTCGGCTTTCAAATCAGATAGAACTGCATCAAGAGGCCTCTCCATAACAACCATCAACTGCTGGTGTTGCCCTCTACTGACTTTGAAAGTCTGCACATTTGTTTATTTCTATGAGGATATGTATTATGTCTCAATAAAAAAAAAAAAAAGGTCATATTATACATAATATTATATTATTAAAATGATATATTATTACATCATTGTATTAGACTTATTTAAAAATTTTCTTTTATGATGGATTACAGCAATAATCTTGTTTAACATTACAGTTACCGCTTGTTATTGGCCAAGTACAACTTAAAATCTTGCTACTAAATTTTAGTTATTGAATTATAAATATTGAAAGTTTTTTGTAAATGGAATAACACTAAGACGTTGTTTAGAAAATTTTCAAAATAGGTTTATTTTTATTGAATTATTTGATTTTTGAAAAATTAACCTTCATCTAATTTGACTTTGTTCATGTTATAAGTATATTTTTTAAGAATAAATAAATATCTTGATACTATAAAAAAGTATCAACCAAACTAATGTTATTCTTTTTTATCAGAAGGGACTCCCGTCCTTCGTCACTTGTCAAGGACTTGAAATCAGAGAGTCACTAAGAAGGCTCCGGTGGTAGTCACTCCGATGACGAAGTCAGTAAATAAAAAGAGACTTCAATTTAAAAAAAAAATTGAACATAAATTAAAAGCGTACCTTATGACCTTATTTATAGGTTGTAGATTTCTTAAGTTGAGTATAATTAGGAGGTATAAAAGTTGGGATTTGAAGATATCCGGAGATATTAGTTACTATATTGAACTATGTTTCCTTATTCTGAGGTCAGTAGGATATGAAAAGCGCTGCTATGTTCTGAATCATATACCTCTGAATTCCAGTGCCTGTTTGATCTGGATAAAATAATTCTTCTTGATTTATATCTTGAAAAGCTCTGTACATATACATGTCATGCTTTAAATATGTTTGTCACTTTATGGTATATCAGCTACCCCCCGAGCCTCAGTTCTATGGGACCCGTGCAAAGCTGAGGTTAGGGTTTCCTAAGAGTCACACGTATTTTCATACATGCGCCGTTACGTATTCCGATAAAATGGTCATTGATGGGACAATTAAAGCCTCATCATTACGTTAGCCGTCGATTGGATAACCGAGGCCATTATCAGCCAAACGTCGATTGAGATTTTGGGGCAATAAATGTTGATCTTCCTTATGTAGTCTTATAAATAGAAGAAATCTCTATAAGAAGAGTCTTTTACGAACTCTTATACATACCAAGTGCAATTCTGAGCAAAAAGAAGGCCCCAAGGCGATTTTTGGTGTACCTGAAGATCACTCTGGCCATCAACCTTCAAGCTTCCGGTTAGTTGTGAAAAAATACCTTTCCATCTCTTTCTTTTCTATTTTGTCTTTCGTTTTTTTCCCTTCTTCTCCTTTTCTGTTTTATTTGGGAGGATGTCTACTTCTGATGATCGTTCAAGTACGAGAGAGGAAGAGAGATAAGTGGTAGAAATAGGAGATTAGGGGGCATTAGGCCTTATTTTGGGTGATGAAGTTGGGAATGCTTCAGGTGACAGTTTAGGAGTGCTTCTAATTAAAGCACACCTCAAGCCTAGGGATAGAGAGGTTGGCTCGTTGGGTAGACCTCATAAGAGAGAGGAAGGCAAGAGTGCCATGATTGAGGGCATCTACCATGCCCTCAATATCAATTTTGATTTTCCCTAAATGTGTCATGCAGGATATCGAGGGTTGTAGATCGTCCATTGGTTATCAAGAGAGGAGAGATCTGTGCTTTCCTGGAATAGTTTGAGGTTGGTGTACCTAAAGATCACTCCGGCCATCAACCTTCAAGCTTTCAGTTAGTTGTGAAAAAATACCTTGCTATCTCTTTCTTTTCTATTTTGTTTTTTGTTTTTTTCCCTTCTTCTCCTTTTATGTTTTATATGTGAGGATGTCTACTTCTGATGATCGTTCAAGTACGAGAGAGGAAGAGAGAGAAGTGGTAGAAATAGGAGATCAGGGGCATTAGGTCTTATTTTGGGTGATGAAGTTAGGAAAATGCTTTAAGTGACAGTTTGGGAGTGCTTCTAATTGAAGCGCACCTCAAGTCTAGGGATAGAGAGATTGGCTCGTTGGACAGACCTCATAAAAGAGAGGAAGGCAAGAGTGCCATGATTGAGGGCATCTACCATGCCCTCAATATCAATTTTGATTTTCCCCTAAATGTGTTGTGCATAGATATTTTTGATTAAATTAGTAACAAAAATATTAAGTGTATGAAAACGACTTGGCGACTCCTAGTCCTTAGTAAAATCCAAGGAAAGTGGTTCGTTGTTTTTCTTTCCTTCACGGAGCCTAGACTGAACTGGAATTATCTCATCAACCCAATGATAGAATCCCGAAAAGAAAAGGACAAAGAAGGGTAATGACTTATGACATTTGTATTTTTACTCCTTTATTCTTGTTTATGTAATATGTCATTGGATGAAAGGAAAGTGTTCCTCTAGTCTCGCTCTTTCTCCTCTCTCACTCTTTTTTCATTTATTGAAACATTATATGAATAAAAAAACAAGAGTAATAAGTTATTTCTAAAAACAAAAAATTTAAAGAGAAATTAAAAAAAATTTGAAAAAAAATTTAGTCGGTATTTTTTATTAGACTAAAATTTTAAAATAAAAAATGAAATAAGAGATAAGTGATGAGTTAGGCTAAAACTGTTCGAGTTTAACTAAAATTTTAAATAAAAAATAAGAAAAATAAGAGATATAGATTTGACTGTATTTAAATTTTATATGTATAAATATATATATATATATATATATATATATATATATATATATATATAGTTTGAAGAGATTATAATCCGAAGTAGCTCCTTTAGTACTCCTGCCCTTGCATGAACCCACCTTCCACAAGGACATATTGAAGCAATGAGGAATATAAAAGTTATAGAAAGCAGGATAGTAACAAAAAGATTGTGATGTGATAGTGTGGCTTGTCTAGCATATTACTTTTTATCCAAAACTTACAATTATCGTTGAGTTTTTATACAAAATGAGCATTTTTGTCAACATGCCCAATCTCTTTTCTATATTAGTAGTTGTAATCAATGTTTTAAAAACCGGATCGGCCGGTTCAACCGGTTGAACCATTGACCGGTCCATAAAACGGTCCGGTTTAACTCATAGACCCGCTTTAAGTTTAAAACCGTTCTAAAAACAGAAAACCGGTAAAACCGGACGGTTCAACCCGTTCATGGCTGAATTTTTTTTTTTTTTTTTCAAAATCTCAAATTTCATACAATTTTTTAGCTGAATTTTGGCTAAGTTGAATTAGTATTTGGCTGAATTTATTCTGGATTGTATTTAAAATTTTAAACCTTTGAAGTTTGAAACTCCAATATTATATATTTGTGTCATGTGGTATTTTATTTTATTTTATGCATAATTATTAGTGTTTATATTTTTTTTTTCATTTAGTTGAAAAATAAATTATTAGATTAAACTTAGATTGGATGTTAAATTGATTTTTGTTATGGTCGTTGCGATTAGGAAAGAATAGCAATGAAGTTTTAACTTTCAATATTGCAATAAAATATGTCTATTATACTTTTTTCATTTTTTTCTTGAAGTTTTATATATTAAGAAAATTCATATTTTGTAAATTTTTTTTATATAATTTTTAGTAATTTTTGTATAATTTTTTAAATTTAAAATATCAATAATACGTATTATTAAATTTATTAATTACATAATTATGACATCACGGTTTGATTCCGGTTGACCCGACGGTTGAACCAGTAACCCGTAATCCGGACATTTTTCTGGTTCGATGAACGATCTGGGTTTTGAGAACATTGGTTGTAATTAGCCTATAAGAATTTAAATCATGTTTTTTCCTTTAAAAATTAAAGCACTATAATAATTTTAAAACAAATGTTCAAATCAATCTATCTATTCTATTTATGTATTCAATACCAATGTAGTGACGGCACTTCTTTTTCCTATTTTAACAAAATAATAATAATTCTATGTGTTACAACAGATTCTTCTCATTCATGATTCAATTATAAAATCAACAAAGTAATCGTTTTAACCCTACTTAAAAATCAAGTCCCTAAATATTATCTATCGTAATATAATCAAATTAGAAATGTAAGATTAAAAAAATTCTAACTTTACAAAATGATCCAAATTTAATGTATTCATCATATACTTAAATTAGAAATTTAATGTTAATAAAAATTTAACTGCAAAAATAGAGTTAAAAAAAAAAGCTTAAATTTATTAATAGAGTTTTATTAGTATTATACTGTAATTTTTTATACCTATCTATTTAGGAAAAAAAATTAATTATGTAAATATTTTATTGTTATAGTTTCATTCAATATATACTTCTTTCTTGTTCAAAAATAATTAAATTTTATATTACAAAAGTAAATATAATATATATAAGAAATAAAATAAAAAATTATAATAATATTAAAAAAGATTTTATTTAGAGTTGTCACTTTATCGCTTTAGGTCTCTAATTATATAGCCAGTGGCGCGAAGCTACCGTATGCTGGATTATGACTGAACGCCTCTAAGTTAGAATTCAGGCTAGAAGCAACGCGTGCGCCTGCCGCCCGTTTGCCGACCCATAGTAGAGGCCTCCCGGCCCCCAAAGGCACGTGTCGTTGAGTCGGCCATGTTCCCAATCCACTTCTCCTCCTCCCTGAATAACTCTCATCTCGAACAACTTATTCTTATTTTTATTTTTTATTTTTAAAAAAACTTCTCCCACCACCGTATCAGTTACTCAACCGTCTCCCTCTCTTCGTTATTCTCTCTCCCAAAATCTTGTTTTGATTTTTAAAATAACACGATTTATTCTCACGTCTTTATCTTTTTATCTTCTTTATTTCTAAATTTTTACAATTGATAACTACTCACTCTTATTTCATGGAAACATGTCCCTCTCTATAAGAACCCTCCATCCATTCCCTACCTCTTTTGTGATTGAGAATCACCTATCTGCTTCAAAGTTTAACCTTCCAGCCAACATATTGATTACTTCATCGGCTCAGATCTTAGACAACTTTCCACATATTCAGTTAGTCTTTTGTTAATTTTTTTTCTTCCCTAAATTCATTTGTTTGCCTTTAAACTATGTGATATGTTGAGTAGAAGCATTTGTTTTAATGCCAAATTGCCGCCCTACGAGATCAACAGTCACTAATCTCATCTTCAAGTTAATTCTTCATCTTCAAGCAAAGAGTGACACCACTACGACTAAGTCGTTTAATTCGGCACCTCCCTACATTCTCAGGCACACTAGGTATTGAGTTTTCAATGTCTTTTTAATTTAGAAATATGGAATCCAATTTAATTTTAAAATATATTATTTTAATTATAAATTTATTTTTATAAAACCCGTGGATAGCACGGAAAAATGCTAGTTCACACGTTTATGGTACAATTTCCTTTAATTTGTAAAAGGGCAAATGATCTGTCCCCATCTAACCTTTATATGGCCTTGTTCTTACATGATCCCATAAGTGGGAGGAAAAAATAAAGATGAAGGTAAGCCAATCACATCAGCCCGCACTATGTGAAGGCCACAAGTAACTTACCAAAATACGGTCTTTACACGTCCAGTCCTCTTATTCCCATGACAAGAAGCACATTGCTTGGATATCGATCATTTGACTCTCCAACAATTATTTCAATAATTAAATATTCGGTTTGCCCCATAGGGAATATGAAATATTTAGGCTCCGTTTAATTATAAACTTTAAACACATCTCAAGCTTTTAACTTTTTTAAGATGCTGTTTATATACATATATCTGAGTTCTGAAATATATTAATGAGTTCTTCTACTTTTCTTAAATGTATTTCACACAAATGAAATCATACCAAGAAGATAATGTGATTAAAAAACTGAATCTAATGCAACTGTCATACATTATCTTTGCAAAAAATCTATCACCATCGCAGGCTCTCTCTCTCTCTCTCATTTACTCTCTCACCCACCATCACACCATCTCATTTACTCTCTCACCCAATATCACATGTCAAAATGCATTTTTAGAATTTTTAATTCAAATACTAATTCAAAATTTCATATCCAAATATATTTTTACAGATTTTAAAAAATCAATTCTAAAATTCTAAAACACATTTTAAAAATATTTTACTAAAAATCATATCAAAATTATTATCCAAACGCAACCTTAAATTCACACTTAACTTTATGCAAAAGTGACACAATAGAATGTATCATTTTGCGGCTAGGGTGCATGCTTAGTCAGGAGAGGGGGAGGGAAGTGTCCTTCGCAAGATTTTGAGAAAAGTTCTTTCATACATACATATATATATATATATATATATATGTGTGTGTGTGTGTTTTGAATATTTTTATATTTTTTTAATTGGTGGTATTGAATACAAATTTAACAAAATATGAAATAGAGTGGGTGAAGCAAAAGGACAAAAAAACAAAGAAATAAACTCAAGAAAACTCTTATATTTTATTCATTCTCAAAAAAGGGTGGCAACTATTCAAACTGTTTTGAATTTTTGGTGGGATGAACTGACTCACTCTTTAATGGGTATTTCGGTAATCCTTCGGCAATCCCACGGCTTGGCAAACACAGCGCCCACAACATCCTTTTATATATATATATATATATATAAAATATATTTAATTCTAATACAATTAGAATTTTTAATCCTAATTAAATTAATAATATCACTCCCACTAAAATAAAGATTCCTAATCTCATTAGGATAAAACAAATTAAATTCTACCACTACCAGGACTCAACTTTAAGAGTCCTACTAAAAATATAGTCACTTGGTTTAATTGGCTCACATTACCTCTCTTAAACCAAGGTCTTCAAGTCTCATTATGCTAAGTAATCTCTTCAACTTCAAAAAAGAATTTGTTTTGAATAGCTTTGAATAAATATCTGCAACTTGTTCTTCAGAAGGACAAAATTCAAGCTGGATTTCCATGTCATTCACCAATTCACAAATGAAGTAAAACTTGATATCAATGTGCTTGCTTCTCCCATGAAAAATTAAATTCTTCGTCAATGCAATGACTGACTTGTTATCACAAAATATTATTGTAAATCCATCCTACTTGTGTTGTAAAACACCTAGCATCCGTTATAACCAAACTGCTTAAGTAGTAGTATTCCCTGTTGCAATGTACTCTGTCTCTGCTGTTGAAAGAGAAACAACTTGCTACTTTTTAGAAGACCAAGAAAATACACCAGAATCAAGATGAAAGACATATCCTGAATTACTTTTTCGCATCTCAGTATCACATGCTCAATTACTATCTATATATCTAACAAGTTCCAAACTGTTAGAGGATGAGTAAAAAATACCATCACTTTGCGTACCTTGAATGTATCCCAAAATCCATTTAGCAATTTGCAAGTGAGATTGATATGGAGTCTCCATAAATCTGCTAATCAACCCAACACCAAACACAATATTTGGCCTAGTAGAAGTCAAATATCTCAAGCTTCCTACCAACATTTTAAAGTAGGTTGGATTTACAAGATCACCTGTTCCATCTCTCACCAACTTCAACCTCTCCTCAACTGGAGTCAAAATTTGATTGGACTTGTCCATCTTGAACCTTTTCAAAATATCATTGGCATACTTTTTCTATGAAATAAAAATTTCACCATCTGTTTGAACAACTTCAATGCCAATAAAATAAGACATTAGTCCCATATCAGTTATCTCAAAATGAATTATCATAACCTCACTGAATTCTGAAATCAACTTTGGATTATTGCCAGTAAATATTAAATCGTCAACATATAAGCACACAATAAAAATATCATCAAGTGAATTAGACTTGACATATAAAGTATGCTCATAAGGACATCTCTTAAAACCATGCTCAACAAAATAAGAATCAATGCATGTATACCACGCTCATGGTGCTTGCTTCAATCCATACAAGGCCTTATTTAATCTAAGAATTTTATTTTCATGCCCTTTTATCATATAGCCAGCAGGTTGCTCAACATAAACTTGTTCTTTAAGTACATCATTCAAGAACGCAAATTTAACATCCATTTGAAAAATTCTCTAATTATTTTGAGCAGTAAGAGAAACAAACATATGAATTGTATCAAGTCTAGCAACATGAGCAAACACCTCAAAATAATTAATACCTGGCTTTTGTTTGTAACCCTTAGCCACCAATCTTGCTTTAAAGCGATCTACCTCACTATTGGGCATGTATTTTGTCTTGTACACCTACTTCACACCAATTAGTTTCTTATCACTAGGAAGAGTAGTAAGTTGCCATGTGTTGTTCTTCTCAATTGCATGGATCTTATCATCTATAGCTTTAATCTAATGATCATCATAAGAGGTTTCTTCAAAAGTCACTAGATCACAATCTGCAAATAAAGCAAAATTCATCAAATCTTCATTAGTTTTGTATCAAGTCTAGTAAAAGGAGCAAACAACTCAAAATAATCAATACCTAGCTTTTGTTTGTAACTCTTAGCCACCAATCTTGCTTTAAAGTGATTTACCTCACCATTGGGCTTGTACTTTGTCTTGTACACCCACTTCACACCAATTGATTTCTTACCACTAAGAAGAGTAGTAAGTTGCCATGTGTTGTTTTTCTCAATTGCATAGATCTTATCATCTATAGCTTTAATCTAATGATCATCATGAGAGGCTTCTGCAAAAGTTACTGGATCACAATCTGTAATTAAAGCAAAATTCACCAAATCTTCATTAGTTGGCTCATTATCACTATCAACAACATAATCCTGTAAGCGAGCAGGCAAGTGGCGCTGATGTTGAGGACGCTTAGAGGACTCTACATGAGGTGATGACACATCTGAAAATGGAGCATCACTAATCTAAGGCTCACTCTGTACTTCAATATGCGGATATGCATTATTAAAAATTAAAAGTGGCTAGATTTGATCATTCTGAGACCAATCTCAAATTCCTTGCTCATCAAAAGTCACATCACGACTGATAATCACCTTCTCTGTTGTTGGATTATACAACTTGTAAGCCTTTGACAATTGACTATAGCCAATAAAAATAAATTTTTCACCACTATCATCAAGTTTCTTTCTAAGATGATATGGCACATGAGCATATGCAATGCATCCAAACACCCTTAGGTGTTTAATGACAAGCTTTTGTCCACTCCAAACTTCATGCGGAGTCTTGTTAGAAACACTTCTAGTAGGGCACATATTCAAAACATAAATAGCACAAGCAAACACTTCAGGCCAAAATCCTTTAAGCAAGTTTTTAAATTTCAACATGCATCTAACAATATCTATAACAGTTCCATTCTTTTTTTCCGCCATTCCGTTTTGCTGTGGAGTATATCTAGCAGTCAACTGATGCCTAATACCACGTTTCTCCAAAAAATTATCACAAATAAGATACTTTGTCCCCCTATCAATTCTTAAAGTTTTAATTTGAAATACATTTCGCTTTTCAACATAGTCCTTGAATTTTTTAAAAGTATCACAAGTATCAGATTTATGTTGTAAAAAATAAACTTATGCTTTTCTGCTAAAATTATCAATGAAAGTAATAAAGTACCTACTGCCACCATTAAAAGGTACCTTCACCAAACACAAATCTGAGTGTATCAACTCCAAAGGCCTCTTGGCTCTCCATGAATTTTTTTGTAGGAAAAACATCTCTATGTTTTTTTCTCATAACACAAGTTTCACAAACTCTATTTGGGATATCAATAGTAGGTAAAACAAAAACCCAATGTTTTCTAGCAAGACAATTAAGACTGCCAAAATTCACATGTCCAAAATGCATATGCCATAACCAACTATCATCATCAATCATAGAACTAAAGCAAGGTTAATTCTCACATTTAATACTCAATGGAAATAAACGACTTGGAGTCATATTTACCTTTGTTATTAGTCTCATACAATCATCATTGATTTTGCAAACTCCATAGTGGATTCGCATATCATAACCTCTCTTTGAAAGTTGCCTCATACTCAACAAATTTTGTTGTAGACCTGGTACATAAAACACATCTGAAATATACTTGTGAGACACATTCTTCAATCTGATTGTTATCCTGCCTTTACCCATCACAGGTATCTTTGAATTATTTTCAAACTTTACCTTTGATCGAACGGACTCATCCAAATCATAAAACGTGTCTTTCTTACCACACATGTGATTACTACAGCCAGTATCTAAATACCACCTAGCACCATCATCATTATCTGCAATATTACAAGCCAGCAACACGGTCTCTACTTCATTATTACTACCAGAATTATTTTCAGCAATATTAGCTTGATGATCTCTATTATTCAACCTTCTAGTTCTGCAATCAGGCTTTTTATGCCCAAACTTGCCACAATTAAAATATTGAATATTGAATTTATGAGATTGTGGATTAGAATTGTTACCATCCCCTCTTCCTTGGACTGGTCTGTGCTGCCAATTATTATTCTGCCATTGATTATTGTTCTGCCACTGGTTGCCTCTACCGCTTCCTCCACCAGATCTGTTTTGTCAATTATTACCTCTGCCTCCTCTATGGTTGTGATTCTGCCCTCTATTTTGGTAGCCTTGAAACCGTTGATTAAATCCTATATTATTTTGAGACTCGCCTTTTTCATTTTTTAAATTTAATTGAGCTTGCAAAGCTTCCTCAACTGAATTTTTTGATCTCTCATTCAAGCGTTGTTCATGAACGGTCAACGAATCTTGTAATTCATCCACTGTCATGGACTCTAAGTTAGCAGACTCTTCAATAGCAGTTACTTTATATTCAAACCGCAATGTCAAGTTTCGAAGAATTTTTTCAACTATTTGACGATCTACTATTTGTTCACCATTCGTCCTCATCTCATTAACAAGTGCCGCGATCTACAAAAAATAATCAGAAATAGTTTCTGTTTTTTTCATCTGCAACAACTCAAAGTCTTTATGTAGTTTTTGTAATCTAGCATTTTTCACCTTATCAACACCAACATATATTTTCTTAAGAATATCCTATGCTTGTTTCGCAAACTGAACATGGACAATTTTATTAAGAACAGAAATATCTAAAACTTGATGAATACAATTCAAAGTTTTGAAGTGTACTTGCCTTGTTGGTTCATCTGCATCTGCTGCAAGCTCTTCCTTAATGAATTTCGTCGTCAAACCACTTGAGTTAAAAAAGGTCATCATCAAACTCTTCCAAATATGAAAATGAGATTTCTCATCAAATTTGTAAATCGCACAAATAAGTGAAGACATTTTGACAAACAAAGAAAAAATACAAGCTCTAATACCAATTGTTGAATACAAATTTAACAAAATATGAAATAAAGTGGGTCAAGCAAAAGGACAAAAAAACAAAGAAATAAACTCAACAAAGCTCTTATATTTTATTCATTCTCAAAAAAGGGTGGCAACTATTCAAACTGTTTGAAATTTTTCGTGGGATGAACTAACGCACTCTCTAATGGGTATTTCGGCAATCCTTCAGGCAATCCCACTGCTTGGCACACACAGCATCCTTCTATATATATATATATATAATATGTTTAATCCTAATACAATTAGAAAAAAAAATTTAAAAGCGATCCAAGAAAAAAAGGGCATGAGTCTGTATCCCCAAACGGACACTTCATCATGATATGGAGATTTAGATAATTTTGAAAGGGTCATAAGTAGGAGAAGTTTTATTATAGACCGAGTTTATTGACATGGTCTTCAATTTCACCGGTCACATCCTATTATGTAAATTAATATTATTGATACATTTCTTAAAAAATAAATATCTTATTTAAATAATATTATATTATAGGTCAGATTTATGTCATGTCAATAAATCTGATTCATGTTAAAATTTTTCCATAAATAATATAATAGATTTAGTATGACAATTAATTACCATAAAAAAACAATCTACCTTGTATTGAATCGATGTTAGTGGGCAGAATTGATGTTTGTTAACAATTCGGTCAGCAATATATATATATATGATAAAAACTTAGTATAAATGAAGAAAATAAAACAAATTTTTATTTTGGATTGAAAAAGTAATAAGACATGGCCTAACTTTTTCTTTGGCTAGATTTGAACAAAAATTATAAAACATGGCATAACTACTCAAACCTCAACAGCTAGCCTTTATTATCTCTATCCTTCAAAACCTGGCATGAACATATCTGGGGGTATACTGGGGACTATTTATTTTACCTTAAGCACAAAAAGAAACTCAAAATTCCAACTCAAAAAGAAGATCTTATTATATGGTCTAGACTATAGTCCAATTATAAATTATTATATCAATAAAAATTACTTTACCATCATGTACAAATTTAATATATTATATACATGTCAATTTATGATTAGCTGAAACCATTAGTTCTAAATCATACCACAAATTCTCTTCAAAAAGAAATGCCCCACGGGATTCGGTTGTTCAAAAAAAATAAATTCGTAAGAATGTAAGAAACATCCCATTAGTTCCAAAAGAACGAACTGTTATTCATTGATTCCAAGTGTAATGCATTCGGGCCAATAAATATATGTCACATTATTATATAAATTATATATTTTGTATGTGGGACAAATATTTATTAACCTAAATATATTGCACTGAAAATAATGAAAAAAAATTCCGAAGCCAGAGCAAACAAAGAATCAAATAGGGACCAAAAAAAAATACAATAAAATAACACTAACCACAAATAGAGAAATTTCTACAGGTTGCTTAAAAGCAAAGACACAAGCTGTCTAACTTAGAGGTCTAAAACTCTTTGATTATACTTGTATCAAATTAAATTTCCTTTTTATTACAATAAAATCACCCTTTAAATTTTAACTACACGATACAAAATTAATAATAGCAACACTCTCGATATCCTTTTTTTTTTTTTTTATGACGTGAAACTCCCTCGGATAGCAGCCGCTTGTGGCCCATAGCCCGAAGGGGTAAACCTTGGATTCGCCAAATCGTCTAGTAATCAGACAGATCACGATAAATCGTGAACTCGCGCAACGAAAGACTCGAACCCACACCGGTTAGCTTCATTAGTCCTTCCGAGATCCTCACTCTAACCAACTGCGTTACGTCCGGTTGCGCACACTCTCGATATCATTTGACCCTTGAGAATTTCTTTTTAAATTTTTTAAAATAATTAGGACAAAGAATCAAACGCACCACTTTCGAAAAGATTAGGGAATGAACGTACATTGAAGATTTGAGATTATTATAATAATATTAGAGATTAAAATATTATATAATTTAATATGCACGATAATATCTTATCAATGATGTATTGATGATGTGTGTAAAATACATTTTATAATTAATTTTATTTCTGTCTTTATCGCTATTTATTAGTCCGATACAGACCGTCCATGTTGGTTTGAAATGTCGTTATGACAATTGCTTTTTGTAAGGGTGTGTAATATGACAGATACAGATAATATAATTGATACGAATAAATATCAATAATTAAAAATATTAATATATGTAATAATTAATATACTAAATTTATATTTTAATTTAATAAAAATATATATATTAAAAGACGAAGAATAATTTAACAAATATATTTATTAAATAAGCTATATGTGTTAAACGTATCAAATTGAGTTATATATATTAATCATGTCGATTTTAATATGATTTATTCATTAAATAAATTAAACGAATCGTATTATGTTACTCGTGTTAACACGACTTATTTCTTAAACGAATTACACGAATTGTGTCATGTTATACGTATAATAAATATGTTGTATTAGAATTTAAAATTTTAAGACAATTAGTTAATCATCTCAAATTCAAATTGATTCAAATAATCAAATATTTATATTTTAACACAATTCACACCCTAATTTCTGGACTCACTTTATGTTCGAGCAGTCAGATTTTGAATGCTTTAGCCTGAAGCTAACCGGACCGGTGTGTTATGAGCCACAAGGTTTGCCAATGGGGCACCCTCCTTTTGTGATTACCATTTTGCCCGTCACCAAATTCCCATTGTTTGCAAGAATTAAATTGGAACATGTTGGTATAATTGTAACAATATCAGTATTAAGTTTTGGCATATAAATCTGTTTTGTAAAACGAAATTACAGAATTAAAACTATAAACATAATTAATTTCATAAACTTGAAACTTGTTTTATAAAACTATTAAAAACAAAATTCAAATAACAACTATTTCTATAATTCGAACAAAATATAAAAAATGGAATTTACAAACTGAATTTACAGATTTTTGCAAATCAATAGCAACATTGAAAATGATCAAGACTAAGTGTATTTCACTATATCCTTAAGACATTACTTCTCTCATGGTGGTGTTTGTGAGCTCTTTACACAACTGTCTCTTAGAATAATGATCAAATCTATACATAGTAAAAGTACTGTAAATTGTGTGCTTGATGAACCAAACTAGTGTTTAACTCTTTTTATTTTACTGATTGATAGATACATGAATACAAACACGAGGCAAAAAAAAAACCCCAATCATATACAATAAGGGACAGATGGTATTTATAGAGTACTTTGTGTTTATTTGGTGTAGCCACCAAGACAAATGTCATTTATGTTCATGGAAAATGGACATGAAGTTTCAGTTAAAACTAATACGAAAGTTTGATGAAGACAACGACATTAACAGTTACGTTTAATACAACAACATTTTAGGGATGTTAAAATAGTAACGTATTTTGCAAAAAAATTAAATAATTTTTTTTCAAAAAGGTATATATACAATGATGGGGTGATTCAGTTCGTGTTGGTGTAGGGCCGAGTTCTGTTAAACATTTGTATTCAACCAATGTGGGACATGAGTTTTTTACAAGCTTTGTTACTATACTCAAGTTGTAATATTTTGAGTCAATTTCTCAATTCATTCATTAATAGTTTTAAGCAACTTAATATTTATTTTTAATCTACTCATAAATGAGAACATATTTTAAAAACATGGGTAATTCATTTAAATCTTATTGGAAATATGAGCTCAAAGTTTGGTCTTTTCCACCTAAACCTAATTTAGAAACATGGATAGTTCGTTTAAGTCTTATTTGAAATTCTTTTTTATTTATAATGAAATTTTAATTATTTTTTTTGTATCAATTCTATAGCTCACTCATTAAGGTTTTATTTGATTGTCGAGAATATTATATAGAGAAACGATTTTAAAAAAGTTAAATTAAAAAAAAATTAAAAATTGTTGTTTAATTTTTACATATACTTGGTTTGTAAGAAATCAAAAATTGAATTTCTTGAAATGTAAAATTCAAAAACCTATTTTTAGAAATATAAATATATATGTAAGACTCAAACTTTTATATGACAACCAAATGCATAGATAGTAATTATAGTTAATGCCTTTTCTTTTTATCCCGGTTAATCAATTGCAGTTGAAAAAGTTGCAAAGAAGAATGTAGGGTGAGAGAATTTAAGGGCAATTATGACATTTCAGAACAATGAAGCGACCGACTCAACTAGTAATTGTGCAATAATAGTAAGTCCGTGATATGAAATGAAGGCGGACATAAGAGCACAAGAAGGAACGTAAGAGATTTGTCCACGTCAGTGCCATTTGAGTCAGCGTCTGACAGAGCTATCCTCTTGGATTCGAACACGTGTTATCATTGTTCTGGGGTAGACTGCAAATGATACGTTTGTTTTATACGGCAAAATGGTGGGGCCACTTATGGGACTGCCCCCATTTCTGCATGACAATTGAGTGTATTTATTGGCAATGGGAGCCTTGAATTGGGCGAATGAATATTTTTTTCCTACATTAACTTAATTTATGGGACATATGTTAATGGATTAAATGTTTATTGATGTCTAAATGGAGTTGGCTCACTTGACCCTCATTTTCTTGATTAAGAGAGTTTTTACCGTAGTTTTAGATTTATTTAAATATTTTTTTATCAAAATGTTTATTTTTATAAGTTGATAATATTGTATTAATTAAATATTATATTATGATATAATATCTAATCAATATAATATTATTAATTTATAAAGTTAATATTTTTAGTAAAATGTTAAAGATAGCATTACTATTTGTCAATTTGAAGAGGGGGGAGAGGGAATTGAGAATTAGGCATGCAATTTTGTTCGTCATCCAGCTCTCTCAAATATACGTTCAGTCTCACTTTTTCTATCAGAAGATGTGAGAGATTATTATTTAAGAAGCCTTGTTATTTTAGTAGTGTTTAAATATTGAGTTTAGAAGAGGTAAAAATATAAAAATTAAAATTTAAGTGAATTTTTTTTTTTGTAAAAATATGAAAAGTTTTGGGGTGTAATTCTTAAATATTTTAAAAAATATATAAAAAAGAAGGTCAAAATTTTAAAACTTTAGGGACATTGCCACCTTGGGACAGCCTCTGACTACTAGGTTTAGGGCTCATTTTTGAGAAGTTTCTGTAGATTGTGACTCTTGTTGGATCTTAGACAAATATCTTAGTCTAATACATGATTAGATGAAAATAAATTTATACATCTCTTGAACTGAGGGAGTAAGACTTAACCCATGACATTTCTTTGAAAAAAGACATAAATAGCCAACTGAATTAGCACTACTTGATTTAAATGATTTTAATTGGTTTCCTAAACTTGATTTTGCAATTGATAGAGATAATTTGAATTGACAATTAGAGACATGATCTTTATCTCTAAAACCTTCCCAGCATGAATAAGTAGTTATTGAGAAATACTTTTTCTTTCAAATTTTATATTTTAAACGACGTGTTATTAAATTAGTAGTGATATTTTAAATATATTATAAATAACTTATTGCTACATTATTTAAAATTTAAGTTTTAGTATTAAAATTTGAGACATTTAATATTATTTTTAATTATTTGAATAGTGGCAGTACAAGTTATGCACTCATGACTCATTTCACTCTAAATATATGCTTGAACTATGTGTGTTTGTGTGTGTGGATGAATGTGTATCACGTGTGTCTATGGATAAACATGTGTGTATAGGCTTTAAAAAAAAGTGTATTAAACGCTGAGGCAATATGGTACTCACATGCATTTTTCAAAACTTCTGCATCAGACATTTACCTAACTTGCATAAGTAGTTGTCACCAATTTTAACCAAATTTGAAAGGAATAATTACACTAACCTTCTATGAGGTTTCTGACAATTACAAAAACTTTCCTATGGTTTCAAAAATAACTACTGTCCCCCCTGTCAGAAGTTGTCCCCAAACAGCATTAACAGAGTTGGTCCATTTACCAAATTACCCTTATATTTTAATAATATTTTTTTAATTTTTTCTTCTGTATTTTTCCTCTCTCTCAATTACAGCACACTCTGTCTCCCCACTCTCTCTCTCTCTCTCTCTCTTATTTTCTTTGCTCAGAACAACACCGGCCAAAATTGCCGCTGTCACCACCACCGCATGTCACTGACGCCATAGCCACCACCTATGTCGCCAATCTTTGTCGAACCCTTGATAATTCTCGAAGCTTGTACTCCCGAACTCTTTAGCAGAGAGGGAAGTGGGGAGGGAGGCTATGACGACTTGAATAACTCTGGGCGTCGGAGCCAACCTACTTGTCCAACACTTCGCCAAGAGGAACCAAGTCACCACCGCCTACGTTGGTCGGACAGCGATCTTGTGATACCGATCCGTGGTTCTCGCTCGATGTTGACAAGATGTCGAGCGGACGTTTCCACTACTTCCGCCGATGGTTTCAGTGGTGGAGGATGGGAGGTCGAAGGTGAGATAAGAGTATGGGTTTGTGGGTGGGTTTGGTGGGGATGGTGGCCGTCAATTTGGTGTTGTTGCAGGTTTTCCTATTGTTAACTTTTCCAAAATTGGCTTAAAATTGGGGTTTCCAAGTGGCTATAATACAAATTGAGATGGAAGAGAGAGTAGATCAGTGCTGAACTTGGTGGAGAGAGAGGATGGAGGAGCCAACCTGCTTGGCCAACACTTCGCCGAGAGGAACCAAGATGCCACCGCCTACGTCGGCAATCTTGATCCTTAGGTTTTTCTCCCTTACCATGTCGTTTGTTCTCTCTCTCTTTTTTTTTTCTTTCTTTTTGTCTCTTCAATAAATTTTTGATATATAATCCTTGGCCGTTGATCTAGGCAGTTCAATGGCGAAGAGTAGTATGGCACAAAGGTCTCTACAACACCGGACAACGAAGACGGAGACAGAGACTCCAGATCCGAAATAAGTACTCGGTCGAATTTCGATTCCTCGTTGCAGAACAAGTCGAAAGCGCCACCTGCATCGAAGTATTCTAGAATGAGCAAATTGGATAAGTCAGAAGACGTCGGATCTTCGATTAGCTGGAACGCCGGCAATGGCGAGATCTCTGACATGAAAATTGTCATCAGGCATTGAGATCTAGCGGAGATTGTTGACGCGATCAAAGAATACTTTGATAAGGCAACTGCTGCTGGCGACGATGTCTCGGAGATGATCGAGACTGGCTGAGCTCAACTTGATCGCAGTTTCAGACAATTGAAGAGTGAGTCTAGAGTTTTCGAATCAAAATTGACTACAATTTTCAAATTTAGGGAGAGAGCACTTCTTGTTTTCCGATCAAAATTGGTTGACGTTTTTTTCGAATTAAGAGTTTGTTCTAGTTTAATGAGGATTGGAATTTCGAGTTTGTTGTGAAATTTGAATTGATTTTGTTTTTGGTGTTGTAGAAACTGTGTATCATTCTAGTGGAGTGAACAGTGTGCATGAAGTTTGATTGCCTTGGAGCAGTGGTGTTCTATGGTTGGGGTGGTTATGGTGATTCTTCAGATTCAGTAGCAATACTGATGAAGCTATGCGTTGTGTTGGTGGTGTCTATGGTGTGGGACTGTTGGAGATGAGGGTGGTTTGTTGATGGTGCACGGTGCAAAAACTGTTGGAGGGAATGATGTTTGTTGATGGCGAGGCGCTGTGTTCATTGATGGCGGAGAGATTGGCAGTGAAAACTGGGGTTTTTAACTGTAGATGGCGATAGGAGTTTTGATTGTGACTGGTGGCTGCCACAAATGGTGGTGGATCTGGTTTGGTTAAAGAGAAAATGAGAGAGTAGTGAGATTGGGTTCATGGTGGCTGTCATAGATGGTGGTGGAAGTAATTCACATAGAGACAAACTGAGAGGAAGCAAGAGGGAAGAGAATTTTTGATTTTTTACTTTAAAATAATTATTAAAATATAAGGGGTAAAAAATTATTATTAAAGTGAGGGTAGTTTTGTCATTTAACCATGACTTGTACGGGTAAAATTGGTATTTAGATAAAAAAAATTACTTACATCATCAAACTCTGTTAGGTCAACTAACGACAAGGGAGAATTTGTTATCGACATTGAAACCAGAAGGAGGACAGTGTTATTTCAAAAACTATAGGGGAGGTTTCTGCAATTATCAGAAACCTCAGGGATGGTAGGTGTAATTTACCCAATTTGAAATTATGTGCCACTCCACACATTTTTTCCGAAGTCCCAAATTTATGATAATGATGTTTTTCTGATATATATATATATATATATATATATATTTATTTTTGAGTTATGAGTTGTTAGCAATTATATCCGTTGGAGGATATAGAGGAGGATAACTCAAAATTTTAGAAATTTAATTATTTTTAAAAATATTTTTTAAAAAATTAGGAATCGTCCAAGAATTTTTATAGTTTTGTAAGATACTTTCTTAAATTTCAATTTTCATACTTCTCCTCCCCTTTATTAATGGTCTATATAGGCCGTTAATTATATCATATATTCCAAGACATATTTTGGCGGGTGATGTTGATATTCACATATAATTAACATATAACACATACTAATTAATTTGAATAAATACTTGCTAATTAAAAACAAGTTAATTCTAGTTTTGAGTTAACTCATCTCTAATTCTAACAAATTTGAATTTGAAAATATGTTATGGAACGTAAGTTAATGCAACATTGCTTATCAAATATATTTCTTTTGTTTTTTGTTTTTTTTTGTTTTAAATAGTATTATGGATAAGAGCTCAAAAATTCATAATCAATTCGAATCCCTTTCAATATCCAATCACCTTGCATGATTTAATAGAGATGCTCGAGTTCTTTAATACAGTGACGGCTCAACTACCAAGTTAATAAAACAACTGTTTTAAGTTTTATTTATAAAAAAATGTCTTAAATTTTAGAAACTCTAACTTCTTAAAGAAGCCTCCATAAAAGAGTCTAAAAAAAAATTCAATTTTATTTATATAATTGTTCAATTATGTAAAAACTTTGTTATTAGAGTTTATTCATAAATATATACATCTCTCCTATTAAAAATACTATAATATATATATATATATAAAATAAAATATTAAAAAATAAAAAGACTTTATTTAAAATTATTCACTTTAAACCTCAAATTATATTTGCATTCATGCTCATCTTTCTACTATCATGTGCTTTCCCAAAACCAAAAATAAAAAAAAAAAAAAATTTTTTTTTGACTTCCATTGCTGTGATTTTCTCTTTTTCATCAATCATTTGTCTCTGTCCAAATCATTAATCTAAATATCAAGAATCATCATCACTCACATTGATAAAATTATCTCGTGTGTCTTAATTAGAATAATCTCTCCCAAAGTTCATGAGACAACATTATTGATTTGTTAGAAAATTAGAATATCATGTGTAGTGATCATCATCAACTAAAGGTTTGCCCCGAGTTGCTGCATTTTTGATAAAATTTTCAAAACTTAGAAAATTAGTGATAATAAAAGTTTTTTTTTTTAAAAAAAAATTTAATACATGTGGTCATTTAAAAAAAAAATTAAAAATGATCATATAAAAAGAAATATGGTGAACTATTCCCTTTCTAAGAATAGTTACATTCAAAATGATGAATATATACATTAAAATGTTATGAAAATTATGAATGGAACAATAAGTCTAATATTGTAAATCACATTATGCAATGGCAGACTTGCAGGAGAGTTAAGGTTATATTTGGTTTAATTTGTTTATCATATTTAATGTGTTTTGAGAAGTTCATTAAGTATTTAATTAAAAAAAATTAAGATGTGGTTGAGAAGCTCAAAATACATTAAATATGTTTGAAAAGCTGATTCAAATACAACTTGTGTTTATCTGAATGAGTTGTAAAAAAATATTATTTGAGTGAAAGTAACTCTTTCAGTTAAGCAATCGAGTGTTTTGATTAAAAAATCCTTAACAAGTATCAAATGGGGACATTCATAATGGATTGGGTAAATTATAATAATCTTTCCTACTTTTTTTAAATAATTACAATTACTCACTTCCAATTAAATTTTTTCTTCAAAATGATGAAATTGTCATTTCATGTTTTGTTTTGTTTTTTTTTTTTTTTTGTATTTTTTCAACTTTGACCAATTTTTTTTTAACTTTCTTTAAATATACTTTTTATTTTATAAAATAAACTTAAGGCAAATAATTTATTTTCATTTTATATAAAATTAAAATTTATTTGAAAATAAAAAAAATAAGTTAAAATTAAAACAATATAAAAAAAAATATGAAAAAACAGTTTTGTCATTTTAACGAAATTTTGTTTTTTTATTAAAATTTAGATATCCCCTTCCCGCTAAGAAAAAAAATCTTTTGTTATTTTTATAACAGCTCTATGTGTAAATACATGCACAACTTTGCCCAACACTTATGCCTAAATCACCATGAACATCCACAAGAGTGATGGCTGTATTAGACAATTTCTCATTTAGTTAAATAATCTTCTGGACAAGTGCCCTCCATTTAGTATGTTGCAGCATGCACTATGCCCCACCTCAATCAAAAATTTGTCCTGATTGCAAGCTTGTATTTGTATATACACACATTGATCATAGAAGGATAAGAAGATTGATCTAGAAGATAATCCATACATCAAACGGTCACTATCAAACAATATAACTATATTTTAGTCAGGTAAGGTGGGACCCCATCCTAAGTACCACCCCCTCACTGAACTCCATGTGTATGGTTGTACTATTCCAGAGATTGGTTCCAAACCTACAAACCAGCTTATATTGTCACACATCTGAATCAATCATGGTGATGATCATCTTATACTGGGACCCCATGATTATATGTGTATATGAAATTTGTCATTTTCTCATGTCATTGATGTGTCAAGAACAACACATACAAATATGGACAAAAGGGTTGTTTTACTTGTGAATATTCTAAGCGAGTCCTGCCAAAAGTTGTAGTTTGATTCAAAACACTACTGTCACTTTTGCAGAAGACTAGTGAGAAAAGAAAACGTAAGTGTACAATACTAGGACACGTAGTGCGACAAAATGTGTGCCCAATTAGATAAAATTTTACAATCATGGGTTATCGTGGGCCTAATCATATATAGTGATGTTAATCATATTTGACACAAGTACAATTAGATCAATTTCAATATTCATGGTGGTTTGAACAATGGAAAGTCAAGAGTTGGCATGATTTGATTTCACAACCTTTTATAATGGAAATATTTTTCTAGTAAATATGATACATTACGTATTTAATGTATTTTTTTAATAATATTATGTTATATATATTATTATTATTTTTTGGTTGAAAAAAAATTAGAAGGACTACAAGAAAGGAAAACAACAAACACGAGAAGCAGGTAAGAGCCTACGATCCTCGTTGGCTTTCAAATGAGATAGCACTCCATCAAGAGGCTTCTCCATAGCAACCAGCGACTTGCTGGTGTTGCCCTATACTGACCATAAAGTCTGCACATTTTATTTATTTCTCTGAGGATATGTATTATGTCTTAGTAAAAAAGAAGAGTCATATCATACATAACATTATGTCATTAAAATGACACATTGTCACATTATTATATCAGACATATTTAAAAAATTTCTTTTCCGATGGATTACAGTAATAATCTTGTTTAATAATAGGGCCACCTTTTGTTATTGGCTAAGTACAACTTAAAATTTTGCTACTAAATTTTAGTTATTGAATTATAAATATTGAAAGTTTTCGGTAAATGGAATAACACTAAGACATTGTTTAGAAAATTTTCAAAATAGGTTTATTTCCATTAAATTATTTGATTTTTGAAAAATTAACCTTCATCTAATTTGACTTTGTTCGTGTTATAAGAATAAATAAATATCTTGATACTATAAAAAAGTATCAACTAAACTGATGTTGCTCTATTTTATCAAAATGGCATTTTGTCCTTCGTCACCTATCAAGAACTTGAAATCAGAGAGTCACCGAGAAAGCTCCGGTGATAGCCACTCCGATGATGAAGTCAGTAAATAGAAAGAGACTGTAATTTAAAAAAAGAATTAAACAATGAAAACGTACCTTATGAGCTTATTTATAGGTTGTAGACCTCCTAAGTTGAGTAGAATTAGGAGCCATAAAAGTAGGGATTTGAAGATATTTGGAGATAGTAGTTACCATATTGAACTTTGTTTTCTTATTCTAAGGTCGGTAGGATATGGAAGGCGGTGCTATGTTATGAACCATATACCTTTAAGCCCTTCGTGCCTGTTTGATCTAGATAAGATAATCCTTCTTGATCTATACCCTGAAGAGCTCTGTACATATATGTGTCATGTTTTAAATATGTTTGTCACTTTATGGTATAATCAGCTACTCCCCCCTGAGCCTCAGTTCTATAGGATTCGTGCAGAGTTGAGGTTAGGGTTTTCAAAGAGTTATGCGTATTTTCATAAATGTGCTGTTACATATTCCGATAAAATAGATGTTGATGGGATAATTAAAGCCTTATCATTGCGTTAGCCGCTGATTAGATAACCGAGGCCATTATCAGCCAAGTGTCGATTGGGATTTTGGGACAATAAATGTCGATCTTCCTTGGGTGGTTTTATAAATAAAACAAATCTCTCCAAGAAGAGTTTTTTACGAACTCTCATACATACCAAGTGCAATTCTGAGCAAAGAGAATGCCCCAAGGC
The DNA here is from genome assembly GCA_008638375.1 of Nyssa sinensis. Taxonomy (NCBI): domain Eukaryota; kingdom Viridiplantae; phylum Streptophyta; class Magnoliopsida; order Cornales; family Nyssaceae; genus Nyssa; species Nyssa sinensis. The sequence goes on from CM018050.1 coordinate 33,225,897, forward strand.
GATTTCTGGTGTACTTGAAGATCACTCCGGTCATCAACCTTCAAGCTTCTGGTCAGTTGTGAAAAAATACCTTTCCATATCTTTCTTTTTTGTTTTGTCTTTTGTTTTTGCCCTTTTTCTCCTTTTCTATTTTATTTGTGAGAATGTCTACTTCTGATACTTATTCAAGCACTGGAGAGGAAGAGAGGGAAGTGGTAGAAATAGGAGATCAGGGGGCATTAGGCCTTATTTTGGGTGATGAAGTTAGGAATGCTTCAAGTGACATTTCGGGAGTGCTTTTAATTGAAGCGCACCTCGAGCCTAGGGATAGAAAGGTTGGCTCGTCGGGTAGACCTCATAAGAGAGAGGAAGGTGAGAGTGCCATGATTGAGGGCATGCTAGATGCCCTCAAAATCAATTTTGATTTTCCTCCAAATGTGTCATGTAGGATACCGAGGGCTATAGATCGCCCATCGGATATCGAGAGAGGCGATATCTATGCTTACCTCGAATGGTTTGAGCTCGGTGTACGTTTCCCTTTCACCCTCTAGTGAACAAGTTTTTTAACTAGTTCAAGATCTGCCCTATTGAACTGAACATTAATAGTTAGAGGCAATTAATGGCCTTCTTAGTCCTAGGTCACCAAAAGGAAGTCGAATTAGATTTGAACCTCATTAGAAGTAGCATGGATATGAAGTACCTGAAGTCAGAGGGGATGCTCTATATATCCTTTGACAAGAGGTTTAAACCATTGACCTCGGTACCTACTTCCAACAAAATATGGAAGAAGTGGTACTTCTTTGTAAATGGTGGCTGGGAATATGAAGACTTCGAGAACTGTAACAGCTTCTTTCCTCGGTACACCGATTTTAAAGGTGAGCCTACAAAACTTTAGATGCTAATTTTAACACTATACTTTCCTTTTGACTTGACTAACACTTTTTCTAAATTTCTATTGTCATAGATAAAAAGGCTTGGAGAAGGTCGATTTTTACTTTCGACCTACAAAAAAAATACAGGAGACTTCGTCACCCTCAACAACGTCCTTACAACAAGGTCCTTATCCCCCAAAACTTCATGGACATTGGACTAGTGAAGGATGAGTTGGAGATCTTAAAGAAGATTGTTTTGACGAGCTGGACACCCGGATCAAAGAAAGTTGGGGGGACGTCCACCCCTGTTGCATAAACTCCTCCCCAAAAGAAGAGGAGGACTAAGGTAGGGGGATCCAGTTCCCCTGAACTTACGGTCTCGGAGGGGTTGGCTCTGCCCATCGTACGGCGTGAGCTTCTACCACCTCCAACCCCTATAGCGCACTCTGGATCCCAAGGAAAAATAAAGATGGGCGCAGTTCCTCCAAGGGTGGCCATGGCTAAAACTAGGGAGGTAGCCATAAAAAGGCCTACGAGGAGGTTTGGAGCTCTACTTCCAGTCGTTTCAAGGGTCTAAAGCCTCGGAAGATTGCTAGGGACCTCATAGTCTCCCGTATGAGGGTAAGATTGTCCTAACCTATGCCTTAGTCGATTTTATATATTTCTTTAACTTTCGGTTCTTACTGACTTATCCAATTTTTTATTTGTTTGTAGGTGGTTCATGCCATAGCTGCTATCATAGACTGTCCTGAATAATCAGAACAGGAAGACATACTTCAAGCTGAGTTGGACGAAATTAGGCTTCAGCTCGGGACCACCCACTCTACAACTCTTTCTTTTGAGGAGAAGCTGAAAGAGTCTCTTACCACTCTCGCTATTCTAGAGTCACAAAAGAACGCTTTGGCTTCAGAGTTGGAGACTCTGAAGAAAGAAAATGAAGAGACTGACGCTGCTACTACTCAGAGGCTTGCCACTAGTGTGTAGGTGGCGAGAGAAGAGATAGAAAAAGTCCTCAGGTAAGAGGTAGAGAGGCTGGGTGGAAAGTTTGTGGACCATGGGTATGAAACTTTCAAGAGAAAGATCCAGAAGTTGCATCCTGACCTCGACATCTCAGGAGTAGATAAGCCTTTGACGAGTCCTCTTGAGGCTGCCCTAGTGGAATCTGCAAATCCCGAGGGAAAAGCTCTTCCTACCAAGGATCATTAGTTAGGATTTTTGTAACTTTTTCTTTTTTCTGGTCTTTTGAGCTTGTAATTTTCCCATTTTTGGACTAATATGTGAAATTTCACTCATTCCAGAACTGGTATTTTTTGTTTGATATCTTTGTGGTATTTTGTCTTCAAAATAATTTCTTCAATATCCAGGTCAGTAGAAAATATAAGCTCTTTAAAGACTCCAAAGCATTCATAAGCTATTTCAGAGGTCTCAAAAATAAGATATACAGAACTGAAACACTTATAAATAAATAAGGTTTCTCTAGCATCTGCATACTGATAATTCATAATATACAAACTTATAACACTTACAAATAAAACAAGGCTTTTCTAGTGGTCTGTAGAGTGAGAAAAGTGGACCAGACCCATAGTATTTGTAATGAATACAAGGTCTTGAGGGGTTTGTACATTGATAAAATAGACCAAACCTATACTATTTGTATTGAATGCAAGACCTTAGGGATCTATACATTAATTTAATGGACTAGACTTGTAGCACTTGTAATGGATACAAGGTTTTTAGGGGTCTGTGCATTGATAAAATGGACCAGACTTGTAGCACTTCTAATGAATACAAGGCTTTTGAGGGTCTGTGCATTGAGTGAAATAGACCAAACCTGTAGCACTTGTAATGGATACAATGCTTTAAACGGTTTGTGCATTGAGTGAAATGGACCAGACCTGTAGCCTGTGTAATAGATACAAGACTTTTAAGGGTCTGTACATTAAGTAAAATGGACTAAACCTGTAGCACTTGTAATCGATACAAGGCTTTTAAGATTTTTTGCATTGAGTGAAATGGACTAGACCTGTAGCACTTGTAATGGATACAAGGCTTTTAGGAGTCTGTGCATTGATAAAAAAAAACTCTGAAGAGAATCAAAAGTAGCTTTTTATTGATAATACTTGCGTAAATGTTCGATATTCCAAGGTTTAGGTACAAGCTTCCTAGTTGAATCTTCCAACCAATTAGTCGTAGGTTTGACGATCTTGCTTATTTTGTAAAGTCCTTCCCAGTTATGGGAGAGGCTTTCCTATGGTGGGATCCTTAGTGTTCGGAAATACCCTTCTTAGGACAAGATCTCCGAGCTGGAAATTGATGGGTTTTAACCCTTAGTTGAAATATTTAACCATTGTTTATTGGTAAGCTTCAGTCCTAATCCAAGCTTGCTCACGTCTTTCTTCTAATAAGTCCAGATTTTTTGCAAGTTGTTGGTTATTGGCCCCTTGGTCAAAGCAACTGTCTTAAGGGTTGGCATGCCAATTTCGACAAGAGTGATTGCCTTAGTGCCATAGGGGAGTGAAAATGGTGTTTTCGCAGTTAGGATTTTTTTAGTAGTTCGATAGGCCTAGAGTACTCCGGGAAGCTTTTCGACCCATCTTCCTTTGGCTTCCTCTAACCTTCTCTTAATTGCCTTGATAATAGTATGGTTGGTAACTTTGGCTTGCCCATTAGCTTGAGGATGCCCTAGAGAGGAGAAATGGTGATTGATGTGCAGATATTTATAGAACTTCCCGAATATCTTTCTAGTAAATTGCGTCCCATTGTCTGAAATAATAATGCAGGGTATACCGAACCTACATACTACATTTTTTCAAGTCAAACTCTTTACTTCTACCTTTGTTATATGGGTCAGTGGTTCAACCTCTACCCATTTAGAAAAATAGTCAATGACGATTAATAGGAATCTCTTGTTCTAAGGGGCTTTTGGAAATGGCCCTATAATGTCCATTCCTTATTGGGTGAAAGGCCAGGGACTCGCGATAGAGACGAGCTCACGATGAGGTTGATGTTGGTATGAGGTGAAATGTTGACATTTGTCATACTTCTGAACATATTCCTTAGCTTGTTTTAGCATATTGGGCTAATAGTAGCCCTGAGTTAATGCTCGGAGGACTATGGTCCTACCGCCATTATGGTTGCCACAGATCCTCTCATGTATCTCGGCTAGGACGTAGTAGGCCTCTTCTAGAGTTACGCACCATAGAAGGGCTGTGTGTAGGACTTTTAGTAAAGCTTTTCTTTAAGAATTAAATACCAAGCTGCCCTAATTTGAATTCTTCTGGCATGATTCTTGTCTTTTGGAACCAACCCTTCTTTTAGATACTGGATAATGGGAGTCGTCCAATTCTAAGGTTATTTTGAAATTTGAAGGGATTATATTACCTCAGTACTAGGTTTTGACTAGTGGGAGATTCTTACCATTGAGTCCATTTTTGGCTTGAGATGAGAGGCCATATTTGCTAAAGTGTCGGCCTTAAAATTTTGGTTTCTTTCAATCTTTCGAATAGTGAATTTGCGAAAAGATTTCTTTAGTGATTCCACTAAATTTGAATATCTGGGCATTCTATTATCTTTGGTGAAACATTCCCCCAAAATTTGACTCACCATAAGCTGAGAGTCAAAAAATACGTTAAGATACAGAGTTTCGTATTCTAGAGCCAATTTCATCCCAAGGATAAGTGCTTCATACTCAGCTTTATTGTTAGAGGCTCTAAATCACAAACTGACGACTTTTTCAGTTACGATCCCATCAGGGGACTAAAGTATTATACCTACTCTAGAGCTTTTGTTGGTAGACGAACCATTGATGTAAAATAGCCATACCGAAGTGTTTGTAGTGGTTTGAGCTTTCGAATGTTGTGTTCTGGTGAACTTTGCTATAAAATTTGCTAATACTTGGCCTTTAATAGCAATCCGCGGCACATAGGATATGTCAAATTCTCCCAGTTCTATTGACCATTTGACCAGTCGTCTTGAAACTTCGGGTTTATGTAGGATTGATTGTAAAGGATAGGATGTAGGGATTATGATAGGATGGGCTTAAAAGTATGGTCTGAGCTTCTGAGCAGATATCACTAAGGCTAAGGCCAATTTTTCAATTTCAGAGTACTTCGTCTCGGTGTTCAGAAGTACCTTGATGACTTAAAAGATAGGCGTCTAAGTTCCCATTGCCTTCCCTGATTAACACAGAGTTAATGACACTTTCTAATACACCTAAGTAAAAGAATAGTTTTTTTTCCCTCACACTGATTTTGAAAGAAGTTTGGAGGAGGCTAAGTATCGTTTGAGTTATTGAAAGACCTTTTCGTATTCAGAGGTCCATTCTAGAGCCTTACTCCCACTTAAGGCTTTAAAGAACATGAGGCACCGATCCGTAAATTTAAAGATAAACCTATTCAGTGCTGCTATCCTTCCATTCAGCCCTTGGATATCGTTTTTAATTTTAGGTGATTCTTGTTTAATCAGAGCTTTGATCTATGAGGGATCTACCTAAATTCCTCTTTGGGAAACTAGAAAACCCAAGAATTTTTCTTCTGTTATCCCGAATGTATATTTTAAAGGATTAAGCTTCATTGGGTGTTTCCTCAAGATGTCGAATGTCTAGCTCAAGTGCTGGATGTGATCACCCTTCCGAACACTTTTGACAAGTATATCGTCAATGTATTCCCAATTTGGGGGACAAACATTCTATTTATGAGCTTCTCGTACGTAGCTCTAGCATTTTTCAAATTGAACAACACCACTCTATAACAATACAGGCCTCGTTCTGATATGAAAACTGTCTTCTCTTAGTCTGAAGGTTACATTTGAATTTGATTATACCTAGAATAAGAATCCATGAAACTCATGAGTTCATGACCTGTCCTAGCATCAACAAGTTGATCAATTATGGGAAGAGGAAAGCTGTCTTTAGGACAAGATTTTTTAAGGTCAGTATAATCAACACAGACCCTCCACTTGCCGTTTTTCTTTTTTGTAAGAATTGTATTGGCAAGCCATTCTGGGTAGAACACTTCTCTTATCATTCCAGCATTTAGCAACCTCTAGACCTCTTCATTGATGATTTTGTGGCGTTCAGGGGTAAACGTTCTCCTTTTTTGTCTTATTGGGGGATGGCCTGGATCTTTCATCAGCTTATGACAGATGAAATCAGGATCTATTCATTCCATATTTTTAGTTTCCTAAGCAAACACCAAAAGGTTGGCCTTTAGAAATTTAACAATATCCTCTTGTTCAGAAGGGGACAGTGCTGATCTAATTTGTACGTATTTTTCCTTTCCTTCAGTACTGATAAGTACTTTGATGGACTCTTCCATTGGTTTGACTACGTTATCCCTTTCTTTGGGACTCAGTGGCTCGTCAATCCTGGAAGGACATTCTTTTGCCTTATGAAGGTTGGAAGACGAGGAACTTTCCTTTTCATGAGGGTACTGTAATTGCTATTGGGGGGGCTTTCCTTTAGTGCGAGGGAATGACATTTCCGGGCAGTGGGTTGACAACCCTTGATGGTGAACACTTTTTTGTTGTGGCCATATTTCAAGCATTAATGGAGGGTTGAAGTAACTACTCACATCTGGTGGATTCAAGGCCTCCTAATAATGACATTATAAGGAGATTTAGTGTCTAGAACCATGTATTCAGAGATCAGTGTCCTTTGTTCGCCCCCCTCTCCTATCGTGGTCGGTAAATTAATTTTGCCTATTGGGATGCTAAGATTCCTATCGAATTCGGCCATAACAGCAGTGGTAGCCCTGATGTCATTAGAGTTGAATTTCATATATTTGAATGGTTCGTAGAATAATACGTTGGTAAAACTTTCAGTATCCACGAGAACACTTCTAATATCAAAATTGGTGATTTTGAATGAGATGAAAAGAGCATCGTTGTACGGACAATGTATCCCGATGAGGTCTAGTTCAGAGAACTGGATCTGAAGTTCTGACATCACATTTTTCTCAACTGCCGATATCTAGATGATACCGAGTTTTGCCCTTACCTCCCTAGCATATCTTTTCCTGGCTCGGTTAGATATTTTTGTCATTGTATTGCCAGCATGAAGCACAAAGATGATCTGATTATTTTGTCGTTGTTAATCATTTCGAACTTCTCTCTGTTCAGGCCTTTGCTTTTGCATTCTTTGAGATAGTCTTCATCACTGGGGTTCTGCCTCCCATCCAAACGGACAAACTTTTTTAGTCGTCCTCTGCTGATGAGATACTTTCTTGATTTAGAGCCTTACATTCCTCGGTTGTGTGTCCTTGCTTTTTATGAAAATCAAAATATTTGTTTTGATTTCTTGAGTCGGGGTGGCTTTTTAGTGGCTCTGGCCACATCCAATTTTCACGATTCTGGATTTATTGAAGTATGTGGGTAAGAGAAGCATTTAGAGGGGTGTAAGTCCCATATCTCCTAGAGTTAAAGTTGTTCAAGGCTCTGGATTATGTTCTCTTATCAGGACTTCTAATCCTCTTCTTGTTAGCAGTGTTATCCTTCTTCTGAACTTACTCATCCTTCTGAGCTTGTTCTTTTGCTTTTTGGAAGGAGGTTTTTGTATCTTCAAGATTAATATACTTCTGTGCCCTTTCCATGAGCTTTATCATATCAACGAGAGGATTCTTGGTCAAGGAATCCTAGAAACGTCAGGCCTAAGGCCTAAAGTGAGAACAACTACTAGGAAACTTGGATTGCAATCTGTTATCTCCATGAGCTTGGTGTTAAAACGAAATATGTACTGCCGAAGTGATTCTCCTTTTGCTTGCTTTATAGTTAGCTAAAATTCTGGTCCTTTTCTTAACTTTCTGCTTGTCAAGAATTGATCAAGAAATAGCCTACCGAGTTCATAAAAATTGCTGATCAATTTTTGGGGGAGCTTGTGGAACCACTTAAGGGTGGTACCCTTGAGGCTCGTCACAAAAGTTCAACACATGAAGGCATCGGTAGCTCCATGAAGAGCCATTGTGTGTTGATAGTGAGATATGTGGTCCCCAAGGTCATTAGGCCCATCGTAGAAGGTGAATTTTAGGACAATGAAAATCTTGGGTCACTCTTCTGTTATTATATTAGAGGTAAATGGCATGGAGAACTTACTGAGCAATTTACTTATCTCGTTTTGATCTGGAGGGGCATGGAACCCTTTGGTTGGGATCGTGTGATCTTGAGAGTCTGCTATCTCCTCGACCCTCTAAAGGGCTTTGGGTAGGACTTGTTGTGCGATAGGTACCCATTGTTGATCCTTGACTCAGGGGAGGAATTTATCCGGTGTTAGTAGGAGGATGCTGCTCCTCTAAGACTAGAGGGACTAGAGTCTCCGGAGGTTAGAATTCTTGCGGCACTAGATTGGCTCCAGAGGTCATTGGAGTTGTTATCCTCGTTTTGCTATGGTAATAGACAGTTGGATGAAACGTGGGCATTCTTTTCCCCATAGCTATTGAAGTCTGGGGATCAGCCCTCATATGAGCGATACTATAAGGGTGTAACGGTTGTATGTCAGGCAACCCCTCGATGAGAGATCCTCTGCCCGTAGTGGTGACAGGAGGCTGAGGTCCTCCATGAACACCGTTAGTATGAGAAGGTGGAGGAGGGTTACTTCGCTGGTATTGAGCCAGCGAAGCCAGAGCTTGTGACATAGTAGTGAGTTGTTCCTTGCATCTAATTAGACTACCGTTGAATATGATCAAGTTTTTGTTGTAAACGATTGGGTGTTTGTCCCCTTCTTCTTCTAGCAGGAGGTTGATTCTGAGGGTTTTGGAAATTCTTTTTTAGGACTAAGACAGGGAGCCATTGTCTTTTGGAAGAAAGAGAAAGAGAATGGACTTGTTCTTTTAGAAAAAAAGATAGTAAGAACGATTGTCATTCCTATAGATAGCGCTAAACTGATGTTGCTCCTTTTTATCAAAAGGGCCTCCCGTCCTTCGTCACCTGTCAAGAATCTGAAATCAGAGTCACCGGAAAGGCTCTGGTGGTAGCCACTCCAATGATGAAGTTAGTAAATAAAAAGAGACTATAATTTAAAAAAAGAATTAAACATAAATTGAAAGCGTACCTTATGACCTCATTTATAGGTTATAGTTCTTCTAAGTTGAGTAGGATTAGGAGCCATAAAAGTAGGGATTTGAAGATATCTGGAGATAGTAATTACCATATTGAACTCTATTTCCTTATTCTGAGGTCGGTAGGATATGAAAGGCGGTGCTATGTTCTGAACCATATATCTCTGAGCCCCCATGCCTGTTTGATCTGGATAAGATAATCCTTCTTGATCTATACCCTGAAGAGCTCTGTACATACACATGTCATGCTTTAAATATGTTTGTCACTTTATGATATATCACTAACATTAAAATTTTTAAAATCCAATCATTTATATTCGACTGAATTAATTTTGGCCTTTTATAAACACACCCTTAAACTATAATAGTAAGGAGGAGTGATGAAGAGAAAGAGGGGGAAGGGAAATAAGTTAATGGCCTTATCTGTTAGGCAAAAAGAGGGAGAAGGGAGGAATGAGATGCCCTCCTTCATGTGAAAAAATTTAGATTTCTATCCTTGTTATATATATTAAAGATATATATTTTTGGGTAATATATATATATATATATATATTAAAGATATATATTTTAGAATAAATTATACTGATATTTCTTGAAGTTTTATGACAATTACACTGACTTTTCCTGATATTTTTGAAATTACACTAACCTCTCATATTTTTTCTAATAAACTACAATCGCCCTTTTTTCCAATCAAATTCTTCCTTTAAAATAACAAAACTACCTATTATTTAAATTAGAGTATTTACATAAGATCTTCATAGATCCCGTAAAATGTTCAAATCCAAACATAATACCATGAGATGAGACCTTTCCACAATAGTCCTCCAATAATGAGTACTTACTCATCCAGTGGAACTAAATCAAGTATCAAACCCAAAGTCTTTGCAACTTTTAACCAAATAGTCAATGAAGTCCTTAGTATAGTTCTATACCATGCTTGTGTGATCTTTTTATCTATTGTTGGATATGACTACTTGTTTTTGTTAAGTGATATTACTTTATTACTAATAATGAAGAAGAAAAGGAAGAAGAATGGAAGAAGTACAAATGTTTTTATTTTTCTCCTTTATTTGTTTTATTTTCTTGTGAGACCTTTTAAATATGTTTATTTTAATATTTAATAACTTGATATTTTGACTTTTTAGTTTTTAGTTTTTATTTCCATAAAATTTATAAGGCATAACTTCAGTCTTGTCAATATTTTTAAACGATGTAATTATTGTGTCAGGAAGTTGCGCTTGGATAAAATAACTTTAAGCAAGAATTTCTTATTTTTAAGCATTCAAATTTTTTCAAATGTATTTGGGAGGGATTTGTATTTTAATGACCACTGAGCCACAAGTTAATGGCTTGGTGATCTTATAGAGTCGTCTCTTACACTTGCTAAGTGCACTTGCACTTGCACTTGCACTTGCTAGGTATATCAAGAATTGGGTATGTTGAAAATATTCTTATGTGTAATTGAATTAAATCTAAGGCTTGGTGTGACGTGAGACACTTAACAATTCTTAACAGGGCTTGTAGTTCTAAGTCAGTCTAAGCTAACTAGCACACTTGAGGCTTGGTGGATAGAGAAGAGAAAGTTTAGGGAACTGGAGAGATTGAAAGTTTGAGTGAATAGGTATTGTATTGTTGAAGAGAATAACTTAAAACTTGCTTCGATGGGAGGTCACTTGCAGGTTAGTGGCAAATGATCTAGCCTAGTTTATTTATAGACATCCACCTCCTTAATGGATGGTTGAAATCTATCTAACCCTACAATTATGAGAGAGGGTCCATAACATTCTCACTTCTTTTAGAGATTTGGAACTCATTTACAAATTTGAATGCTCCATAGTTTTCTAGAATATTCCTAAAACTCTTCCCTATACAAGGTCTATTACAAGACTTTAGAATATTCTACTTATGTTAATATGACTCTAACATACAAGAAAACTTTAGAATATTCGCCACATCATGAGAATATTTAAAGTCGAAGTCATTATGAAAGTTTCTAGATAGTCTTCCTTACAGACATGTCATGCAATCTCTGAATATGTCTCATAAGACGCTTGATGCCTATGTGTTATAATCTTCCTCAAAGTTAGCGGCACCTAACATTAGCCTTACATTTGATCTCTTGTTCCTGAGCCTTACTAGTCATGTTGGTTTGGTGGGACTAGTATGCACAAATTATGTATATATTTGTAATATGTCGTGATAGAAGTTTGTATTTAATATATGTTTGCATTTAGAATGTTGACAAAGATGAGAGAAACGAATGAAGTATATATGTATATATGTTTTTAGTGCAATATATTACAAGGAGAAACTCCTTTATATACAGGAACGGAGAGGTCATACAAAGTAAGAAACTATATAGCAAGGAAGACAATGAAAAAATGAAACAGAATATGCTAGAATAATGCTAGAACCATAAAAAGGAAACAAAATATGCTAGAATAATACGAGAACCCCTAACCCTACTTATAGACCGTAATGCACATGTATAATACATACAGCGAACATCCCCCCCTCAAACTTAAGATGGGAAAACTGAAACCAACTTGAGTTTGGAAACTAAATCGTGAAGACGTCCAAGAGGGTGAGCTTTAGTGAAGATATTGGCAACCTGGTCAGTTGAGGAAACTGAAAGGAGATGAATAGTACCATGACGAATGTGTTGGTGAACGAAATGACAGTGGATCTCAATATGTTTTGTACGTTCATGAAAGATGTCATTATGGGCAATTTGGATAGCACTCTGATTGTCATAGTGAAGAGGGGTAGTCGAGGCGTGGGTCAAACCTATGTCTTTAAGAAGCAAGATGAGCTCTTGAGTGGTATCAGCAAGGGCACGATATTCTGCTTTAGTGCTAAAGTGGGCAGTGACAATCTGTTTCTTGCTTCGCCAAGAAATTAAAGAATCACCAAGGAAGAAGCAAAACTTATGGTGGAACGATGATCAGTAGGATCACCTGCCCAATCAGCATCAGAATAGGCACATAAGTCAAGAGAGGAATGAGCTAAAAAATGAAGACCATGGAAGAGAGTGCCCTTGACGTAGCAAAGAATGCGAAGAATTGCAGTATAATGAGTAGAGCGAGAAGCAGACACGAACTGGCTCACAAGATGAAAAACATGAGCAATGTCAGGTTGAGTTACCGTAAGGTAGACAAGAGTCCAAACTAATTGGCGATACAAAGTTTTATAGGGTAGTAGGGTGTCATCCAATGGAGTGAGTTGAATATTGAGCTCAAGTGGTGTAGGAGCCATCTTACTATCAGTGAGCCCTGCGTGAGCAAGAATATTAGAGGTATACTTGGTTTGAGAGAGATAATAACCATTCGAGTCAGAAGCTATCTCAAGACAGAGAAATATATTGAGAGAGCTAAGATCCTTCATCTTTAAATGCTAACCAAGAAATCATTTGAGATCAGTAATACCAGTAAGGTCATTTCTAGTAATGATCATGTCATCAACATAAAGAAGCAAGAGAATAAATCCATGGTCAGTCTTATGGATGAAGAGAGCAGAATCATGCGGACTAGAAGTGAATCCAAAGCCACTAATAATTGAGCTGAACTTGGTAAACCAAGCTCGAGGAGCCTACTTAAGGCCATAAAGAGCTCGACGAAGTTTATAGACCTTGTAAGGAGGATGGACATAACTAGGAGGGGGTTACATAAAAATTTCTTCTTGAAGGTCGCCATTCAGAATTGCATTTTTAACATCCATCTGAAACAACTTCCATTTGTGAACAACAGCGACGACAAGCAAACTACGAACATACGTGAGGTGGGCAACAGGGGCAAGTTTTCCTCATAATCAATTCCATATTCCTGTTGAAATCCTTTGATGACAAGATGAGGTTTGTACCGTTCAAATTGTTCAATAGAACCGTCGAAGCGGGTTTTGATTTTGTAAACCCATTTGCTGCCCATTACATTTTTCCCTAGAAGAAGATCAACTAAGTCCCAAATACGTGTTTTCTCAAGGGCTTATAATTCTTCAGTCATAGCTTACTTCCAAAGAGGGTTAGAGTTTGCCTCGCAATAAGAGTAAAGCTTATGATGAGAGAGAATAGTGAAAAAGCAATGATACTCACGAAGATGGATAGGTGTTTCTCTTACCCGTGAAGAACGACGAAGAGGTAGATCAAGAGCAGCAACATCAGATGATGCAAGCAATGGTGATGGATCAATAGCAACGGCAGGATTAGTAGATGAAGTAGAGGACTTGGGAGGGACTGCAGGGGAAAGGTCGAGAGACTCATTGGGAAATAGCTTAATAGAGGAATCGGTAAAGAATAAAGGAGTGGATGGAGAAGATAAGTGAAATGAAGAGAGAGAGAGAGGATAGCATTTTGTGTTCCCAGAAGATGACATGACGAGAAATACAGAGTCTATTGGCATATGGATTCCAACACTGATAGTCTTTGTGTTCAATTCCATAACCCAAGAAATAATAGAGATGAGCCCGAGGTTCCAATTTGGTGTGTTCATGGGGTTGAAGTAAGACAAAGCAGGTGCAACGAAACACCTAGAGAAGGCTATAATCAAGAGACATGCCATAAAGGCATTCATATAGTGACTGGTTGTTGGTAACTAAAGAAGGAAGGCGATTTGTGGTATAAAAGGCGGTGAGGGTAGCCTCACCCCAAAATTGTTCAGGACAAGAAGAGGAAATAAGAAGGGCCTGAACAGTGTCCAGAATATGTTTGTGTTTACGTTCGGCACGACTATTTTGTTGAGATGTGTTAGGACAAGAATGATGAGCAAGGGTACCATGTTGATGAAGGATGTTTAGAAAACTACTGTCTTTATATTCCATTGCATTGTCAACGCGAAAGATTTTGATAGAGCGAGAAAATTGAGTTTGGATCATACGAGCAAAATCCAAGTAGATTTGGGGTAACTCTGAGCGTTTTTTAATGAGATATAGCCAAGTAAAGCGAGAGTAATCGTTAATGAAAATGATGAAAGACGTGGATCCTCTTATTGTGGGATGAAGAGTAGGTTTCCAAACATCAGAGTGAATTAAATCAAATGGAGCAACGGAAACAGAAGTACTTTTATTGAAAGACAAAGCAGGTTGTTTTGTAAGTTGATAAGACATATAGTCAATATGATCAAGTGTAATTGAGCCTAACAACCCACTAGATGCTAAAGTTTGCAAACGCTTAAAAGAGAGATGACATAAACGAGAGTGTCACAGCTTGGTAGGAGAAATAGTAGAGGCAGAAGCAGCGGACAAAAGAGGAGTGGTGAGTTGAGTAGGGATGCGAAGATGAATGAGCTCAAACAAACGCCCAACGTTACGGCCTATCCCAATGGTTTTCCCCGTCTGCGGATCTTGCACACAACAACCAAAAGGGGAAAAAGTAACAATAAGTCTAAGATCACATAATTGACCCATTGAGATGAGATTTAATGCAAGTTTGGGGATGAGATAAGAATGAGGGAGAAAGACATGGGGGGTAGAGACCTCTCCAATGTGACTAACAAAGATATGCGAGCCATCTGCAGTACGAATGAAAGGAATATGAGAACTAGAGGAGTGAGGAGAGAAAATACTAGAGTTTAAATTCATATAAGTACAACAAGCAGAATCAAAGTACCAAGAGGACTTACCAGAGGTGGCAGACATAGTGGTGGAGCGTGAAGAACCAAGAACCTGTTTAAGGATTGCTTCAAGGTTAGTAACAGAGAATGAGGGAGAAGCAGGTATGGGGGAGTTGTCAGCAGTAGCTATAGTAGTAACAACAGCAGACCCAAATTTGGACTGGGTACCAGATTTTCCCTTTTGCCAGGGGTTGCATGCTTGCTGATTAGAATTTTTGAAACAGTAGTCCTGATAATGTCTAGGTTTTAACTTGTGACAGAACTTGCATAGTCGGGAAGGACAGTCCAATAAGAAATGTCCTGAGGAGTGAGAGTACTTATAGATCTTTTGGGTAGATTGACTGCCTTTGGGTTGGGGAGGCTAGAAGGTGGCAAGAATCGTGTAGGTAGAGGAGCTTTTGAGAAGGCCAAGACGAGTTTCTTAAGAGAGAAGTTCAGAAATGGCTTGCTTAAGTGTGGTAAGAGGATGTTGGTGAGATGCCTGAATAGGTTCAAAGTGATCATTGAGAGCCATCAAAAAATGGATCAATCGCTAGTGATCACGATAAAGGGCAAATTTCTCAGCATCATGGTGACAACGCCAGAGAGGTTCAAAAGGTGTCAGTTGATCTTAAAGCTTGTACATTTGAGAAAGAAAATCATCAATGGACTGTCCAGATTCTTGGCGCATACGATGAAATGTAGTGAGAAATTGATATTGGTGAGCGAGGTCAACTGTGGTGTAGCGGGCTGCTAAAAAATTCCAAACTGATTTGGCTGTGGTGAAACGTCCAAATTGAAGACTGATGGAGGCGATAGTGGTATTACAAAACCACGTGATTATCTGATGATTTTTGCTATCCCAATCTTCAAGTTTTTCCTAAAATTTTTCATTAGATTCTTCCTTACTTTATTGAGGCTCAATGATATGACCAGTGAGATAACGCCATAACTTCCACCATCGTAGGAAACTAGACGTTACTTGAGCCCAGGGAATGTAGTTTGAGCCATCGAGAGTGATGTTGATTGGATGGGAATCATCGATACGGTCGATAGTGTAAAACTTGTAAGAAAATGATGGTAAAAAGTGTACAGAAAGCTAAAATTGAATAAAACTAAGCACGAAAATCGATTCAAATGGGCAAAAGAATTTAGGAACCAGTCTGAACCGGTCGAAAAATGCCCAAAAAATTACTGAACTGGTCCTTGGAAGGGTTCTGTAGTGAACCGGTTTAGTGTTGAACCGGCAGAGGGTTAGGGCTGAGGTGGCTGCTGTCAACTAACGTAGACTGGACGTGGAAACGTGTGTCGCTGACGTATACTGATGACGTGGCAAGAGTGGGTCCTGAATGCTGACATAGACGTATGACGTGGCAGCGTCTGTTGATGGGTTTGATGACGTGGCAACACGTGTCGCTAATGTGAACTGATGATATGGCAAGAGTGGGTCAGAATGCTAACGTGGAGGTTTCGGATGATGTGGCTGATGACATGGCGTTAGGTGCGTGCACAAGTGGGCGAGTGGTGGTGCATGGAGCACGTCACAGATCAGGGCATAATCTTTGGATGGCGCATGAGGGCGTGTGCGGGGGTTTTTGGGATTCCTATTGGTGGCGTTTGGAAGCTGGGTTGGTGAAGAACAGTTTTGTGGTGTCAGAATGTCAGAAGTGTGGACAGAAACTCAAGACAGTGGATGAGTAATCTTGGATGAGAAGGGTGGTTATGTGCGAGCCACTGTGGATGGTGGAGGCCACTGATCAAGATAGCTCTGATACCATGTTGACAAAGATGAGAGAAACGAATGAAGTGAGAAATGAATGAAGTATATATGTATATATGTCCTTAGTGCAATATATTACAAAGGGAGACTCTTTTATGTACAAGAGCGAAGAGGTCATATAAGGTAAGAAATTATATATAAGGAAGGCAATGAAAAAAGGAAACAAAATATGCTAGAATAATGCTAGAACTCCTAATCCTACTTATAGACCATAATACACATGTATAATACTTACAACTAACATAGAATATGAAATAAACAAGCATTTAAAAAAACTGAAAAATGACAAAATAATCACAATGAATACTGAAGAGGGCTTATTATACAAACTTGTCTGTATTTTCAATGACACAGAATAGATGGAAATTATTGGTAAATTATGAAAGATCCTAGTGAAACTTGTCTGTATTACCAAAACTTTTGTATGTGATTTTTTCTTAGCCTATGATTAGGCCCCAAATATAATTGGGTAGTCTATAATTTTCTTATTTTCACATTTGCTATATTTTATTTCTGAAAAATTATAGGAAAATAAAATGTTTCAGATATTAATCAGAGCAATAAGTTCCTACCTCACACATAAATACTTGATAGCAGAGGAATTTTTTTTTTTTTTTTAATGTAGGAATAATGGCTTTAAGTGAGTCAAGAGAGCCTAAAAAGAACTAAAACAATTTCTAAAAATGAGAAGAGAAAGAGAATTAATGTAAAATGAAAATATAAGTTACAAAACACATTAAAAGAGAGGAAGAGACTATATCAATTTCCTGAACATCAAAGGTGCACAACTTGATACAAACAACTTTATGAGTCTGGCTGTGAGCTATTGGGCTGATCAAATGAATCAGCTATTCGTATGGGATTGATCTGGAATATGTTGGTTGAAGCTAGGTTAATGAAGCTGGGCTAGATCCTTGTTTGGGCTGGCACTTAATGAATTGTGGGCTTGGTCTTGGCCCTGGGGTCACATGAAGACAGGTTGGGTTAAATGGATTGTAATTAAAGATTGGGTCTCTGGAGACTTCTTCTTCTCCAAGACAGCCTGTGGGGATTCAAATGAAGACGATGGGCGACGGTGGAGCGAGGACGATGATGATCGAACGACCAAAGGCCAGTGTTCTGCGTTTGGCGATGTCAAAATCGGTGATGTTTCGATCTGATCGGTAGCGAGAAGCAATGGAAATTGAAGACGGCAGAGGATGTTTACTGTTGGAGATGATTCGATTGTGGTAGATCTCCAAAATGACGTCAACGACGTTGTGGGCATGTTTTGCGATGGCGATGAACACGACGTTGTGACATTAGAGTATTCTGGCGACGGGGGTTATTGGGTGATGAAGGATCTCTCAAGTGAAACGATGAAGGCCCTGATGATGCGCCACGGAGTTGATGAGAACAGTGGTGAACCCATTCAATTAGTTAATTGTCAGTTGAACAGAGATATTTTATGCATACATCATATCTTATCTTTCTTAAATACCAACTTTGCCCTTTAATCACTCTGTTTCCTTCTCTCATTCCATCACTGTTTCTCTCCAGCATAAATATATCATACCTTCGCTTAATGAATCCGTACAATTGAACCAACTTCCTATCGTCTATTGTTTTCATGGCATCTTGAACACCACTAGAAACCAAACTGTTGGGTAAAGGGAGAAATTTGTGAAAAATCAAAACCCTATATTCAAATAATTCTCTACACCTCAATCCAATAGATTTCCTTTTGATTTGAGAAAGAATGTTCCCCTTTGATTCAGAAAGTTTTGTTGGGTTTGCCTCTGATACTACTCACAGCTGATAGTCTATGAGCAAGGAAATGGATTGCAGAGGTTTTGAGAAGAGGGATTGGCTGCAGACGATAGAGCAGAGGACCGGTAGGGCTATTTTGTTGGCGGAGACATTTGACTTTCCAAGTAGGAAGGAAAATAGAGAAGATAATGGCGATGTGGTTTCATTTTTATTATGGGTTTTTTTTTTTCGTATTGTAATTTGTAATGCAGTGGTTTCATTCAACTTTTCTGTCATCTCTTGATTTTTGGATTTACAACTCTGCTACACAACCTCGATTTGGAATAGGTCTAAGTTCTATACAGCTACTTTGTGATTATCATTACTTTAGCTTCGCTATAGCTTTATGAGTTTTTTTAGGAATTAAAGATGATGGATTGTAAGCTTAATTTTGCTTGTAATGAAATTTGTAACTAACCACATCTTTTTGTTTAGGCTCTTTCTTGAAATAATTGAGGGAAGAAAATGAAATTAATGATTGTATAATTTGTAAAGATTACACCATCTAAGGTTTTTTTTTTATTTATTTTGAGACTTTCTTTGTTAATGAAAATTGAGGAAAGAAAATTGGATTAATTATTATACAAACATTAAAAAAATAGAGAATTTTTTTTGTCCGAGAAACATTTCTTTGTTGCTATATTTTTTTAGTTGTGTCTTATTTTTTCTATGTAATTTTTTGTTTTATCAACGTTAAAATATTACCATTTTCTTAAACAACAAAATTATTTGATGCATTGTTAAAAACTTCTATAAAATTTTTTATTTAAGAAATTTTCCCAAATTCCTCTGTCCGACGACAAATAAGTTTCTTTGTCCATATTCAGTGGACAATGAATTTTTGACAAAATTCTCTGTTGAAAAAACATGTTATGGTAAAATAGTTATATCTTGTTGTAGAAAAATCGAAATTGAGTTTTTTTTTTTTTTTTTTTTATTAAAGTAGACTCATATAACTTTCTATTGATATAAGATTTGCAAGCTAATTAATTCGGGGCAAATATAATTTTAATTTGAAAAGAGCCCAAAAATACTATTTAACAAAAATATTATGTCGAGTGACAATTTAAATATGTTGTGGTAAAAAAATTCATATATTACTATAGAAAAATTGAAACTAAGCTCTGTTTTTGTTTTTGGAAAGTAGACTCATACACTTTTCTTGTGACATAATATTTGTAAGATAATTTATTAGTAGCAGATTGCAATTTTAATTTGAAAGCAGTCCAAATATACTGACTAAAAATAATTCTCCATTAAGTGACAGCTTGAACATATTATGGTAAAATAGTCATATTTTGCTCTAAAAAATCGAAACTGAACTCTATTTTTTTTTTAGAGAGTAGACTCATAGAGATTTTTAGTGATATAATATTTGCATGTTAATTCATTGAAAGTGTATTGCCGTTTTAATTTGAAAACATATCAAAAATACTATTTAATAAAAATTCTCTATTTAGTGACAGTTTAAACATGTTGTAGAGTGATATTTTGCTCTAGAAAAATCGAAACTGAGCTTTATTATTTTTTTGGTTGGAAAGTAGACACAATCCTTTCTAGTGCTATAAGATTTGGAGGCTAATTCATTTGGAGCAGATTACAATTTTAATTTGAAGACAACCCAAAAAACACTAACTAACAAAAATTATCTGTTGAGTGATAGCTTGAACATTTTATAGTAAAATGGCCATATCTTACTCTAGAAAACTCAAAATTGAGCTCCATTTTTTCTTTTGTTGGAAAGTAGACTCACAGATCGTTCTAATGATATAATATTTGTCTACTAATTCATTGGAAGCGGATTACAGTTTTAATTTGAAGACAACCTAAAAATATTGACTAACAAAAATTCTCTGTTGAGTGATAGCTTGAACATACTGTGATAAATGATCATATATTGCTTTAGAAAACTCAAAATTGAGCTCCGTTTTTGTTGTTGTTGGAAAGTAGACTCACAGAGATTTCAAATGAGATAAGATTTGCATGCTAATAATTCATTGGAAGCTGATTACAGTTTTAATTTAAAGACAATCTAAAAATATTGACTAACAAAAATTCTCTGTTAAGTGATAGCTTGAACATGCTATGATAAATGATTATATATTGCTCTAGCAAAATCGAAATTGAGCTTCGTTTTTGTTGTTTTTGGAAAGTAGACTCAAAGAGCTTTCAAATGAGATAAGATTTGCATGCTAATTCATTAGGAGTTGATTGTATTTTTAGTTCAAAGACAGCCCCAAAATATTGACTAATAGAATTTTATTTTGTTTTTACAAAAAAACTCAAATTTCTATCCATAGAATGAAATTTCTTTGTTCCAAAACATGATTTCTTTTACTAAATTTCATATTCAATATGGATCTTGTTTGATAAATCTAATTTTTTGGAGTCCAAATATTTAATTTTTGTAAAAAAATGAATTTATATATTGCTATGTATTTAATTTTGAAATTCAAAGGAAAATAGGGTGATGATGTTTCAGTGGTGAAAGCAACTTGCACCTCATACATGAATTTTTTAGTAGCATTCTTTTGATACATTGAATTTTTATACTAAAAGGACATTTTTGTCAACAAAATACCTAGAAACTTTTTGAGTTAAAATATTTTAGATTGGATCTTATACTAATTAATAACTTTAGAAGAGTACTATCCAATCTTCTAAAATTATAAAAAAAGTCTATAAGATAAAATTATTTTAAAACTATTATATCATTTTACTTTATAATTATACATTTTTCTGTGGGTCACCCATGATTTAATTTGTAAGACGCATAGTATGATATAGGACTCTATTTCCCTTCCTCCTAAAAAAGAAAATTTCAAAGTAGAAATTGTACTGTCTGAAAAAATAGAAAAATAGATGTGTAATGTTCTTTAGTTTCCTCCAATACTTTAATTTGATTTTGATGCTCTCAAATTTTCGAGAAAGCCTTTTATTGAAAAACATCTTAAATAAAACATTCAAAAAGATGTTGATGAAATATTCATCAAACTAAAGCCCCTTTTATATGTTACCATGAAAATATGTTATGCATGACTTAGAAATGATTTTTTGTCACACAACATTGGTATGCAATTGAGGAAAATATGAGAAAACAAATAATGAAGTGTTAACATTTTAATAAAAAACTCAAAGTTTTCATGTTTACACAGGGCCGACTCCATATAATTAGAGGCCTAAAGCGATAAAGTGATAGTTTCAAATGAGACATTTTTTAATATTAATGTAATTTTTTAGATTGTATATATATTATATTAATTTTGTAATATAAAATTTAATTATTTTTCAACAATGGATAGTTATATATTGAATAAAATTTTAACAATAGAATTTTTACATAATTTTTTTATCTAAATAAATAGAAATAAAATATTAGAGTACAGTATGTATAAAATTCTAATAATAGAATAAGTCTTTTTTCATGGAGTCTTTATGGGGCCTTTTCTATAGAATTAGATTCTTATTGTGCTTAAACTTCTAATTTGATTATATAATAAATATATAAAATTTGAGACTTTTTTATATAAAAACTTTTATATATCTTAGAATTTTAATTTAATTATATTATAAATACATAAAATTTGAAATATTCTATTTGAGTAGGATTTAAAATGATTACTTTATTGAATTCGTGGCTGAGTCCGCCATGTGTTTAATGAATGAAAATAATTACTACCAGTTGGTCGACAGCGTGATGCTTGTGAGGATGAATTTGATAAGCTAACATTAAAACAAAATATAGTTCGCTCCCCAAATTGCCCCCCTCCTTCACCCAAACAAGTTTTGAAAGAGCCATTCAATGGCTTTTATTGGTTATGTCCTTATCCTTTTTTTATTAAAATAAGATCAAGAAGATTAATACATCCAAACCCGATCGCAATGCTGAATCCAACCAAACAGGGAATCTCCTCTTGACAACACCAACATCTTCCTAGCAATAGAGTGAGTTGCCTCGTTACCAGTATACCTGACAATAAAAATTCACTACTCCAACAATACGGCCCAACTGCAAAATATCTTTAGCAATAATCTCAAAATCCAACGGAAAATTAGTACTTAGTCCTTACCCACTTTGCAGCTTTTAATTTAAGTACAAATTATTGTAAAACTTTGAGGAGAAATTACACTTTACCTTCCTGTGGTTAGCCCTGTTTTCACATAACTCTTGTTGTTTAAAAATTGACGCTTAACCCTCATGATGTTTAGACTAAAGTGAAATCATAAGTTTTTTCATCAAAATACGAGGTGCATGTCTTTCACGTGATAAATATGTTAATTATTACAATTTGATCCATATCAGAAGAGATTGTGTGCACTTTTATATCTTAAATTTTTTAAAAGATATGAGATTATTCTTGTCTTTTGGTATTTTCTATTAACAGCACTAGCCATTTCACTTTAGTTGTAATGAAAAATGGGGTAAATGTACAATTTTATATCATAATTAGGTTATGTGCAAACAAGTCTAACCATAAGGGCGTTGTAAGTCATTTTTCCAAACTTTTATCATTTGACTTGATAATTAGAAAATTAATTTTTTAGGTCACTCATAATTGGTGAGTATAAATTTATTCTGTGGCTTTAACCATTCATATGTTTTTAAATGTACCATTTTTACGAATGCAAATCTTGTGGTAAATGGTTAAAAAAAAAACATTTGGGGAAATGCTGTTTTGTCATAATTTAGACTTCAAGGGGCTCCATTCCCCAGAATAGTTGAAGAAAAAAATAATTATCAAAAGAGTATCTGGAATCTCAGAACATGAAGGGAAAAGAGTAGTCACAGAAGGTGAGGGGTTCAGCAAAGGAAGAATAATGAGAAAATGAAAACTAAGCTGTCAAAAATGAAACTGAAGTCAATGATAAGGTGCATTTCCAACGTCACTATGCTTAGTGCACCATTTTTTCTCCATAATTTCGGACTCACCGTTTGCCAGGAGGATGAATCAAATGAAGGAGAAGTTCATCAGGACGAAGATGGGAAGAGTGTCGTTGCTGAATACAAGTGTTTAATAGTTATCCATGTTGGGAAGATGAAAAGTGAAATAGAAAACTGGTTAAGTGTTGATCCTAAAAGGCAACAGAATTAGCATAAAGTAATTAATCAGTATAAGATCAAAAATGAAATGCACCTTATTTTTTCAACAGAGAAATTTGTTTTTTTTAATACAAGAATATTTAAAATATTTAAACTGAACAAAGACGTTTTAGACGAAGAATTTTTGAACAGTGATGTGCAGAATGAAATTTCTCTACTAAAAAAATATGATTTTGTTTTACAAAATTTCATATGTAATATAGATCTTGTTTGATAAATTTTAATTTTAGAGTCCAAATACATATTTTTTATTAAAAAAAATGAATTTATATATTGTAAGTTATTTAATTTTGAAATGCATAGGAAAAATGAGTGATGATGTGGCAACAGAGTGCATCAAGTGTAAAGTAGAGTCCCGATTATTTTGAATTTTTTCACTAGAGGGTCACTTTTGTTAAGAAAATACTCGAGGAACGTTTAGGTTAAAATATTTTAGGTTGAATCTTATACTAATTAAGTGTTTTATAGGAGATCTATTACTGAATCTCCTTTCTTTAACTCCTTTCACACGAGTCATTTAAATAAGTTTTCTTTCTCTTTTCCTTCATGTTTTCAAACAAAAAGGAAGAATTACTACCATTATTTGATATCTTTTCCTTTCCTATTTATCCAAATAACAAAGAGTTATCATTATTTTTTTTCCTCATTTTTCCTCTCCTTCCAAATTATCCAAACACATCGAAATATGTGAAATTCCCAACCAACATGACACATCATCCTTTATTATTCGTTGAAATCTTTATTTTTATTAGTTAAAGGAATTCAATATTCTTATGTAATTGTGTACAGTTATCTTTAAATTTGTTCTGATTCCTTTTCTTTATACAATGATGTGAGAGGGGAATCGAACTCATGTCATTTGTGTTACGAATGGACACTTGTATTACTTGGGTTAAAACTTGGTTCTAAATTTGTTTCGATTCCTATTTTATAATTAATGTTCAAATCTATACATGTTTAAATTTTACATTTTCCAATGAAAATAGTTGTAGTACTTCAAACAATAAATTCTTTTTTTTTTTTTTTAAGGAAGAGATACGGTATTAATGAATTAAAATCAATCAATCAAGAATATTTTACCATATTAAAATAACTAACATAATCAAACCATATACAAACCAAGAACCTTTCAAATATGAGCTTTGGACAAATAAATCAACTCAGCCCACGTTGGGGTAAAAATAATGCTCACATCCCTTAATAAAAGTGAGATTTGAACCGATGACCTCCCCTTAACGAGGATGACATGATGACGAATAAACTATGAAAATAAGAGACAAAACAAAAGTATAATTTTGATTCATTTTTGAAAGGCCCTTCAAGAAAAAGGAAATGCAAGAATATTAGTCAAATTTGTTCGGAAAAAAAAGAAGTATAATCTACTATTCTATTTAAGAAGGCCTCTCTGACTATTAAATAGGATTAATTATTGACAGTCCCTCAAAGTAAGTGTTTAGAAGTTAAAATCTGAAAAAAAAATACATTAACTCTAAAAGTTCTTAAATTTTTAAATAATGTGGTCTTAAATCCAATATTAATAATGTGACAACTATATATTCTTTTTAATGACTAAATTATCCCATTTATCTTTTCAATCTCAATCATCTCTCATGAGACTCTCAATTACCTCGGCTTCTGTCGGTCATTTCTCCTTATCTACCCACTCTTGCACTTCAATCCACCACCATTGACCTTGTTGAAGTCGTCGGCCTTCTCGGCAGTGCAAGGCCCGAAGGTCTAGCTCCGACCAGCGTATTCAAGGATTTTCTGATGGAAGGCCACGGATCCGAGGGTGGCAGTAGCCATGAGCCACCATGCATGACCAATACAACCTCCGACGATCGTCAGCATTAGCATAAATCCATTCATCGAGACGCCATGGAACAAGGAAAATAAGATAATATCGGATCCAATCTGCTAATGGCGGTGGTCGTGGACTTTGACGGTGGCCATTCATGTACGTGTCAAGTGTGAGATTTGTTTTGATTGCGAAAATTCTTTGTGATTGGTATTAGTGGCCATGGGTGGGTCATGTTGTGGTTGTGAGTTGTGGGTTTGGCTTAAGGTGGTGGTGGTAGCCTAGATGTGATGCATTTTAAGTATGAGATTTGATTTTATTGCAAAAATTCTCTATGATTTGTGTTGGTGGCCATGGGTGGGTCATACAGTGGCTGTGAGTTGTGGGTTTGGCTTTAGGTGGTGGTGGTGGTAACAGTGTGATCTATCATAAAAATAAGAGGTGAATTAATTAGAAGTCTAAAAGCACTGCCCAATTGAGCTACTTTTGTTTTTGCTGGACACGATCACAAAACGACTATCGTGCATGCAAGCCAAGTCCTCTAATGTAATGTTGGATCTGCAATACCTGACTTAGGGTCACTACTCTTGTTTTCGCTATCACAAATGAGAGTCTCTTGCTTCTTAGTAGTGCATAGTTATGAAAGAAAATGGAATTATGATGCTGCTTGAAATTCTTGTAGTGATACCAATAGCAGCAGAGGTCGAAAGTGGAGTCTGCAGTGTCAAAGAAATTGACACAAGTGAAATAGAGTCCCTCGAGAAAAATTCCACAGCCATCACAAAATACACACCTTCCGCTTTTAAAAATGTAGAACAATGTGAGGAATTCCTCGAAATCGAGAGTGTCATCGTTGTTTTTTGTCTAGCTCTTTGAAGAAGTTGGGCTTTCCAAAACTTGTACTGCACCCTGCTTCTTTGGGGAAATCCAATAACTCTTGGAGGCTTACACTCCCATCTCCATTTATATGCATTTTTCTGTATACATTCTTTGCCAGTTTCTGTTGCTCCTTTGACATGTTCGCATAACAAGCTAAAGCAGCCTTGAGTTGTAAAAATCAGTGTAATTTTCACAAATTTGTTTTGGACAGAGAATTTTTGGTTTAATAATTGCAATTCAGATTGGTGTTTATCCATCCGATGGATGTATGGATGTCTATGTCCATAACTCTGTATCCTTCAGTTGTAAGGAGATTAGCAAGCGTAGGTTGATCAATGTAAAATTAGTGTAATTTTCACAATTTTTCTTTGATAGAGAATTTTTAAATAGATAATTTTCTGACGGAGAATTTTTAGACAGTGATGTCCGAAACAAAATTTCTCTATTCAAAAAGGTGATTTTTTTTACAGAATTTCATATATAATATGGATCTTGTTTGATAGATTTCGATTTTTAGAGTCTAAATATATATACTTTTTAAGAAAAAATGAACTCATATATTACAAGTTATTTAATTTTAAAATTCATAAGAAAAAGAGGTGATGACATGGCGGGTTCAGTGCATTAGTTGTGTATTTTCATTCCAAAGGTGCCGATTATCTTTCAAATTTTACAGAAATGGGCATTTTTATTAACAAAATACTTAAGAAATTTTTGGGTTAAAATATTTTAGATTAGATCTTATGCTAATTAAGTACTTTATGAGGGATCTATTATTTAATCCCCCTATTAAATATTGGGTACTTTTGGAGTATTGTACACCCAACTATGAAATCAATAACCACATGTATAGAAGTGTATTGTTCCTATACATGTAATCATTGATCTCATCATCAAAAGTATTGATCCAAAATTACTCAATATTTTTTCCTCTCTCACACGTATGGAGTTTTTTTATTAAACCAAAATTCCCCTCTTACCAATATTGTTTTGGTAAAGAGAAAAACTGATCTTAACAATGATAGGTAGAATGAATGTAGACTAATTTAGAAGAGAATCAAATTAATCATTCATTAAATAATCATACATATATATGTCGCCCATATATTTATCCTAGAGGGGGGTGAATAGGTTATTTTGCAAATATTAGTTTCTTTTAGGTTCTTAAAAAATAAAAACTGTAAATGCACAATAAATAAACAATAAAGAGCAAATACAGTCACTACAGGAAATGACACTGTTAGTGGCCTTTTGCATCGCCAAAGGTCTTTTGCGATGCCAAGACGTGCGTCGCTAAAGGCGTCACAAATATTCGAGTCCCTAATAGTATTTGCGACGAACGCAACCGTTGGCGTCGCTGAAGGTGACTATTAGCGATGCACAAAGTGCGTCACTAATAATTAGGTAATCGCGTCGCAAATACTACACAATGACGCAGTGTGCGTTGCTGAAATCCACTATTAGCGACGCTCAGTATGCGTCGCTAATAGAGCTTTCAGCGATGCACACAGTGTGCGTCGCTAATATAACTTTTAGCGACGCATACACTGTACATCGCTAATGGTTATTTTTAGCGACGCACACTTAAAATTTTTTTTTTTTTTTTTGTGAAGACCATATTTGCTTTGTTTTATTTGTTATTTTATTCCTATTTAAACCTGTATCAATCATCCATCCTGATATACAATAAAATCCAAGCATTCTAAAATGAATATATTAAAAAAGAAAAATACATTCATATATATATATATATACATATATTAAACTAATTATGTACATTTGTAAAAGTACAATTTAACAATAAATAGAAAAATTAAAAATTGTCTCCAAAAATGTAACTACAGATGTCCATGAAAAGAAAAAAAAACAAATAAAAATAACAAGTTCCGATGCAAAACATAAAGACGGCGCGTCAATAATCCCGATCAATCTGAAATAAAGATCAAATGATATATATTAGAACAATTATTAAATATATATATATATATATGAACATAGAATGTGAATAGTTTTTTTTTTTTTTTGCATGCATAAATAGTAAAAACGACATAAAGTAGCATAAGTCTATTTTATCATTTGTGAGGTGTGTGATGGGGTTTCGGTGTAGTTAGGCCGATATCCGGCATTTTGGTCAGTGAAAATCCCAAAATAGGTCTTTTTGGAGCTGAAACTTGCATAAGTTTCAAACCGGGCATCCGAACCGAGTGTCGTAAGTTCATGCAAGTTTATTTTATCATTTTTGAGGTGTGTGATGTGGTTTCGGTGTAGTTAGGTCGATATTCGGCATTTTAGTCTGTCAAAACCTCAAAATATGCCTTTTTGGAGCTGAAACTTGCATAAGTTTCAAACCGGGCATCCGAACCAAGTGCCGTAAGTTCATGCAAGTCTATTTTATCATTTGGAGCTGTGTGATGGGGTTTTGGGGTCGGTAGGCCAATATCCGGGGTTTTGGTTTGTCAAAACCCTAAAATGGGTCTTTTTGGAGTTGAAACTTGCATAAGTTTCAAACCGAGCATCCAAACCGAGTGCCGTAAGTATATGCAAGTTTATTTTATCATTTGGGAGCTGTGTGATGAGGTTTCGAGGTCGGTAGGCAGATATCCAGGGTTTTGGTCTGTCAAATCCCCAAAATGAGCCTTTTTGGAGTTGAAACTTGCATAAGTTTCAAAGTGGGAATCCAAACCGAGTGCCGTAAGTTCGTGCAAGTTTATTTTATAATTTTTGAGGTGTGTGATGTGGTTTCGATGTAGTTAGGCCAATATCCGGCATTTTGGTCTGTCAAAACCCCAAAATGGGCATTTTTGAAGCTGAAACTTGCATAAGTTTCAAACCGAACATCCGAACCAAGTGTCGTAAGTTTGTGAAAGTCTATTTTATCATTTGACAGCTTTTTCATGGGGTTTCGGGGTTGGTAGGCCGATATCCGGCATTTTGGTCTGTCAAAATCCCAAAATGGGCATTTTTAAAGCTGAAACTTGCATAAGTTTTAAACCGAGCATCCGAACCAAGTGTCGTAAGTTTTTGAAAGTCTATTTTATCATTTGAGAGCTTTTTGATGGGGTTTCGGGGTCAGTAGGCCGATATCCGGCATTTTGGTCTGTCAAAACCCCAAAATGAGTCTTTTTAGAACTGAAACTTGCATAAGTTTCAAACCGGGGATCCGAACCGAGTGCCATAAGTTTGTGAAAGTTTATTTTATCATTTTTGAGGTTTTTGATGGGGTTTAGGTGTAGTTAGTCCGATATCCGGCATTTTGGTCTGTCAAAACCCCAAAATGGGCCTTTTTGGAGTTAAAATTTGCATAAGTTTCAAATCGGGCATCCGAACCGAGTGCCGTAAGTTCGTACAAGTATATTTTATCATTTGGGAGCTATGTGATGGGGTTTTGGGGTTGTTAGGCCAATATCCGGGGTTTTGGTCTGTCAAAACCCCAAAATAGGCCTTTTTGGAGTTGAAACTTGCATAAATTTCAAACTGGGCATCCGAACTGAGTGTCGTAAGTTCATGAAAGTTTGTTTTATCATTTTTGAGGTGTGTGATGGGGTTTTGGGGTTGATAGGCAGATATCCGGGGTTTTGGTCTGTCAAATCCCCAAAATGGGCCTTTTTTGGAGCTGAAACTTGCATAAGTTTCAAACCGGGCATCTGAACTGAGTGCCGTAAGTTCGTGCAAGTTTATTTTATCATTTGTGAGGCGTGTGATGGGGTTTCGGTGTAGTTAGGCCGATATCCGGCATTTTGGTCTGTCAAAACCCCAAAATGAGCATTTTTAGAGCTGAAACTTGCATAAGTTTCAAACCGGGGATCCGAACCGAGTGTCGTAAGTTCGTGGAAGTTTATTTTATCATTTTTGACATGTGTGATGTGGTTTCGGTGTAGTTAGGCCTGATATCCTGCATTTTGGTCTATCAAAATCCCTAAAATTAGCCTTTTTGGAGCTGAAACTTGCATCCCTATAAAATTAAATAAGTTCGTGCAAGTCTATTTTCATATGTAAAGTGTCATGCTGTTTGTAGGCCGTTAGGCCAAAATATTTTTTTTTTTACGTAACATTTTCTATAAATAATAAATGTACCAAAGTAAATAATTTTAAAAACTTACCAAGGCTGATCAGAGCCTCCCTGCTGGCTGAGTATTGTCTTCATAAGAGCCTCTATCTGGGCCTGCCGCTCCTTGAGCTCTGTCATCTCAACCCTCATCTCTACATTCAGTCTCTCAGCTGCATCAGCTCTCTGGGTGGCTACGTGAAACCTAGCATCGCTCTCGACGGTAGAGGACGATGCCATCGGCTCCATCCCACTCCCTAAGCCACGCACATATCCATGCCTCTTGCCCAAAACAGTTTCTCGTATCTGGTCATCGGTCGGCAATTGCTTACCCTCAGGGGTCGGCCGAACATGCATCTCGACCATCTCCTCCTAAAAAAACATAAATATTTGTTACTACTTTTAGACATTTTATATTCTCCATGGGGTTTAGTAGGTTTCAACAAAACTAAGCATATATTCTAAATTCTCCATACACATTCGGAAAGATACTAGAATCTAAAATCAACAAGAACAAATAAAAAAGGCATTATGAATGATTTCTCACATTCAAAACAAAATACAGAATCTTAAATCTGATAACAGAGAAAATGAAACTGCCGAACGGTTTCAGACACTTTCTTAAAAAAGACCTCCAGTTGCCTAATTGCCAACTCCAATACGATCCCATAAAACTTGAGTTACAAAAGAGTATCAAATAATTCAAGCAGGAAATAGTTTGTCATTCCTGAGGAGATCTATCTCTAATCCTTCCAACAAAATTCAAGCTTGCTCTATCAATGTTTTCATCTTACTGATTTTTACAACAAAATATTTATAGTACATTAAAGAAACAAATCATTTGGAGGTATTCGAAATTGAAGATCAAGTCGGATGGGCGTTGATGATGTGCAGAAGACAACATAGTTTATACAGTGAGCATGGTATATCAACAACCAAAATAACAGAAATTCACATCCAAAACAACAACAACCCAACAAATTTCTCAAGAAGGACATTGTGTGCGTCGCACACAATGTACGTCACACACAATGTACGTTGCTAATAGTGTCTTTGTGCGACGCATTGTGTGCGTCACAAAAAAGCTATCTTTAAAGAGAAGTAGTTTTTTATTAATATGAAAACTTCAAATTTATTCACTACACTCAACATATAAAACCTATATACCTAGTTTTACTTATTGCAAGAATATGAATCATATCTCTAATAATTTTCCAACTCCTTGAGTGACTCTTTTTGCTAGGATTGTACTTTATTTTATTTGTATTTTTAAATTACTGTGGTTAATTGATGCACTTGGTTATAAAATTAATTAAGAATTTAAACTAATTATTTCTATAAAAACATTTGATTTATGGCTTAAGTTAAAAATTTCTATCAAATTAATTGACAAACTGTTATGACATTGCTAGCGATACCCTATAATTGACAAACTGTTTTCCAAGAAGAAAAAAAAAAATTCCCTCAACGTACCCTACTGCCAACAAATTATCAGAATATAAATATCACCAAAAAGAAATAAAACCACTACAATCAAAGTCAAGATAACCACTATACACACATGCAAAATATAACAGAGTTGCACCAATACATAAATAGGCATATTTTCTTTTCCTTTTTGTTTTCCTTGGTATATAACCAAACAAGAAAAAACAAAGTTGCATCAATACATGAATAGCCATATTCCAAAAAATAAAAGAGAGGGTAAGTGGTAAGACCGTAAGTTCGGCGCTCGTTGGTGGCAGCAAAGGGAACTACGGTCGTGGCAATCGACGGCAGCAAAAAGCGAGCACACGTTTGAGAGAGAGAGAGAGTGATATCCACGATACAGAGAGAGAAAGAGAACGACTGAGATAGATAGAGAGATCGGAGATGATTGATACCGAGAGGAAGAAATCGAGAGGAGAAGAAGAGATCGCAACTGTTCCAGAGGGAAAAGAAGAAACCAGAGGTCGGGGGCGCATAAAAAGGGGGGCTTTTTAGTGACGCCCAGTGAGCGTCGCTAACGAGTCATTGTGCGTCACAAAATCATGCCTAACACGACGTGGTTCTAATAATTTAACTATTAGCGACGCTTCGTGGGCTTCGCTAAGTTTGGGCGACGCACATGTGCGTCGCTAATAACGTTGTGCCCGTCGCCAAAAGATTGGCGCCCTTTTTTTTGGGCGGGAAAGCCTTTTTTAACGACACACATGGTGTACATCGCTAATAATGGCTTTTAGCGATGCCCATCTGTGCGTCGCTAATAAGGCGCGTCGCTAAAAACCCTGTTTCTTGTAGTGAGTAGTTTTACGAAGTTCAAAAAACTTCCTACGTCCTCGACTTAAGTATCCCCACTTGAGTTTTTCCACTATCGTGACCTCTTTACAGATGGAGACTAAACATTTACAAAGCGAAAACCGCAACCCTCTTATCCTAGCAAAATATACTATTTTACCTCACCGAGTAGCACCTATCTATGACTCTCACTGTAATGAGATAATACAAAAATGTTTACCAAATAGCACTCCATTTTAGAGTAGTTTTGGTGCAATAAGATGCTCACTCTCTATAAATTGATTAAGTGTAAGCTTTAAGTATTTAAGATGAGTATAACTTTCAGATCTAGATTGGGAAGATGTTAGATCTAAAATCGATAACAAAGATGTGATTGTGTAAGCTTGTAAGAGATGGCTTAGAAAGCCTTAGATAGATAACCTTTATTTATAACCCTTTAAAGTATATGTCTGTTGCTTTTTAAAAGAGTCGTTTCCCCTTTTTTTGTTTATTCAAGTTTTGAATTTGCGATTGCATGATTGATAGAATCAGTCGACTGAATCATCAACCAGTCGACTACAATGAGGATTGGTCGACTGATTAGGTCAATTTATTTGTCCAGAGGGTCTAAGGTTCATTTGGTTAAGAACAATTAGTCGACTAGTTTTGAGTATCAGTCGACTGGTTCTATTTGTACACTATTTCGACCTTTGAGAAGTGGTCGACTGATTTGAATAGTGTGCTCAAGTAATTCATTAATTGGTCATCTAGTTGATTGGTTCTATGAATCAGTCGATTGGTTTTGTTTGCACACTAATTTTTCTTTTAAGGCCAATCGACTAAATCTTCTTAAAGGTCGAATGATTTGGATAGTGAGTCTTTAAGTTGTTTTGTAAAACATCACTCAGTAGACTAGTTCTTAATATTAGTTAACTGGTTTGATTAGTGTAACAAATAAGCTTTAAGAATCAGTCGACTAGTTTCAAGAATTGGTCGACTGGTTTAGACAGTAAGTGTCTTCTAACTTATTTTTCTTAGTGTACTTTTATCAAAACATTTTGATATTTCAAAACTCAAGTTATGACAATATTTTGTTTTGAAAAATCATTTAAAGTTAGTTTTTAAATGATCATTTTAAATAGTGAGAGCTTATGACCAATAATCAATTTAATTCTAACGTCACTCAAAACCCAAAATCCAAATAAGGAAAAATGAAAGTCTTCACTTGAATCCTTAGGCTTGAGTGTGTCCACCTTACTTGAATCATTATGTGAACATTACACTTATTTTGATCTTTGCTTTGGAGCATACTCTTGAGTGGAATCTTTTAGCTTGATGAACTTTTGTCATTTTCTTGGTCAACAATCTTCTTTGACCTAAATGACCTATTTACATTATCACTTAAATAAAACATTAGTTCATTGGATAATGTTTTGCAATCAAAAAAATTACTGAGATGCCCTTAATTAAAAACTTTTTAGGACTAACAATAAATATATATATATATATATATATATATATATACATATCATTGATGAGACTTGGTATGCCAATATCTGGCCAACTTTGAAGCATCTGATCAAGCTGATACCATTTAGGTTTTTTGGTGTGAGATGGCCTCAAAATATTAAGAATACCACTGTACCAGTTGTCTATATAAAAGGAAAATTCAGTGCTCAGTGCTTAAAAATTGTTTCTGTTATTGGAATCCTTGACCTACAAGTCATAATAATGAAACAACGTTACTCTTGCAACAAGGCTTGCCTCGCCCTCAATGCCTGGATCTGCTTGTTCGAACCCTCATCCAGGTACTGATTCTAAACATCCAGTCTCTCTTATTCTCTGGGTTAGTCATGTTATCAACACAACCTCAAATGACATTAAAAAAAAAGTACTTTTATAGATCTGTTTCCTTTATACTGAAGCAAGGTTTCTTTGATTTGCCTCAAATTTTGAAATTGAATATCCAATCTTAAGATCTATCTCTTTTTGCTAAGATGAAAGATAAAATGTATTATTGTAACAAAACACAGATGGCTTCTTACTCAGATGTCTCAATACTTGGTGGAGATTCTGCAGATAATAACCATATATATATATATATATATATATAGAAAAACAAGGTCTAGTGATAAGATTGAACTAACAAAAAGCAAGAACATGACTATTTAATTGAACTATAATACCAATCTATTTACATGTACAAATTACCACCTTTTAACCTTCACCACACTTCTGTAACTCTATTCAAACAAACAAAAGTAACATGTAGCATTTCTTCAGGAGACACCTTAGGACCAAATCCTAATTATCCTAGATATGGGTCTCACAAAGGATAAACAGTGAACTGTAAAGGAGAGAAGGAAAAAGAAAAAAAGAATTTTGAAAACCAACAAAAAGCAAGAGATTTTTTTTCCTTTAATTTCATTTTTTAACAAGCAATTTTCTTTCCTCAAGTTATCTACACTAGTTGTTTAACTGCAAGGATCCATCCGTCATCAATCTCAAGCTGAGGCTATTGTACCGCTCTCGTGAATACTGTCTTGATGCCTTTCTCCAATCTGTGCCAGACTTCATCATTGCGGTGAACTCTTCATAACTTATACGTCCATCCTGCAAGAATATGAAATGGAATTAAGAAAAGATACAAGCATGAAGAGAAAACCAATAATGCCAAATATGGAAACCCAGATGCTAATGTTTCAAGATCTGATGGGCACCAGAGTACAAGGGAGTGGTGCTTGGTTTCAAGAGTGAACCAAAAACCAAAGAACAACAGGCCCAAGCCATGGGAAAATCCAATGTGGAGCTATAGAATAGTTCTTCAAATGAGCAGACCAAGTTGTCGAATAAAAACAATTCTAGCGTATATACCTATACCACAACACATCTACAGACTGCCTGTACAGTTGCAGCTGACAAAGATTTCTAAGTGATAGTAATTTGTGTGCTTCATCTCCCCATCATCCTTTCAATTTCTGTAGCTACCAAAGTTCTGAAGTTTTAAATTAATTCTTTCAATATTATATAGCTACCAGGTAAAATCATTTCACAACCATCACACAGCCCCATATTTAGTGTTGATAGTACTAACATCTGGAAAGACCTTAATTCTTAAGAAATTGGGGATTCTGTGACCACATATGTTGGCTGTGGACTTGGAGGCTACATATACTAAAAAAATCCAAAATTTAGAAATTAGAGAGAAAAGACACAAAAACAATCATAAAGGAATAACTGACCTTATCTGTGTCCACATCTTGCATAATGGCTTTAGTGACATCTTCATTGTTAGTGTCAACTTCATCAGCTAAGGCATCCCTTAGCTCTTCAATTTCTATATACTCACTTTTGTTTTGATCGAACAATTCAAAAGCTTTCCGAAGGTGATTGTCGTTGCCCATCTTTCTAAGGTGAACAGAAATTGCTACAAACTCTCCATAGGCCAAATATCCATCCTTATCTACATCACCCTGTAAAAACAGCCTCTGATTATTTCCACAATAACACTAATATAAAATAGAGCATTTAAGGTACTTAAGAGGAACTCAATCAAGTTGTACAGTACAGAGAGCTATAAATGATGTATTATCTGACGAGCCTTGGTGAAGTGAAATAGTACACAACTTTATTGCTTTGGCCTACTTATGACCACCAAAGAGTGAAAGGATGGTGGTACAATTCCATAGAATAAGGGGAAAGTTTAAAGGTGAGATTGCACAATAATAGTGCTGCTTGTGGTTGTCAAAACAGCACTCATAGAGGTTCCTTGGATGTTCTCTTTTCTTCTTGGACACAATTAAAAAGAAGTGAACACATTGAACAAATTTCTTCTTTTACCCATGTAGAAGTAAATGTCCACTACTTGAATGATGTTTATTTGATGACTAGAAATCTGATGCCAAACATAGTGGACATCTTGTTTATCATCCTCATTTTTATAGTAAAGAAAATCTATCTTTCTCTAGTTAAACTATTGGTTTTGGAAAATCAATTTCTGGTGATAGATGTGTTCGATGTGAAAGTAAACACAACCTAATATCCCCATGCCACATCAACTGTGTAAGATGAGTTTTAATGCACCATCCAAACCTACCTTAAGAAGATCTTTTATGGGCATATGATTCCAAACACAATTTAAGCTTGCGAAGGTCACACTTGTAAGCCTATGAAACTGAGGTCAAAGACTAAAAATAAAACAAAATTTCATAGAGGATAGCACTTACAGCGTCCATAAGAATCTGAAGATCCCCTTCAGGGATCTGATGACCAAGCTTTTGCAACCCGACTCTTAGCTGATCAATGTCGATCTTCCCCTTGTTGCTGGTATCCATCACCTGGAATCCCTCCTTTAAGCCTGCCACTTCCTCCACTGATAAATGCTCTGCGATCACCTGTTGATTTGGAAAGCAATTTCAGTAACAAGGAAATGTATTAAACTGCATATGACAAGATCCAACCAAGGTCAATCAGCCCTGACAAAATATTCTTGAACATGAAAGCAAATAACATCAAGTATTGGTTTATTCTGATAAAGTTTTGAGACAATACCCTAAGAGCTCTTTTCTTGAGCTTGTTCATTAAAGAAAATTGCTGGAGCCTTGCTCTCACGGTTTCACCTAAAGAAACATTGGGAGCGTTCTTGGCATTTTGTAACCAAGGATGATCTGCAATTAAAGGAACAATCGTGGTTAGGCTTTTATATCCCCATAATAGGAATTTTTATAGGTGGGCATCAATTTTTCTGAGGAATAAAAAATTCATAAAAACAGAATATTGTAACAGTCCACTACCTAGCACTTCCTGAGCAGTAAGACGCTGCTTTGGGTCAGGGTTGAGCATCTTCTTCACAAGGTCTTTTGCATTGTCAGAAACTTTAGGCCAAGGGTCCCTCTTAAAATCTACAACAGACCGAATTATTGCTTCGGCAACTCCTTGTTCAGTTTCTGCATAGAAATAGAACAAATATTCAGAAAAGAGACAAATTCAGAGAATCAAGGAGAATAAGGAATGATCAGAAATACATGATTCCAATAGTGCAATTTTGAAAAAGTGAAAACCCCATCTTACATCTCCAGATGGAATATAGCTAGTTGCTGCATTTTCCAGCCATCCCTAGATTTTTACAAGTGTTGGGTTGGAGAAGAACACTGAAGTGAAATAACTAATTCTCTAATTAAATTGTTTCACTAAACGTTCTGAACTATAAGGGCATTTCTGTGATTCTGCCCCATAACTATACACACATTCAAACAAATTTCTAACTTACACTCAGCGGCTATGCCTATGCCCTATACAAACCATATATTAAGGGTAACAGTCCTCATCAAAGGGAAAAAATTATTCTCTCTTTTGGTATATAGAAACTGACCTGCCCAAAAAGGTGGGGCACCACAGAGTAAGATGTAGAGAATTACTCCGGCACTCCATACATCTATTTCTGGACCATAATTTCGTCTCAACACCTCAGGAGCCATGTAGTAAGGACTTCCCACAATCTCATTAAATCTCTCACCTGCATAAATTGAAAGGAATTCAGCCAATATAAAAAGAAGAGACCACTAATTGATGATGCCCAATAAACAAAGTATTCAACTGCAAAGCTATCAAAAGGCATTACCAGGTTTAAAAAACACTGACAACCCAAAATCAATTGCCTTCAAGGGTGCCGATTCCTTCTTGTTGGCGTACAAGAAGTTCTCAGGTTTGAGATCCCGATGCATAACCCCATGCTTGTGGCACATCTGCAACACAAAACAGAGTACACTAAATTCATATCCAGGAGCATGTTCAAAAAATCAATTATTTTAAGAAATAGTAGAAGGGAAGAAATCATCTCATCTCAATCCAATCTTGAGCCAAAAAAATATACACAACTATACAAGTGCAAAAGGATTTGAATAAGATAATCTAAATATAAAAAATAATGGCAGCCACTGAACCAGTTTGGCTTCCTATCCATAAACAGAAAATGAAATTAAGAAAGAAAGAAAGAAAAAACAGCAAACAAGTTAAGCATGGACAATAGAATAAACAACCTAGAAGACCAATTCAAACTGACCATAAAAACTAGCCAATATAAAATTCCATTTATTAATCTAGAAAAATTACCAATTGAATCATCCAACAACTACCCAAGAAAGCTAATGAATAGAAGTAGAGTTATGGGTTAACAGTTGATTAATTTTCTGTTCCTAGTTCTCTAACTCCATGGAGTTCTAAAGAAGTGCATAATTATAGAATTGTATACACATCATATTCATGAATTGGGCATATCAAATTAAATCCTACTACTTACCAAAAAGAAAAAAAATTTTAATCAATACCCAACAAATTCAAAATGATAAAATAAAATAATAAAAAAGCATCAATTCAACATCATAAGATGAAATCTTCACCTGAATAACTTCAACAATTGTACGAGTAACAACTGTAGCTGCCCTTTCAGTGTAATGTCCCTTCGCAACAATCCGATCGAACAATTCACCACCCTCACACAACTCCATCACCAAGTGGACAGCATTGTCGTCCTCATAAGTGTCCTTCAAGCTCACAATATTGGGATGCGAAGGCAAACGCTTCATGATCTCAGCCTCTCTCCTCACATCCTCTATATCCACTCGTGTCTTTAGTTTCTTCTTAGATATCGATTTACAAGCAAACATTTCCCCTGAAGATTTATCAGTACACAAATATGTAATCCCGAATTCTCCACGCCCGAGCTCACGACCCAGTTCATATGTCTGCTCGATTTCATGACCTGTTGGGTTGTCCAATACATAGGACCTGTATTTAGCATTCCCGGGTGTCTGGTTCGCGCCATATTCAATAGCAAATCGGTTTACCTTATGTTTTCCCTTTTTGTTCTCTGATTGAACAGATGGTGCCACACAACAATTACCCATGAATCAAAGCTTCAATTTCTCAAGCTTTTGGTGCCAAAATTTAAGCAAAATAGGGGGACAAGCCTGAACTTCCTGAGCAAGAACACAAAGAAATCAAGAGAACAAAGCTTGGACTCCTTACAAACCAAAGCTTCAATTCTCAGGCTTTCTCGATCACTGGAAGAAATGGGTCTCCAACTTTGAGCTAAATATTGGCGAAGATAGGCCAACTAAAGAAATAGGGTACGATGGGAATATTGAAAAGAAAGACAGAGTTAAGATGGAACTGGCTATACCCAGAAAGGTTAGAAGATGGAGAGGTGATTTAAAGGAAAGAAGGGAAGGGTCTGGGGAGAAGAAGTGGATGAGAAGAGGAATTTAGCGTGTTAAGCCCATGATAGACGACAGAGACGAGGTGAGGTCAAACAACAGCCCTTTCCCTTTCGTAGAAAATTTCTCTATAATTTTCCTCTTTTTTGTTGTTTCCCTTAAATATCCAAAATAGGACTCAAAAAGTTTGAATATGCAGCATCTAGATGATAGAAAAAATACTTCACTGTAAAATGCCCTTTTTTGTGAATGCAATTTAGATGCCATTTGGATTTTTCTCAGAAAATACCCTCATTTGGGCTCAAGTGCTCGTAGAATGTTTCTCCCTTTAGAGAAATTCTTGAGCCAGCCAATACGATCGTAGGAATGGCGACGGCCGGATTCGGGGCATGGTGTTCCTTTTTCATTTTTGATTTATTTATATTTCTTGATTCCGTCCTATTCTATTTAGATATTTATTTTGACCTTGTTTATAAAATTCGACCTGACCCGATCCCGTCTCGAACCTCAAATTTTTTTTTTTTTAAAACAAGTTAAATTTTTGTTTTGGTAGATAAGTTAAAAATTTATTGTCAAAACAATCGTTATAAGAAAAGATAATATGACTATGATATGAAAAACTTTAAAACTAATTTTTTGTAACGTAATTTATTAATAAAACTAGTATACATAAAAATTTAATAAAAATTAATATATAAATGAGACGGGGATAAATTGTCATATGTATTAATTGTCTGACAACTTTAAAAAATACAAAATATTTTTTCATAAAAAATAATATGAGTGTGATATGAGAAACTTTAAAACTAATTTTTTATAGTGTAATTTATTAATAAAATTAGTATACATAGAAATTTAATAAAAATTAATATATAAACAGGACGGGATAAATCGTCATATGTATTAATTGTCTCACAACTTTAAAAGATACAAAATATTTTTTCAGTTCAGTCAACAAACTTATAATTGATTTGATTCGTATGCTTATTTCA
Organism: Nyssa sinensis; assembly: GCA_008638375.1. Lineage (NCBI taxonomy): Eukaryota > Viridiplantae > Streptophyta > Magnoliopsida > Cornales > Nyssaceae > Nyssa > Nyssa sinensis. The sequence continues at coordinate 33,266,234 of CM018050.1, forward strand.
TAAACCTTGTTCACTCAAGAATTACTCCTCCTTTTAGGGTTTGAACTGGAGTTGGTAAATGGCAAGCTAACAGCACTCCAATTTTGTTCATTGTGGATGAATTTTGTTTAGCTTTGGTTTCATTATGCTTTTTAAATATTTTTAATAAGTAAAAAAGTATTTTTTATTAAATTTGATTTTTTTAAAAAAAATAAAAAGACATTTAATAATCATATCTAAAAATAAAATAAACTAAACATTACTTCTATTTTCTTCCTCTTATTTAAGCAAAAAAAATTACTTTAAAAAAACCTTATCAAATAAACACTTAATACTATAATAAGGTTTTAAATAATCAAAGTAACATTCGCATTTTGAGTTACTCTTCCAAACATCAATATGTCTCATTTTTAGTGGTTCAATCTTCAAAACATGACTTAGAAAATCATGCCAAAACATGATGCTTTTAGATGATATCTAAAAGAAGATAGTGATTACCATGGCCATTGTAATATAAGCTTTAAAGTGCTAGTAAATATCTAAAAGGATAAAGAAAAAATTAGGAGTTCCATGTTTAGGATTATAAATCAAAAGAAAAGAAGAAAAAAAAAAGGTTATTGAATCAATGTGTTCTTAAGTAGTTTGTGTAATTCACAACAAAAACAATCAATGAGTTGGTCTCCTATATAGGATGAAACATAAATGTTTTTGGTCTCCTATATAGGATGCTTACAACATTAAGTTTTTTTTTTTTTGCAATTAAATCTTGAAGGATACACAACTATCCCAATTTTGATATAATGGTAAAAGTTTGGACTACAACCAATGGCGGATCTACAGTGGGGGGCCTATGAAATTTTGGAAAACTTTGGGATTATTTTGATATTATGAAAGTCTTTAAAATTTTTAATATTTGCCCCCACTATATAAATATCAATAAAATTTCCCCCTCTTGATTTGTTTCATACATGATTTTTAATTGGTCATTCTAAAATTGCACATCACTTGCTCATTATAAGAAAGAGACTGGTCCATAATTTATTTAAAATGAATTTATGCTTATAAATAGAGTTTAGAATTTAAACTTTATTTTGTAGATATATAATAACCCAACACCAGGACCAAGGTCCTACCCGATTGGTACAAGTTTTCATTCTTACTCATTATACAATTGGCGTGAATTTGATTCTTCCCTTCACATCATTATACAAAAAAAAAAAAAATTTAAATGTGATTATTTATCGAATTATTTAAGATATTAATTAGTTCGTAATATTCAAAAATAGTTTTATTTTGAAAAATTCAAACCAAACATAACATTAGTGGTTGCTAGCTTTTAGGTAAAGTCCAATATATCAAACTAATTTTATTTACTTAGCAGAAGTGTAATTTTTTTTTTTGTTGAAAATTCATATTTGTTGAGGGTCGTATCCTTTGAAAAATCATAGGCTACCATTTTTTCGGACTCTCCTATTAAATTCATATATGTGAAGGGCAATGAGGACATGGATAAAGCATTTGATTTTTATGAGAAATAATCATGAATATTTATATAAGTTAAATTTAAGTTAATTTATGTAAATATAAAATCTAAGAATATTAAAAGAAAATCTAATAATTTGAAAATACAATTTTTTACTATATTTTCTTGTATTCGAGGCCATGTCTAAAATATCATGATTAAGTGTTTCTAGTACAAGTTATATATTTTGATATTTATGCCATATCTATTGTGCAACTTATTTAGAAATTTTCATAAATAAGTGCACTACGAAACCTAAATTTAGCTTTTAGTTATTAAGTCTTCATTTAATTGTTAATTCTTTTTGAAAATCTAGTTGTTAATATTTTTTTTTATATGTAATAGTAGAAACTAGAAAGATATTTTGAAGTTTGCAAATATAAATTTTCGTAAATATTATCATCAAAATTTAAATTTATTTTTTATTTTTAATTATTGAAGATACATAATATAATTGTTAACTTTTGTAAATTTTGTGAAATTAAATTTGATTTTATTACTACATTTTTATTGACCCCACTAAAAGAAGATCCTGACTTCACCCCTGACCTACAATGTTAATTCGAGATTAGTCATTTTACACAAAAATAATACCCAAGAAAAAAAAAAAAGATCTTCTCCCTTTAGCATGCACCCTGCGTCGACACTTGAATAAATACTGAATAATAATCTTTATATATATATATATATTATATACATTTTCTAATATTAGTTTGATGTGCATATGAAATTGAATTTTGAGGAGAAGACAATTATAAGATTTGAAAGAGATGGTTTGCTTTTTTTTCACCCACCAACAAAATCTCCTATTGTATTCACTTTTCTTTATCTTGATTGGCATTTTTTTTTTTTTTTGGTTGTTTGTGAAAAATTGTCTCCTAGTGGCAAGTAACATTAAATCACAATCATATATATATATAGTCTATTGAAAAATATCACTTCAATTTTATCAAAATGTCCATGCATGTATAAATTTGGCATATTGAGTTGTTGCCTCAATTTATTATCCAAAAAAACAATATTCTCTCTTATTACACATTTTTACTTTTACTTTCTTACAATGGGGGCATATATTAGGGTTTTTTCTTTTCATATTTCTTGGTATACTAACAAAAACTTCTCTTATAGGGAACAATGCAAAACCTATATAATTTAAACTTACAAAAAAATAATATAACTCTTGAAGAAAAGTTAAGCCTTAAATACAATTAACACACCAAACTCTTATCCAGTGTTGAATTTCTTTTTTGCTCATTTAAATATTGTTTTTACAATGAATCAATGTAATTTTTTGATATTACTATAAATTAAAGGTTTCCACTTTTAAAGCATGCATGTATTTTTATTTTATAAATTCAAATTTCAAATTAAGGAGATTTTAGTAAATACAAAGATAGGACAATATTGTAATTATATCTTCAAAATGGAGGTAAGGTCTTTCAATACAATAGTAGTATCGAATATTGTAATACATTGTGAAAGTTTTATATGATTAAATTATATATATATATATATATATATTTTGAAATAAAATTTAAAATTTAAATTCTATAGACACATTAATTAAGTCTAAATTTGGCGCACGTCAACTCGGCTCATTTGGATGCGAACTCATATCTGGACTGGTCAACTTTCTAGAAGCCAACCGGAAGAGTCCCTCGGTGAGAAGTCAATATTAGAAATACCCTACAATATGCCATTTTTATAGCTCTATCAATACACAACACTTTGGAGGTCTTGTTTGTCATTTTGACAAGTTAATATTGACGTAAGGGTTGGACAAGAGAATCAACTCTAGCGTTGCTTTGGAGCCTACTTAAAAACTTTTTAATTATAATTTTAGCCCTAACAAAGTCATTGCAAGTTTTAAATCATTTATTTGAATATAATACAAAAAAAAAAAGTTGATTAATCTAAATTGGATAAGATTTTTAGTTTAATGGATCAGAATTTAACGAATTCGATCCTATTAAATGTAACATATATATTAATTTTTATATTATAAATTAAATAAATATATATATAATATGTTAAATATTAAATTATATTATATAAGACTTTTTTAAGTTGAATTGAGTTGAGTTAATATATTTTAAATTTTATACATTATAATATAATATTTTATATACATAATATATTAATATATATTATAATTTTATATTTTATATACATAATATATTTTATAAATTTATAGATTTTTAAAAAATCTGATCTGATCTGATCTGATAGGTTTTTTAATAAATAAGATTTGGATTACCACTGTTCCAATCCAAACTTACGATGGTACCTTTTGTCCTGTCCAATATATATAATTAAAGAAAAAAATAAGGAAATATAATGGAATTGTGATTATTACTAGGGGCGTTTATGTCCAAACACAATTTTAATTTTTTTTATTTTTTGAATAAAACAAAAAAAAAAAAGGTTAATTTATGTCTCCCCCCTTGTCATAGGCTGCTAAAAAGGATAGTTTCTTCTTCTTGTTGGCATACCTACTTTAGCAGGCCGGCCAAACTGGACGATTTCACTTCGAATAATCTAACGTTTTGCCTGGGCTGCTTCCTGACTTAATTTGTGCCAACCTTTTAAACTTTATCGTTGAACCCAAATCTTTGTGGACCCTCTAATAAGTCAATGTTGAAAAATATTACAACTCCTAGAAGGCGCATATATATATATATATATATATATATATAAAATTCAACTTTAACCCAATTCAAAAAAATTATAATTATTTGAAATTAGTTATATGAATTATATTTTATTATTATTTTTCTACAAGCCATCATATATTTTCCTTATTACTTCGCCTAATATTAACTTTGGTTTTTTCCTTTTATTAATTGTTAGAAATAACGGTTTATATTTTTGTAATATGTGAAATTAGTATATAAGTTTTATAGCTAGGATAGAGCAGAGCGAAAATTGTATAAATATATTATAATCTTATTTTCTAAATAATGAAAAAAAATAATCGTTTACTTCGTAGATATAGACATACTGTGTCATTAATCTTTCTCTCTTTTTCTAATGCTTTTTACTTAAAGTTGTATAGATTGTTATTTTTCAAGAGTAACATTATTCTTAATATGTATCATGCCCCTATTTTTACTTAGAGCAGTTATTTGTTGCCATTATACATGACCAATCCATTTTAAGTGATTTTGTCTCTAGCCCTTTTGGTCATTTATGCCTCCACCAAAATAAATGTCATAGGTTTAAATCTCACTTTTCAAGAGATGTGAGCATTTATTTTCAGTCAATTATAGACTTAATTAGATTGTTTATCCAAGACCCATATTAGAAAGATTCTAAAAATTTGGTTATATAATTTTGTAAATTGGTTGTAATAGAATTGATTGTAACATCTCATCACTTCTATTAACAAAATTGTTCCACAAATTAATCTATCTTAATATTCACATTTCAACTACATGGGATCATTTTTAGCATCAAACTTGGTTGTTCAATGGTATTTGATTCTCAACTCAAAAGTCAGGGTACAAGTCTTCTTATCGTCTAGAGGCCAAAAAAATTATAATATATAACAACAATTTGCAAATTAATTTTTTATATATAATTTCATTCAAAATAATACAACAATAACATTTTTGAAACTATAAGGCCATGTTTGTTTGTCGGCTTGGAGAGAGAATTTGATAAATTAGTCTTCATAATCTTGTGAAGTCAGTATTTGATAAAAAGAAAGAGGTTGGCTCACTAATAGAATCGGAAATAAATAATGGCCTATAGCATGAGTAAAATAATTAGAGGGGAATGATGGAATTATTAATCCTATCACTATTAATAAATGCGATAACTAATCCACCCTAATCTAATCCATAAAACAAACATGAAAGCACCTGAATGATATTTTTTTTTTAAAATAACAAATCCCCTAATGTGACACATCATTTTATATATATAATTTGTGTTTGAATAATATTACTCAGTGCTCGTTTGGACGATGGGTGAAAAAGTATGATTTGAAAAAAGTACGATTTAAAAAGTACAATTTGAGTTAAGTTGTGAGTATTTGATTGAATATATTTAAAACGAAGTTAAATGATAGGTTTGGATGAGCTGTAAAAAATGTTGAATGTGTTATATAGATAGAAAATAGACATTTCTAAAATAGGAGTTTGGAAAAAACTCTTTATTAGTACTTTTTGAAAACGGGCTTTTAAACTTAAAAACGTTTAAACAGACGTTTCAAAAACGTCGAAACAAACATTCAAATATCAGAAAAGCTCAATTTGAACTCCGAAACACCTATTTTAAAAACGCCACCGTCTATCCAAACATGCCTCAATCACGTTATCTATTAAATATTCAACAATACTTGCTATGAATTTTATATATATGTCATCGTCATCGTCATTTAAATTTTTATCTTTTTATTAACAATTACATGGTATATATAATTTTTCTTAATTTTTATCTTAATAACATTTTCAAAATAAAAGACTAAGGGGATTTTGGGGGCGAGATCTCCTTTGTTTGGGAATGTGGTGTTATCACATTTCTCAATCATTGTCGTCTCCCAAACATGTTCTAAATACAAGCATCCATTGAGATGACTATACGAAACAGTAATAAGAAAAAAAGGTTTTGACGAGTTACATTTTTAATTGTGATGGGGTATGCATGGGTGAGTTTACATGTAATATGGTAACGTAGTGAATAGCATTGAATCTAAATTCACAATCTATTAGGTCTCATTAAGTCGGTCAAAGTCTGCATCAAGTGAATATATTCACCAAGTGATATATATATATATATATATATATATAAGTGACATAGACTTCTACTATGAGAGAGGGATTTGAATTCCTCCAATAGATATAAATTGATGAAATTAAACCATTACCAACCAACCGATGGAAAAGAAGCATTAAAGTTCAAAACTGCAACGATCGACTACCAGTGTTCTAGCATGACAAAATTGAGGATATGGATGAAGTACTTTTATGGGCTTTGTTTCTTTCATGTGGGCACTCACAAGACCTGCAACAACACTGCACTATATATATATAGCCAACGAAGGTAAGACTTAACACCAAAAAAAAATAGAAAAATGAAGGGGGTAAGCTTTCATGAACATTAGAATGACAGTTGTAAACTAAGGAGAGGGTGATCCATTCCATATTTTGGATGAGATAAAAAAAAAAAAATGTATATGTATATGTATAGTGGTCCTATTATATATGAGGGTACGATCACCATTGTTTTGACTCCAGGTATTGCCATACAATCCCTACCTTGAAACATTGGGTTCTATTTGGAGGAAGCATGATATGTGCATGGCATATGTACACATTACATTGAATTGGACTATAGATGGACATGAAATGTCACTGGGTCACTGGTCATTGCAACTCAACTATTTCTAATTTTAAAGTTTTAATTTCACAATGTCAAAGAAAATTTTAAGTTAAAAGTGAGGCATAAATAAGGTTAACCCTTTGCATATAAAATTTTCTAAGCTTTGTAGAAAAAAATCAATGGAATAGTGTCACAGAAAAACTGTTGCCCGAATTTAAATACTTATACAAAATTTACGTTAAATCTAAACAACAGTATTATTGGTGAAACCGTCTCACTTCTCCTTGTAAATACAGTTTACATTAAATATTATTGAGTATTCACCCTTTTATAAGTTACCGAATTGAATAAAAGGTCTGATTGCTTGTTTGGTCATGAATAATCATATTCAAATAGATTTTAATTAACTGACTACTTTTCTTACAACCGGTACTTCAATAATTATCGTGGATTCGCCACTAACGTGAAGCCACGGTTTATTCATTTGAGACGGCATTACCAAACCACGAGTACCATGGCATCTCTTTAACGTCGTGGCCTACACTTCTAGAATACCGTTTTTCCAGTTTTTCTCGAAGGAAAAAGACAAGTAAAAGACTTTATTATTAATGTGCTTTCTAGTTTCTAGAAAAAGGGGCAAGAGTGAAATAACTCAATATTGAAAGGGATGGGAGAGGGTTGCATGATGGTTGGCCTTGATTTGCTCAAATGCAACGGCTGATTTACTTGGGACTTGTTTGGGCTCTAGTCTTTCACAAATTATAAAAATAAAAAAAATTATACCGATAAAATTGTGATCATTTTTAAATTAGTCTGTTTTAAAATTTAGGCATAATGTAATTTTTATTTATTATTTCTTTCATTTCTCGTCCAAAATTATAGTCCATCTTTAAAATTTTGTCCAATCTAATCTTTATCTACCATTTTTAATATCAAATTCTTTTTCCAAAATTTTCTAATCTCGCCCTAATTTTTTTTTCATAGTTCCGTCTTTTCTCCTATGTGCGTCAGAGTAAGACTAACGAAATTGTAATGATATTGATGTTTTCACAAAGAAAAATGTTAAGAATATCATTTTTTTTATTCAAAATTTATTTGTTACAAAAATATAAATCATATCTCTAACATATACATATGATAGTAAGAGAGGAAAAGTCTAATGTGGTACGATAAATAGAAGTCTAGAGAACACTTGAATCCGTTTGATGCAACCATATTTTTATGTAACTAAAAAATTTAGGAAAAAGTGACAAAATGAAAGAGGGGGGGGGGGGGGGGGGGATACATTCATAGGCTAATTGACTAAATTACAAAAAGGACAGATTGACTAATTCTATGGTGTCTAAAATATTTGTTTTGTAATGGACACTTTCATGATCATTATGTTGTGGGTTATGCCTACCCTCTAGAGCACCACTTGTGTTATACAAGGTCAAGGAGGACTGCTTCCTATCCACTTCACCCTTCTTTATTCTTATTCACTTGTGAAAATCATGGTTTTCCAACTTGCATTTCTGAATATTCATTTCAGGGTCTTAAGGAAGGTAACATGGACAAAAACTTTGTGACCTAAATCTACTATAAACTCTATTTAATTATTCACCCTGCATTTGCAGGTGTCCAAAAAAGAAAAAAAAAAATAGAGAGAATGATTTCTTCTCCTCTAAGTAGAATATTCACTATTTCAAAACTTTTACCAGTCATAGACTTCGAAGTTCTATACTATTATAAGCATTCATTATGGCCTTTAATTTTATGGATTAAAGGGAGGGCGTTTTATGACTCATTCGAAGTAAAATTGTGTGTAGATCGACAGAGACTCAAATATGATCCGAGACGATCGGAAACTTTTCGGAGGAAAAAATTCTAACCCTGTCAATTTTCACCCATTTACTTGAATTTCTTGGTTTTCTAATTATATTTAGATAAGTATCAGTAGTTTCTTATTTTACAACTATAAGAAACAATAATGCTAGGCTTACTTAAAAACTTTATCAAAAGTATTTACTTTCATGAGTTGTCAGTATTATATTGGTTGAATATCACATCATGTCATATGATGATGTGATATTCAACCAATACAACACTGTCAACTAAACATTTTTGGTAAAATATAAAGATAAGACTAGCATTACTCTTATAAGAAATTAATAATTTCTTAATTACACTAGTAAAAAGAAATTAGTAACTTATTAGGATTAACAGTTTTAGCTATATAAATAAGATGTATTAAAATCTTATTATTTAATTTAATATTAATATTTTAATTTTAAAATTGTAAAAAAAATTTCTTATTGGATAAGAATTTTCCAAATTAATTGATTGAAAAGAAGCAAGATGTGCACGTATATGGCCGCATTGGCTTGCGGCGGCCAATAGATCTACACGCTGTAATATATCATCTGAGTACAGATGAGTAACCTCCACCACATCATCTTCTTGAATGTAGTTTCTATGCTCTAATAATCCAATGACAGAGAACTTATTCAATACGATGCTTCATGTCGAATAAAGTTAAAAAATGATCCTCTTATTTAACAATTTCGATTCTTCATATCGGATAAAGTTGAAAAGAAGTATTCGTCCTTATTAAGCATACAAACAGAGCAAGCATGGCTGCTTAGGTATCTCATCTTCTGACAGCCTGGAAAAACATGACAGCCTACCTAAACAAAAGGAAAAAAAAAATTGTAAAATGTTAAAAAAAAAAAAAAAAAGTGTTTGATTTGAACCAAATAAAAGTATTTTTAAAAAATCGAAAAAACAAAAAGAGTAAAAAAAAAAAAACTACTTTTAAACAAAAGCAAAACATTTTTGCATTTTATAAATAAAAAATTACTTTTATATTTTATTTATTCAAATCACCATATTGTCATCACCTTCTCACAATCATCCCATCACCATAACCACCACCATTACCATTACCACCACACCATCACGAGACTGTGAAATGAGATAAAGGGGTGGCCAATAAAAAAATTATTCAATGTCTCAGTCTCAATAATCGTAATTTTTTTACTTGACCCAAATCACATTTACATTACATTACATTGTTGTAGATGTGATACTCAATCTTGATTTTTGAGATCACTCAATAATTACTTCTGAGCAATAAGTGAGATTTGAAATTTCATCTTAAACAACTTTAAAATCAATTAAATGTGATTGAGAAACTCAAAACATATTAAGTGTATCTAAAATCCTGAGCCAAACATAGTTAGCTGACATTCATGGGCAGTGCCATGTTGGTTTCTCTAATCACTCTTTCTAAATAGTCAGTGCCATGCTGGTTTCTCTAATGAGTAATGTTACAGATCTCACCATTTTTATCTCACTTTGATGACACCTCCTCTCCTTATATAATCACATTTTACGGATGGGCAAACATTCGTGGGCCTCTTTCTTGGTTCTCTACGTCTTTCCTATCAAACGAATTGAAGATTTCTTTGGACAAGGTGTACTGAGAGTCAAAATGTAACCCTTAGACTCTCTTGTACTGCTCCTGGGCTTTTAGATCCAACCCAAATGCGAGAGATAATACTTTTAAAGTATGTGAGACATTTTAATTGGGGAATTGGGCTACCTTTCTTTGATTGGAGCAATTTGGTGCCAGATTGTGTCCCTGGATGAGTAAAGATTGAGATATTTTTTAGTGAGTCTAATATATTACGTAATAATGTATTTTTTTAATAATATTCTATCAAATATATTATATTCTACTAAAAAATATGAGTTATATCACACATGATAGAATATTATTAAAAAAAATATTATCACATTATTGTACCAATCACATCTGAAAAATTTTCTTTAAAAATGAGAGATCTCTCTTTTATCTTATGGGCTTGGCTATTGAGACCCAGAAGCCCTTGGATATACCAAGTGCATGGATCAAGCGTAGTTAGGTTATGTCATGTGTATATGTTGTTAACTTTTAAAGACATAAAAAATTTTAAAAATTGCTTGCATGACGAAATGATTGGTGTGATTCATTCACTTAATCAGTGAATTCACTTCACTTAAAAATCTCTCCTTGAGACCCCAACTTTGCATGTATCAAGTTAGTTAGATATTCTTCAATAGATAAGGTAGATAAGGTATACTACGTGACAATATGTTATTTTAGTTCAACAGATCGGATCTAGATAGACGCTCTAAAATTTGAACCCAGACCCGCCAAACTTAAACGGGTGGAAACCCGGACCCAGATCCGCTAAGACCTGTCTCAGCTAGACCCGAACCCGAACCCGAACCCAAATCTGAATATTCGATTCCAAAACCCAACCCGTTTACAAAAAAAAATAAATTGGGAGCTAAATTTTTTTATTTGGAGTAGTACAACTTGAATTTACAAATAAAGGTTTTATTGGTCCCAATTATGTCATTCTTGATTGAAACCGTTTCATGTGACCGTCACTATTATTTGTATATTTTGTTCTTACGATCGAATACATGATAAATGAAAAAATGAAAATAATTGTCATCTAGAAATTCTTTGATTTTTATCAAGAATTTAGGTCTACAAAATATTTCCTTACTCCCAAATATAATAAGAAATAAAATAAAAATGACATAAAACGAAAACAACATAAAATGAAATAAAGATTACTCTTCCAAAACAAAAGAATGCTTATAATGATTTTTAATAGAATGTTCATTCAATAGAATCAGGTATTGATAGCTAGATTCATGAAACAATTCGATAAAATGATCTCCAAAATATTTTCATAGTACAAAATGATGTTAGTAGGTTAAAGACGACAATTTCACTAACACACACACACACACACACACACTCTCTCTCTCTCTCTAACTTTTATTTGTATATTTATATATATAGTAACTTTGTTAGGAGGTTAAATACTTTAACTTTTATATTGCATTAGAGAGAAATTGAGTACTTGTTAATGACTAGTAGTTGTGCACGTGCGTTGCACGTGAACAAGTTTTGTAACAATTTGATCAATTTTGGTCTTCGCATTATAGGTCTATCCATTTATGTGTTGTGATTATATATATATATATATATATATATATATATATATATATATATATATATATATATATATACAGAAATTTAATTTCATATCAGTATCTCCTCTGTGAATGGTATGGCAATTCTTTGCTCTTTAGAGGTAGTAGATGTGTGAGAGGCCTTTATTTTTTGGAAAGAGTCACTCTTGTATTTTGTTGCAAAGTAACATGGTGAGTGACATATAGTTTGGAGTGAAAAGTAGAGAGAAAACATTAGAAAAATTGTAGGTAATACAAAGAGCTACAGTAAATAAATAATAAATAAAAAAAAAATATTGAAAACATTAAAGAAGATCATGATAAATCTAAAATCAAACAAATGGTAAACATAAATAAAAAATATCAAGATAAATGAATCTAAAAGCATCTAATTGTAGTAAATTAAATATAAAAGTTCATGTCCATGTCCTTTTCATTTTGCATTACATCTCATATAATTGAAGGTGAAATCTTGAAGCAATAAAGGTGTGGATAGATTTAGACATTCTCAAGCTTAATTATCTTTTTTAAGATGGTTGGGTTTTTTTTCCTCGGAATTTGCTTCTGTCGCTTGTAAAAAGCATTAAGATTCTCATCATCTTCAATTTCGATCAGTTCCTTTTCATTTGGATTGGATATCTTGATGTCTCCATCTTCAATTGGGGTCGATTCAACTGCATCAATTGCTTCAACAATTTTCTTCTTTAGTTGCCTCTTCTTCTTTGTTTCATGTGTTGCTGCTTCGTTGATTTTTGCAAAGTTATCTGCTTGTGCAGCTTCAATTCCTTGTGCAATTATTGTTAGAGTTTGACCCGTGGTAGAATGGGTTACTCTATTTGAATTAAACAAAAATTTGTAATGCATCGATTTGCATGAAACCATTTTTTTGTAAAAATTGGATCTGAACTTATCCTGTATTGAAATGCAAGTATAAATGTAATGACATGTTTAATATACAAATATTGTGCTAATATTGGATTTATTTTTTGATCAAAAAATTGTATACCTTGCGTACTGAGTTTATGTAGTCTGAAATTGTACAACCAATGAGAGAAGTTGTTGGCTCATCAAATAAGATTACAATAACCTTATCATTACCATCAATGACTTCAAGCCTGATATGGTACCTATAATTTTTATGGAATTTATCAAATGGAAGAGTAATAGATTCCTATCATAGGTCACTTAGGAGGACTTTGTGTAACTGATTTGTATTACCTAGGGATGGATTCTGCATTTTTGGTATCACATTTGTAACATTCAAGTCCTTCTCTTGTTTCCGTGAGCCTTTTATTGCAGACTCTACAGCCATCGTGCCATGGTTGATCCTTGTTTTCAACATCATCTATGGTTGCTTGGAAATAATATAAAGTGTTCTGTAAATCAATTTATTTAGTTAGGTTAAGACGTAACTGTAATAATTGATGTAAAAGACTATGTTTACCTCCATTATAGGTGATGGGTTGGTCAACAAGTCTCGAATATTTATTTCTTTTGCTTGTTTGATTTTCTTTTCAACTGCTAATTGCTAAACATCTATTTCATTCGTGGGTGAAGAGTGCAACCTATATTTGTTTACATAATTGTATAGTAATAATGTGAAATATATTAATGACAATATTAGTTTTGTTTTTTTTTTTCAAACGCAAATGTACATTACCATTTTTTCAATTTTTGAACTTGTTCGCAATGTGGATCAAATTGTATTGTTGACATATTCGTGGTTGAAAGCTGGAATTGACCTGGTTCAATATAATAAATATGTATATTAATTTTAGATTTGTATTATAAGTTCACATAATTAACAAATATGTATGTTGTTCATTATACACGGAAGCATACCTTGATACGTGGTTCCATTGAGATTTGAAACAACAATAATTTGCTTCTTGTCAAAATTTTCTTGAAGCATTTGTCCTTCATTTAGAGCCATGTCGCCCCAAAGAGTTATTGGAAGTGAATCAAGCCTGTGAGAGATATATTTTTGAATTTAATTATTAATAATATAACATAGTGGTTTTAGTTTTATAATCAAAATGAGTACTTACTCTTTGTTCATAATAGTAATCTCTCTTTTGTGCGTTTCTCCACCATTTTTCTTTTTTATGACGTAACTTTGTCCGACGCTGCTGACAAATCCAAAGATGTATGTACATTAAAATAATATTAGCTTTGTGTAACAATGAGCATTCTATATGCCCTATTATATATATATATATATATATAAATATAAAATTGACTGACTTACTAACATATGGGTTTATCTCAATATGTTTTTGGATTTTTTTGAATTTCACAAATTCATTTGCAAAGATATGTGCATCAAATGTTGATGTTGTCTCTTGGACATTAGTATGTTGTTGCAGAACCAATTCGAGGGATGGGTGGACATTGGCAAATTTCTCATTAGGCTTCTTCACTGTACCGTTAGAGATTAGATAAGCCTTACTATGTTGGAATATTCCTTCAAATTTCCTGATTGCTTCGTTAAACATGACGGCTTGAATTTTTGTTCCCTATGATAGATTAAATAAAAAATAAATTTAGTTAATATATGGTCAAGAATAAATTTAAGATAGATAGAGATTTGAAAAATAGGATACAACTTTTTTTTACTTACCATATTATCTGCCAGGATCATCTTCCAGATCTTGCCATTGTTTTGAACATTATTGAAAGTCTCAATAATTTCTTGTCGTAACACCATTGCTTCGATTGTCCATATTTTTTGGTTGGATTGCAATGAGTTGATGGGAATTATACTTTCAGTAGACATTGTTAGTGACTGGAAACAATGTTAGCATCATAAGTATATAAAAAGTAAAAAGTGTATACATGATATCAGGAAAAACTTCATTTTGGTCAGAAGACGTGAATTCCACATACTAAAATTGTACTTTTTTTAATCCATTTATGCTGAAATAGAAATACACCCAACTCAAAATAAAATAAAATACTTGACAACTAATTTCAAGGGCATTAACTGGAGTATTTATTTGTGCAGGTAATAGGCTTGAGGAAAAGATGGAGAAAGAGCCACAAATGAAGGAGGGAAACCCAGCAAAAAAAAATAAAAAAAAGCCACAATATAACCTAACCAATACAAGATGATAATAAAGGCTAATCATTGTAGAAATCAAATTGGTTTAGAATTGCTAGGGGCTCCATCAGTTATATAATCTCTGGCAGCCATGTGCAGCATTCATGACTAATAGAAGAGTCTTACATTTCATAAGGATACCATAGGAGGAGGTATCAATGTCCCTATTCGTAGAAAAGTACTATGCTTAATAGAAGAGTCTTACATTGAAGCTGACTCTTTATTCACATAGTGACATCATTGCACCACATAAGTTTACGCTTAATAAACCAAAGTTAATTATTCACCAATAGAATTAAAAATAGAACAGTCTAAAATATAGCTGACGGGTATCTAATTTGCCAATTTTTTTTCATATGTGAAATAAAAACTTCACAAAAGTTTCTAATAAATTATCTTATTTAAATGCTTAATTTGTTAAGAAACCAGTTGCTAGATATTTTTCTTCCCTTTTTTTGAAATGAAATAAGAATAAAGAACTAAAATTGTAGGGAGTGACGCTCCGACCAACTAAAATAAAATAGGATTTTGGTCCTTTTTTATTAGTTTTCTAACTTATATAAAGCATACCAAAACATAAATATTATATTAAACAAAATAATTTCTTGAATAAGTAGTGTATATAAATGTCTGAATTAAGATTATATTAGCATGAATAAGTGGAATAATATAAGAGTTCGACAAATTTATTATTTTAACATAAACATGCATCAATAATATTGAAAAGCTTTAATAATTTTTTTTTTTTTATAACTTAAGGTATACAGTAATGAGGTAGATTATAAACAAAGCTAATAAATAGAATAGAAATTAGAAAGGATTGGCCTAGTGAGTCTGTCTATCTGAGCATTTTTGTAGATTTGAGACAGAAAAGAGAAGATGTCAACAGCCTGACATCTCTAAAGAGCCTCAGGAAAGTTACAAACCTTTATTTAACTGGTCACAACAACCAGAATAAACCAGTTTCAGTCCCTTGGTGGCTGAACTGTGGAAAAAATATTGGTAGTTCTGGACCAGTACTTCTAATGGTGAGATCGATGGTCACATATACAGAAACAGTATACTCCTAGAGCACAACCGTACTCCCAGAGGTGAGATCACTATCCACGTGTGCAGGAATTTACTGTTCCCACAGCTTCAGTGAGTAAAAAATAGCAGTGGCCTTCACTGCCAGTTTGTATCAACAAGGCTACGTATTTTCCAACAAACTCTTTTTAGTGGTGTATATAAGAACAAACCTTTGCAGTTTTAAACTCCCGGTTTGTCAAACCTATATGCCATGATTGAAAAGCTTTATTAATTTTTTTTTTTTATAACTTAAGGTATACAGTAATGAAGTAGATTATAAACAAAGCTAATAAATAGAATAGAAATTAGAAAGGATTGACTTGTGAGTCTGTATGGCACGTAATCGAGCAGCACGTGGCGAGCACATGTGATGCTAAGTCCCAAAACAAGCTCTAACAACTCAAATAACCCAATAAAAGCAAATATATATAAACCTAAAAGAGTTCTATATTTCACCCATGTGAAGGAACAGACATTTAGAATTTTTTAAAGGATTTGAAAAATCATGAAGTTTTTAAATTCCTTTTAACACTTGAGTTCAAATTCTAATAGTTATGCTAATAGCTTGATTGACACAAAAATGTGGTAAGGTACATTATCATATATCTATATATATATGTGTGTGTGTGTGTGTGTGTGTGTGTCCCACTTTGAGGGCTAGTGGAGGTTGACCTGAGGGCTAGTGGAGGTTGACCTTCTCACTTCAGTTCCTGTGCGGCCTGCTCTAGTATTACTTGTAGCCAACACATCATGCAAGCAATTCATAATGATATTGGCATAACCTGTATTTAAATTTAACACTCACATGTGTGTTGTGCGCAACCCACACGTATGTTTAAATAACTTAAGGAGCTGTGAGAATCATTATGTGTATAACTAAGTGTATTTATCTTTACAACGTAATGATTAATGCAGCATGCAACAGTACCTTCTAAAATATATTTCTGCAAATAGGCATAAAATAATAAGGCTGCTATACTAAAACTGTCAAATAATGTCTTCTTTACTGATTCCTTGCTAAGCGATTAAATAAATTATATATACACACACTAGAGTTGAATCTGCTGTATTCCCATTAGTTCAAGGGAAGGGATTGAAGAACAATCAATTAGAGAGTAATGTAAATATTCTTAAATGGTTTTCAATCTACTATGCAAACCTATGAAAAATGCCACTACCTAATCCAATCACACAACTTTCATGGGGTTGAACTGAGCCCAGTTAATTGGACGTTCAGATGAAGCGAAACTAATGTATAAGAATTGCAAAGAGATTTTACCAAATTAAAGGTATGAAATGGTTACACTTACTTCCATAGTGATATGTCCAGAGGTAGATTTCCCATTTACCAGCTCATTTTTTTTCAAGATTACCATAGCAAAACTATAACCAATAGTAAAAGCTACAAAGTTTGGGTGGCCCCTTTGCAATACTGATCACAAGAAAGATGCAACACTTGTGAATGCCAAAAATTATGCAATTAAAACTTAAAAAGAAAAAAAAAAATTACAAGGGCACTGGGATGATGATATGAACCAAATATACTAAAACTACAGATTTAAGGCCAGGTGATTCTTTGAAACTGTTGTAACAAAATCAACAAGCAGCCTATCGTTGAAATTACCAACAAATGATGTTGTAAGATTAATATACCACATTCAAAATATTCTACATTAAACTGGAAGCAGAGCGTCCTTAGGCAGATATGATAAACATTGACCATAATTTTACAGTACAAAGATATAAGAGACTCGAATAGGGACATAATCAAACAAAACTAAGAATCATTTCAATGCTGAAATGGTCAAATTCAAGTTCCTCTCATTCTATTAAAAAATATGCTTATTTAAGTCAACTTACAATATATATTTTTTTAATTCTCACTGGGAAAACCTAATGCAAAATACCTTACAATTGAATATAAGGTTAACAAAAGATTTTAAAAAAAAAAAAAGGAGATAAAGAATAAAGTGAAAAAGGCATAAAGAAAACTCAATAAAAAAGTTCACAAAATAATCATTTAAGAACTTGTAAATAACAGCGCATTATATCTCAGAAGTGATAAATAATAATCGAAGGGAACCCAATAAAAAAATATATGTAATATTATAAATTAGAATCAAAAGAATATAAGGGAACCCAATAAAAAAACCTGAAAATTGGAAACAAAAGGAAACTTAAAAAATGAATAAAACACACACCTGGATTTGTGTCCAATTTGAAAGAATTCTGTTTTCTTGTTTGTGATTTCGGCGTCTTCTGTAGATAAAATGATTTTAGATAATAACAATAGAACCCTATTGTATGTAAAATCCGAAAATGATGTAAATCAATCAAGAATTATTTTGTATGAAGATTGTATGCATATAAGAATTACATAGAACTAATGAAGTTACCTTATGAGGAGCTTGAACAAGGCAATTTGTATGGGGTGTAAGGGAAGATATGTAAAGAAATGAGAAGAGTTTGATTAGAATTTATATGGGATGCAATGATAAAATCAGCCAACTCATGTTGCAGCACTTAATGGTTGTAATAATTGCAAACCTTGTAGTTACATGATAAAATCAGTCTACTCATTTAATAGCAGTTCATGCACTTGAAATTGATGAAGCTTTTTGATATTTAATGAGTGTCATAATAGCAGTCCTTGCAAATGAAAAGGCATATTGTGTGTTATTGTTCAGTTTTTTTTCTTAGAAGTCATACAGGCTCCGATGATAAAATCAGTCTACTCATTTTATAGTAGTTCATGCACTTAGAAGTCATACAGGCTCCAATGATAAAATCAGTCTACTCATTTTATAGCAGTTTATGCACTTGAAATTGATGAAGCTCTTTGATATTTAATGGGTGTCATAATAGCAGTCCTTACAAATGAAAAGGCATATTGTGTGTTATTGTTCAGTTTTTCTTCTTAGAAGTCATACAGGCTCCAATGATAAAATCAGTCTACTTATTTTATAGCAGTTCATGCACTTGAAATTGATGAAGCTCTTTGATATTTAATGGGTGTCATAATAGCAGTTCTTCCAGTTACAGACTTTGTATCAGCAACTGAAAAGACAGATTTTGTGTTAGTTTATCCCTGTGACACTTTTTTCATTTATCAACCATTAAAATAGATCGATATCGATAGTAAAATGTGCAGAATGAACACCTCATCTCACCAATAAGAACAGGAGTATAGCTGAAGAAACAGAGAACCCCTACTCATTTATCCATGTGCCATTTTTTGTTTTATCAACAATTAAAGTAGATCGATAGTAAAATGTGCAGAATGAAAACTTAGAAACAGCTTAGATTCCTTATCTTGTCCATGTGCTTCAAAAACCCGAACTTCAAATGGCCTAGCCAGGACAAGTTATGTTGAATAGTGTGCATCATGTCTTGCAGCAATAGTAATGCAGCTAGTAGTTCAAATCCTAAAAAGATAATGATGAGAGAGAAAAATGAATAGTTTCCACCCAAACCAAAAGAAATAACCTTCATGTATATCTTAAGAAAAGCCTCAAGTATCATGTAGGTCACTTGGTATATTTGGCATTGCAAGAAATAGAAACAAGTTCTGATGCCAGCAGTCTATTTGTTAAGAGTCCCATCAACCAGATACCATACAAATAACAAATTTAGTAAATAAACCTGTTGAGCAGGCTGAAACATGAATGACTTAAAAAAATTCTATCAGCAATATGACAGACTGCTAGCCTAGTATTCTAACAATAGTGCATGTGAAACAAACATAGATGCTGGTTCACCATTTGTTATGACCAACAGAGCAGAATATATAAAAATAATTTACCAACAACAAAGATCACAATGTAACAGGTGGAGATGTCTTACCCATGCAACCAGATTGTGCTCTCCTGCAGTTTTTGAATTTTTGATTGCTTTCCTACCTGTAATTATCTCCAAAAGAACAACCCCAAAGCTATAAACATCTGATTTCAGAGTCAGCTGATCAGTCATTGCATACTCTAGAGTACAACCGACTGGTCCAAGTTTGGCCAGGCCAAAATCTGATAGCTTAGGATGATACCTCTCATCGAGCAAAATGTTGGAGTATTTTCAATCCCGGTATATTACAGGGGGGGCTAGCTTTGTCATGTAAATACTCCAATCCTTTTGCTGCTCCAGCAGCTATTTTCATTCTTGTATTCCAATCCAGTTGCTTCTTACCAGGTGAAATGTCTGCAAAATAAGCATATGAGTCCAATATGCAGTCACAAGAGTTCAACTAAAACAGCAACAGAAAGGATCTGGGCTTTATAAATTGTCAATACAATGAAGATGGTCCTCCAGAGACCCAAGGGGCATGTACTCATAAGCCAGAAGTCTCTGATCTCCATCAGTACAATAACCAATTAGATTAACAAGGTTAGGGTGATGAAGTAGGCTCAACATCAACACCTCAACAAGGAATTCCCGGTTCCCTTGTAATCCATTGCGATCAAGTTGCTTGATGGCCACAATCTACACCAAAAACAATAAAAAAGTTTTAATTTCATCACCAAATTATCGAGTACTACATATGTTAAAAGCTCAATGCTTGGGGAAGAGAAATCCATTGAAATCCCAAATCTAGTCAGCTTCTCCAAGAGATTCTACTAAGAATGCTATTGAGAAAATAGCCAACCATACACGAGATTAAAAACTTGGGGATCGTGCAGAACCTATGAAAACTTCTCCAACCACTCTCCTTTTCCCTTCATTCTTTTATATCAAGTTAAAATTAAAATATGATAAACTTGACCAACCTGATTTTGCTTTCCAGACGCCCTTTATACACTCTACCAAAGCCTCCCTCTCCAAGAAGATAATCACCCCTGAAATTTTTAGTTGATGCTGCCAACTCACGAAATGTAAAGGTTTGGGCTGTAGTTGAGACAATGTCCTTATCAGTTTCTTTGGATGCTATTGAAATTGCACCAGGTTGTTTTTGGAAGAAGCACAAGTAGAGAAGTAGGATCAAGTTAGGCCTCTTTCTTTGGTGTTTTTTTGCATAACCACACATTGGCAGATGCAAAATTGTGGTTTATTTATCTGGCATTATAACTGCACGTTGCATTTGCATTGCAAGCAAGAGAGGGAGGATCCAACTTTGACAGAGTGGGACCACTTTGCACATAGAGAATATATTAGGCTTTCAATGGAAGAAGATGGTGAAGATGTCTCAAATGGAAGTGCAGAAGTTTGGGATGAATCACTTGAGGCACCATTTTGAGTTCAATGAGGTGAGTTTAATAGTTTAATATGGAGGAGGGCTTGATAGGAGTCAGCAGAAATACTGTTCTCTTGAGTAACAATTAGTTCCATTGGTCTAGTTAGAAAAGCCAAAATACTGGTTTTGTTTAAAATTTGGGTTTCTAAACTATATTTTAATTGATGTTATTTCAGAAATTATATTTTAGTTGACGTCTTTTTTTTTTTCCTTCTGAAATTACAATGTAATATTGGATATATGCATATATTTATTGTCTATATATCGTCATTGAAAGGAAGTTTTTGCTTCTAATTCTAAGCCTCATAGCACAACTGGGCAAGGACTGCATGGTGAGTGATTATCATACAAGTCGAATCGAGAGATTGTAATTTGTGGAAAAAATTATATATATTAATGTTTTTTTTATTTTCATGTCATAGGATTGATAACCTCTGGCACTGTAAAACTTGTACAGTGTAAGATCTTAAGATTAAAGCTTTTAATTCCATTAAAGGAACGAAAATACTACAAGAGCCCCATTGGGGAAAGCAAAAGCCTCACAGGGGAAAGCCAAAAAGCCAAGGAAGGACCACAAGGCACCTTATCTTCTAACATTCCAGGATTACATAAGTTCCTATCTGCATCAGTGTCCCTCATTTTTTTGTTAACAGCTCATTTTAACTCTAATAATCTTGGAGACACCTTGAGAAATACTTCTACAGGACCTTCTCCTTCGATTGAAGATTTTGTTGTTTCTTTCCAACCAGAGATGGTATATGGTAGAAGAAGCCAGGGACCATCTTAGCACAATGGAATAAAAAGATATGCTTCTGCAGATAGTTGTGAACCAGGACTTAACCTAAGGCCAATGGAATGGGGGTTCACCATAAGAGAATGGCTCATAACATCCTGCCAGACATTCTGAAATGAGGTTTCAATTGCCTATCAATTATGCTCTGGAAGTGACTTTTTCCTGCATGTAATTAAGTATCAATTTTCATGTATGACGTATGGTGGTGCAGCAGCAGCAGTAGTGGTCATGGTAGTGGTAGTGGTAGTGGTAGTGGCGTGGTGCAGTGGCAGTGGTAGTAAAGGAAAGTCCAGAATAATCATTGTTGTGGTAATGGCAGTGGCAACGGTGGTGGCAGTGAAACGAAGGCCAAAATAATCATGATTGTGGTAGTGGCAACAGCAATGGTAGTAGTGGTGGTGATATGGTGGCGGTGGCAACTGTGGTAGTGGTAATTTGAACAAAAAAAGCATAAAAATAAATGTTTTTGTTATAAAAAACAAAAACGTAATTTTTTGGGGGGGGGCCTATTTTTTGCTTTTTTGATTTTGTAAAGTACCAAAACCAAATACTACGTTTTATTTGTTTACTTAAATAAGTAAAAAAAGTACTTTAAAAAAATGTTAAATGGAATGATATTAGGTTGATGATCTTGAGCAGACTGCAAAGCCTAAACAAAACGAAAAAACAAAAAGTAAAAAGCAAAAGAAAACAACACCGAGAATCAACTCTATGAGACAAAAATCTTATACAAAATAAACATTTCAAAATAAGCAGGAACCAACTCTATGAGAATCACATTAGAGAATCAAAACACACGAGCAGAAACATCCTCAAAAGAAAATTAGAACATAGAAAAGCAAAACCACCCAGAACAAGAGCAAAGGAATTGGTAGACTTATCGATGGCAATGAGATGGGATTCAGATAACTTCTTGGCCAATTGACAACGACCCCAGATGATTTAGCATGGATAGAATCAACCTACTTCCTCCTTATCAAGCTTCTAAAACCCCATGAAAACTGCACTCCTCTTCCACTACCACTCTTTTGTGAAACAGAATTTATGAGTACATGAGCATCCTTTGAATTTTTTTCTTCTTTCAGTTTGTGAGGTTTCTTCTATTTGTGACCGAAATAGGAAGCACATATTAGATGAATTTCAGATACAATGGAAAGCATCATGTGGAGCAAACCAAATATTCGTAAATAATTTCCGGTGTACAATGCCAGCAAACTACTTGGGTGTGGACGAAGAACAAATGACAGCAAGAATGAGAATCACGTGACACACATATTCACCAGAAAATGGATACCACATGGATTTCAAAAATTAATAGAAAGGGAAAAAATAGCGCAATCCAGAAAAGAGGCAATACTGGTAAGAGATCCTGTCAATGGAAACTCTTGCCAACAGGACCTTCAAAATCACGAGAAATATCGAGGCACAAAAACAATAGGCAAGATATAGCAAGCATGAGTGAATAAATTTATGATGATTGGAAAAAATCAAATATGGAAATCAGAATTTAAATATTTTAACTTTACCTGGGTAGGTAAAGCTAATGAGACCATCCACAATTACTGTCAAAATCACTCTGCTCTGCTTAATTAGAAGATTCCATATTGTCCTCTCTTCTCCTCAAGCTCTTGGCAATCGATTTGATCATTAGCATCCTTATATGTTTACATAACTATGTACCTAGGTTATTAATGATTCACCCCCTGGATGGCCAAGAGAGTATTCTGACAGATTGGATGATGAAAACCATCAGTAAAGGTGAACAGTGAACTAAACAATCAGTTAGATATCTGACTCTGCAAAACCTGGGAAAAAAGGGAGTGGGCAGCACAATAATTTCATACAGGAAGGAGCACCGGTTACATGATCTTCACCTGTATTAAATACCGTCCCTTTTTTTCAATTATGACCAAATCTTCACAATAACATGAAATCAAATAGATAAATGGGACGAAACCCAAAAAAGAAATCAAAAATAAAAAGATAGATGGTATGTTCTAGTCAGTTTCTAGATATTCTGAAATCATCGTATAAATGTTGAGATAAATTCTTGAAAATAAAAGAAAAATACTTGTGTGATAAAAAGAAGAATAATAAAGCTCTAGGATTACGAAAAGGTATGTCAAAAGAGAGTGAAGTGATTTCAAGATTGTTACATGAAAAGAACCAACAGGAAATCTTTCATGTGAAGCCACCAACACAAAGCTTTAATTCTACACAACTTTTCAAGCCCCCAAGAGTGGAACTGGAATACTAAAGATGGACTGCTGCAAAACTTGAGCTTGTGACCAAATTCACAGTATTTTCCTTGATACAGACAATACAACAGGTGAACAAGACAACTAAATGAAACAATAAATTTACTATAAAAACATAGCAGTAAACTAAATCTCTACCAAATCTGAGCAGAAAATCAACAGTAATCAGATATAGCCATCTGCCAACAGATGGAAAAACCATTGCCATTAAAACCTAAGTGGAATATAGCAAGACCCTCCAGTTCAGCCAATAACTCATGGTGGTAGTATCAGCAATCATGACTGGCTGCCAGGATTTTTTTGGAGTTTCTGCTAAAAAACTCATGCTGTTACTGATACTCCTCTGGTTGTTCATGTCAATCTATGATCTGGTTCAATGGGTGATTTAATTTGGAAATCCAATAGATGGAGAAGCAAAAAATTAGGGAAAATAAATTTTTTAAAAATGGGTTATCTCTAGAGATTCAAATGTGCTCTAATTAAGGCATTGCTACAAAAAATTTACATGCTTTTTTGAAGAATAATTTTGGGGAAAAAAATAAGATGTCAAGCTTAAATGCAAAACCAAGAATCAAATCCCACAAATGCAAAAGAATTCAGGGATTAGCAGAAACACCAAATCCGTGAAGAGCTCAACAACAAAGTCTTGCCTCCACAAACAGATATGCAACCATATGGCATTTAGGAAGAAACAAATGAGGAATTCGCAGTCATTAATGGACTTCTTATAAATATGAACAACAGAACAACAGCTCAAAGATCAAAACGCATGAATTAGAAACTCATTAATGGGGCAGAGATTCCAAACTTTAGGTGGGTATTTGCACAAAAAGAATATATATATATATATATATATATATTAAATGAGAGAGATCGGGGAAAAATGTAAAATGGCACCAAGGTTTTCAATACTAACCTTTATGTTCTGTTTCAGGCTCCTAGAGAAAGCTAACATTTTGAAGTAAGAACGCTGGAATATAGACCATCAACATAGTTTGTGATGTTCACATTATGATGACATGGACCATTACGTAATTCAACCCATCCACTTACATATAACATATCAAATCAGCACATAAATAGGAAATATTCATATATGTTTGCTAAAGTTAAATAATGAACTATTAACAAATGATGAGTTGAAAGACAGAGCTTTACAGAGAATTGATTGACCAAGATAGGAGAGACTCACATGTACCACGAACAATTTTCCAATGCCTGAAACAAAAGGCGAATTGTAGCAATTGAGTTGCCAAGCTTCCCTGAACCATTATCTTTTGTATTGTGAAAATTCAAAGTGCCATAACAACATCAACCTATACGTTAACCAGTTCTAAATCTCCACTCCATAAATACAAAATTTAAGGCATTTATTCTATAGGAATAGAACATAACTAAGGGGAGTCTAGAAGAAAACTTCACATACCTTCAGAAGGGCTTCCATTTTATTTTCTTCTACATATTTTAGTATGAATCGAAGTTGTTTCCAACAAAAACAATGTATCAAATTACATGGTAACAGATTTATTTATTTTTTTGCATGTAAATGGTATTATGAAGATGCGTAAAAGGAAGAGCCTAGAGAATATTACCAAAAACCCAAATGACAAGTCTAATATAGGATTTATATGCTCACCAATAGTGTAACCTTTTCCCTAGACTCGCCTTAAAGGAAGTAGTCCGTAAAACTTAAATTACCTTGAAAATTTGAAGAAAGCAATGAATATGAACTAAAATTGTTTAATTACATATGTCATTGAAGTAAATAAATATAAACACGAAAGGTCCTACAAAGCTCTATACTGAAAAAGGAATTCAGATTAGTGTTACTTTCAAATGCCTTGTCTTGTTCTCGTTGTTTGGCATTAGTTCGATATGTAGCCTACTCCCTAGCAGCAATTGAGCTTTGTATCTTTACATCACAAAAAAGGGAGGAATGGTAGCTCATTTTTCTTATTTTTTTTTTCATTTATATAAATAGGGGCCTAACATTGGAAGTCATCAACTTAGTCAAATCAGCCCAGTTATAATGTATAAGTTTGAGTGATGACATTGTGGCCTAATACCAATTTACATAGAAAATTTCTTGGTGTTGAAAAAATGTTGATTTTGTTCATATTTGCTACTTCTTTACTTCTTCTTTATAGACTAAACCAGTCACAATAATGTATTTTTGTGAGGCATCTCACTATTTCCTCTTTCAAGTTGATTCCATCAAAGTTGACAAAAGACCACAACATAAACAGTTAAAGTTCTTTAATATCTTCAATTTTTATCTTGATTTTATTTTTTGATCTTTAAAAGTTTATAATATTATTGAAAGATTGGTATTTTAAACTTAAAATATGATGGAAGCTGGTATAAAGAGGAACAATTGAGTTGTTGTACAGAAAAGACAATCTTGTGATTGGTTTAATTGGTAAAGAAGAATTAAAAAAGCTAACAAATATGCATAAAAGAAATACTTATCTAACATCAACGAAAATTATTTTCTTTGGGAAATTGTATCTAATCTAGTTTTTTTGGTGATTTCATTAAAAACCAAGATAATATCACACATGAAGAATATTAAATTTAAATTGGTTACCTGGTAACTCTGATGGTTCGGGTTTGTACACATAAATGTCTTCAAGCTTAATGTCCGTTCCGTAACTCTTCTTTTTCAGTAATACCAAGCTAATTACTCATCGGCGAGGTAGAACTTATTGATGACATCTATCCTTGCAAAGTCCATTGAGTATATGATCAAAAGTGCAACAATTGTAGCCAGGAATAAATATGTGGGGTGTTTGAATCTAAAATTAATTCCGGTGTTTATTGAAGAAACGATCTTTATTGTGTCTTTATTGGTATGCTTGCCTAACTTGAACTACAAGTCTACAACATATGCATCGTATACCTTTGAACAGTGAATCCTAACTCCTATATTCATAAAAAACAATAGTTGTCATCATTTTCATATTGGATGACCATCTGAATTTGGAATAAAAATCATATCTTGTTCGTTTGTTGGCTCCTCACCATTTCCAACTCGAAGCAAAAAATCACTGAAGTTTGCATCATCCCTTGCTCTCATGTTTCTAGTCAAAGTCAATTTTTTCATTTTTGGCCATAAATATGACTTCACCAAACTTGCTAACATCCATACATGGAGAGCAAAGATCCCAGCTACAATACAAGGTCATAATCAAAATTAATAAAGATATAAACGGAAAATTAGATTCAAGCATAGACAGAGACATGAAAGGGTATGAGACATAAAACATAGCAGAAACATATATAAAAAAAAATGCATAAACCCTGTTTAAAGATAGATGACATACCCCAAAATAAATGGTGATTAGTGCAAAAATCCACCTGTGAAATATAAAATAGTACTAATTAGAATTTGCAATAAGCGTGATTAGTGCAAAAGTCCACCTGTGAAATATAAAATAGTACTAATTAGAATTTGCAATAAGCAATTATGAAATCATACCTCATGTCATGAAATTAATATTGGCATTAGTGGAAGCTTTATTTGAAAATCAATATTCAAACTTATTTTAGGGCAGTTTCCCATTCAAACTCTTTTAACTCTATAAGAATTTACATTAAAAATAAAAAACTTCAAGTTTTAACTTTACGGGGAACCAAACTTAGAGGAAAGCAGCCAAATTTCAATTTTTGCATTTCATAATTGTCTTTAAACCCTTTAATGAGCAAAAAAATGCTATCTTTATAATGTGTGAAATTTACATATTAGTTTCATTGTCAATGAAGCTCAAAACAAAAATGCTCTTTAAAAGTAAAGACCCATTCCTTGCTTAATTTATACAGAGAACCAGAAAACATATGATAGATAGAAAGATCTTTAAAAAAACTGGGTATGTATATATGTGTGTGTGTGTGTATATATATATATATATATATATAAGTAGAAAATTGTATAAAAACAACATTCTTTATATCATGCTAAAAATTTACTCCAATATTAAATTATCCATATGCAAAAGTTTGTACTATATTAAATGGAACTACGGAAAAGAACTGCTTATTGACTATAGAAGTAAAATATGCTGCCACCATCAACAGCACCATTTAGGATCTTGAGTATCAGAAGCACAAAGAATGGGAAAAAGTGAAAAGCCAGCAACCAGGCAGGGTGTATTCCTTTCAGACATGGCCTCCAAATTTCATCTTCATACAATATTCCTGCAGGTTCTTTTTGGGCTTCTCTGCTTCCTTGTTTCCAATTCTTGGGACCTTCAAACTTTGAAATAAGAATAGATGCAAAAACCATTGCTGTTAACCCAAATGGATCATAGCAAGACCCTCTAGTTCAGCCAATAACTCATGGTGGTAGTATCAGCAGGCATGACTCGCTGCCAGGAATTTTTTAGGGGTTCCTGCTAAAGAATTAGGGAAAATAAGTTTTTTAAAAAATGGGTTATCTCTATTAAAATTGGAACAATTAAAACAAATTTCAAGGACTTTTTGTTAGTAATTTCTAATAGGAAAAGTATGGAGGAAAAACAAAATGAATTCAGCTATAAAGTGTTCTGTTCTGATGTAAACACATGGCATAAATAGAATAATTTTTTTATGCTTTCAATGCTTTTCACGATAGTACTTTGTTTCGTCAAAAAAAATTGTAATGTTTCTCAAAGGGATTTTTTTTCTTCCTTTTTGTTGAGACTCCTCTTCTATACTACACATACATAGAATAATATAAGTAACAAAGAACAAAAGTTAAATACATATACCAAATGTGTAACATATTAGAGGATTAGAGTTTTCAATTGGGAGACAAAGTAATGATAATGAACATAGAGTGGGAAAAAGATTTAAGTACGCCTCTTAATTAAATATATGAATTTACTAAATTGAGAACTAAGATGCTAATTTAAGATATTAATCTTATTTTAGAGAAGAACGAATCTAACTACATAGCAAACATAAAAACAAAGTTAGTTATGTAATTTAGCTTGGTTATTATATTTCTATAATATTACCTCTATGAATTTAGAACTTCCTTATACACCACATTTTTTGTGCAAGTCCTTGATTTCTCTTCATCCGTCTCTGGCCTAATGAGAACTTTTGTTGTAGACATCGAGATTCCTCTTGATAGTGCAACATATAATTGGCCATGGGAGAATACAGATTGAGGTAAATAAACACCTACACATTGTATTGTTTGTCCTTGTGCTTTATTTATGGTCATAGCAAAACAAAGACGTATTGGATATTGTTTCCGACTGAAATGAAATGGGTAGCCTTCATTTTCTGCAGGTGAAAGCGGAATTCGTGGTAACAAAACTTGTTTTCCAACATGTTGCCCAACCGTAATCTCTGCATGGATAACATTATTCTCAAAATTCCTACAAACCATTCTAGTACCATTGCATAGGCCATTTGATGGGTCTAAATTTCTCAACAACATTACTGGGCAATTAACTTTAAGTACCAATTTATGTGGAGGCAAACCATTCGGAGTCAAAGAATTTAGAAATTCCTCTTGATTATAGTTATGAGTATCATTAACTGCTTCATCAAAGCTATTGAATGTTCTTGCATCTCCAGGAAACATCATAATTAACTTCTCATTCAGCTTGTCCACATATTCATTCTTGGTTGCAAGTATTGCACGTTTGGTCATGTACTCAGCGGACTTTGCATTTTGGTCCAAAGAGGGATAGATATCATTAATAAGTTGTTGTTCTGAGACTTCATCATTTTCATATTGGATGACCATCTGATTTGGAATAAAAATCATCTCTTGTTCGTTTGTTGGCTCCTCACCATTTCCAACTCGAAGCAAAAAATCACTGAAGTTTGCATCATCCCTTGCTCTCATGTTTCTAGTCAAAGTTATTTTTTTCATTTTTGACCATAAATATGACTTCACCAAACTTGCATTGATAGTTTCTTCTCTTGTAGCTCTAGGAACAACTGGTAATACTTGACAAAAGTCTCCCCCAACAATGATAACTTTTCCTCCAAATGACTTTTGATTGTTCATGATGTCCCTTAAACTTCTATCAAGTGTTTCAATAGCCCATCGTTTCGCCATTGGAGTTTCATCCCAAATTATTAGCCTTGCTCTACGTAACAACTCTGCAGTTCCACTCTGTTTTGGTATGTTGCATACACTTGTCTCATTCACTGAAATTGGAATCTTGAACCGAGAATGTGCAGTTCGACCACCGGGCATTATTGCTGCTGCTACGCCTGATGTTGCTGTTGCAAGTGCTATCATTTTCTTTGATCTCAAATTGGCTAACAATGCACGGTATAAATAGGTTTTCCTAGTTCCTCCAGGACCATCAATGAAAAAGATGCCACCTGCTTCTGAGCTCACTTGGTCTAATATTAATGAAAAGGCATTATGTTGCTCTGGATTCAAGTTAAATTCTGTAGAGTAATCATCATCTGGAATATTAATAGCCATTTCATCTCTTATTTCTCTTGGATAAATGTCTGTAGCATCAAGAGAATCTGAAGGTACATGTGGCAAATCATAATTCCCAATACCCTTCCCCATACTTTCCAAGAAAATCTCTAAACTTTTTAATGTTTTGGAGGTTTGAGAACTGGTAGAACTCCCGAAATCTCTTTTAAAATCCTCGGACATTGCTTCAAAGTAAGTATCCCATAAATTCCTCACATCGGTTGGCTCGCAATAAACCAATATAGTTGCAAACAATCTTCGAAGTGCATGTGGCATTCGAAACAAATTTGCCTCATTCAAACATTCAAAAATGCTATTATCTAATTCTAGCAATCCTCTTTTTTGTGCAGATTCTTTGAAGCTTAAGAATTGTATGCCATCTACTGTTAATAGATCTTCAAATGATGTTGGCCCCTTGACATGATTTAGCAACAATCTCAAATAATATCGTTCTCCCTCAATTGGATTTGCTCCATTTATACGGCCGATTACTTCTCCTTTCTTCCTTTTATACCAGCATCTTTTTTGTCTATCCCAAATATAATGCTCCGGGAATTCTGTATAAAGAAATTCTCTAGCTTCTTCTTGGTGCTGACACATTTTGAAGAACTCTGTGAGCATTGTATTAGATATATGATCCCAACGGAGAATGTGTTCTAAATTTTGATTCTCCCAATAAGTTACAAATTGTTTATTTGGAAGGTGTAGCTGCAAGTTAATGATTGCAGGGTATATCTCATTCAAGTTGAATTCATAGATTCTCCACAACGCTTCTTGTGCAGATACCCATCTTGCATCTTGGAATTGTTGGATTTCATCAATCATATTTTCTCCATCGTTGTAAGCAATGTACACAGCGACTCTATCATGCCCCTTGTAAATATATTTGTAAAGATACTTCACTGCTTTTAAACCAGAACATATCTCAATGTTAATATGACAGTTATACCTCGAAAGAAGGTATGGATTATAAGGGACCACCCATCTGTTATCGAGCTCTGCATTTCGTATAATAACTTTTTCTTTAGTATCCCCTCTTCTATATATAGGATATCCATCTTTTGCTTGGACTGTTTTTTCACAAAATGACCGAGGATAATGATTTTTGCAACTTCCATTCACCATGCAAGGATTTTTTGCATTTTTTTCTCCACAAGGGCCATGCATCATGTGTTTTATAACCATTTCATACAGATCTGGATATTTTTCCTTATCTAGAAGTTCTGCACAAACAAATTTGTCGTATTGGTCAGCATTTGTGATCTTATATTCCAACTTTAATACAATTAGCATGTGTGCATGGGGTAACCCTCTTTTCTGGAACTCAATAACATGAACATGTGCTAAAACTTTCCCAAATATTGCTCTCTTGAATAATTGGTCTTTTAAGTCTTGCAATTTCGCTCTAAAAATTCTTGAAGTCAAATCTAGCCTATCTTGAAGACGTTGCCCTTCTTGTAGCTCATCTTGAATCTCTTTCCAATCAGGATTGCATGTCATCGTAATGAAAAGGTCTGGTTTTCCAAAACGTTGAACTAACGACATTGCATCAAGGTACCTACGGCGCATGTCTCTTGGGCCACCAACAAAAGATGTAGGGAGAACAATTCTTCGTCCAACTTGACTTCCTCTAGTTTCTCCAGCCATTACACTATCAACTATTCCTTGATAAAGATCTGCTCTGATATTTGATTGTTGCCTTCGATAATAATCTAACCGAGTAGTTTCAAGCTTTATGTACATATCTACTGCATATTGCTGCAACAACCGACCAGCTAATAGAAGTGTAGATTGCTTTGTTCCCCTTATTTGTAACTTGTGGCTATAATATTCTCTGCATGATACTTTCTTGCTACTTTCTTGTTCAACACCTATATAAGAATACGCAAAGCATAATTATAGTAAAAAAATATAAACAATGAATCTAGGTTTTGAAAATTCTTAGTGTGGTAATTTATATTTATAAATAATCATAAAAGTTACCTTCTTGTTCTTGTTCGAACATACTCTCAGTAGATGTGAAAGTTGGTATGTTTGATATATCCTTCTCCAATATATCAACATTGCTCTGCTCGTGATTGTGCTTTGCTATATTTTGCTGCCATCCGATTTCCCCTTTCGAAAAAAGAAGAGGATACTGTAATGGATCATAACAACCAAAGTAATGTCTAACTCTGTGCCTATGACCAGAGTGTGCATGTACGACAATATCTCTTTCTAATGGTGTAAGAGGATCATTCCCTTCAATCCATATAGCAGCTACTTGATCAGCTGTTGGCGAGTTATAAACTCGTTGGTCCAAACGAACATCCTTTCTAATATGGATTTGGAAATCTTGAAAAGGGTCACAATCTTTTAATCTGCGTAAGAACTGAGCATATGGATTTCCTTTAACAACTTCCATCAACTTTCTGACGATTGCTTCACTAAGATTTGCATTGTCAAGTATTTTCATTCTATTTCGAAGTTCATTATCAGTGTCATAAAAGTATAACTGGAAGTAACACGGGCCATTATCTTTTGGCAGTAAAGCTGAAAGATCATGATAAATCTGTCCTTGTGCTCGAAATGTATAAATTCCTCTTCTTGTAGATGCTAGATCCTTATCTAAGTTGACACCAAAAGTTGTGAATGAGAAAATACTATTGTAAGCACGTATGTGCTTTTGGAAATCTTCACCTTCTTCTGATTGAGATGTAAATAAAGAATATAAAGCATCTGGAACATCAATGGAAACCAATTTGACTTGTCCATTCCGGCAACAAAATGTTGGTGGTTCATATTCGAACTTCTTGGCACCACAATGAGCACAACAATGCATGTTACGTAGCTGGTGTAATTCAGAACATATTGGATCATACTGACCTATTAAGAATGTTTAAAATAAGATTAATCATCTAACTATGAACTTCTAATTACTTTTCATAAGATGATTACATAAACCTCACAAGTCACAAACCTTGATAGTCAACAACAACCATCTGAGCTTTAAGTAAACAATTAGTCCTCTGCTTTTGTCTCCTATTTCTTGTATCCTTAACCTTTTGAATATATCGCAATCTTTCTTCATCAGTAAATCTAGCATATCTACATTTTTTATCAATAACACTATCATTACTTTGCTCATTATTTCTTGTGGACGCCCTCATTTTTCTTGCATTTGCAACCTTTTGAATATAATCATTCCTTTGTTTAAGAGTTAATTGAGCATATCTACTCGTCTCACGATTACTTTGGGTAGAACTCATTTCCTATCAAGGGAAAATTGTTTCATGATTTTAATATCTCAATATACATGTATAACTTAAAGAACGAAGATAATAATAGTCAGAGGGGAAAATAAAACTTAAATGTGAACAAAAAAATGTACATTTACTTTTAATGTAATTTAAGAGTTTATTAGTATTGTTGGTGTTTTTCCACGATTTGGTTTATATTTTATCTTGAGAATACAGGACCTCAAATAATCAGAATAAGTCTTTTTTTTTTCTTTTGGGGTTTATTGGTTTGTAATCGATACTTATTGCACAACAAAAGAAACACAATGTAAACAATTAAGAGCCACAACTAATCAAATATTCCTTTAACACCTATCAAAGGGGAAAAAATATAAATAATAAAGTAATCAACACATAGATATAGATATCGAATGGGAATGTAAATATTAAAACCAGCTCACTATGTAAGAATCAAGCATACCTGCTAATGCTAAAGACCACACTTGGCCAAATAGAACTCATGCATTTGTATGCAGCATCAGGTGACATATGTTTATGCTCCACATATTTAACAAATTCTGCAAAACCAAAAATTAAATTAAAGATAAAAACTGAAGCTGCAGGTTCAAGTCCTGTCAGAGCCAATGGATCCAATAAATACATCAATTGATCTCTCCTTATTCTATGAAAGGTTTTCCTCAAACAATATAAGCCCTTACTATACATGACATTAATCACTCTTACTACGCATATCTCTGCAAGCTTGCAACAGGAGTTGCATATGTAATGCAAGTCAATGATTAGTCGGCAAAAACTAAAAACTTGAGTGAATAGTTGCAATATTTACTTGGTTTCTATTGAACTTCCATCTCCTATCTATGAAAAAAGGAAAAGAAAAGAAAAGTTACTCAGAAGCAGCATCAGCCGTCAATTCAGAAGTCCATTAAATGCTGCTTCACCATCCCTTCAAATGAATTTGTAGAATTCAATATGTTTCTTGACCCTTTGGCTACGAAGACAGTATTTGATTCAGAACTTGATATCACACTCATTCCTCTGGGCATCCAGCGTAAAGTTAGTGCATTTCCTAAGATTCTAAAAAGGTTGCAGCTGACAAAGAACACGCCTAAAGCTCTGTTTGCTAGGCATTTGCTATCAAGGCTACACCGCTTGCAACAAACGCATCATAGATATCAACATATGGTATTGTATCTAATTTGCACATCTGCCTGAAACAAAATTTAACTTGCTTTTATGGTTGTCGTAACAGTAAACTGTTCTTTCATCTTTTCAACCCATTGCAGTCCCCATTTGACTTTTGAGGCTAATTTAAATGATAGGATAACTACAAGAAGTTAAAATCCCAAAGAATATAGCTACTGGCTCATGGTATATTTTTCTATTTGTGTACATTGTTATACTGGATCTCTGCCATGCAGTTCTCTAAATTGTTAACATATTTGTTGCTGCTTCATCACTACCACCAAGCGTGTGTCTGCTGCAGGATACTTTTTGGGGGGCGATTGTGTTAAATGTGGCCTTTTGTGTGTGTAAATGGAAAAAGGTTAAGCATACTTTTGAGAAATTGGGACTTGAGCATTCGCTTTGGCTGTCCCAAAAGCTTTTCAGAATAGCTGTGATGAAAAGATGAATTAGATGCATTGGTTATCATCCAAGATAACTTGTAAGACCATACCATTACAAACTTATTCTTCTTCATCTTCCTCCTCCACCAACTCCTCCTATTTAGGTTTAAAAAATGAAAAAAAAATGAAGTTTGATGTCGAAAGTGAAGGAAGGATTATCTTTGGAGAGATAATCATGTGATTTATATTCTCACTATTTTGCAGGCTACGTGGTCTCTGGGAGGTTTGACTTCTATCCTTCCCATTTATTCTTTTTTTTTTTTTGTGGTGGGGAGAGGTAAGGCGGGTGGGAGATGATTTTTCTCTAAATGTCATACAAATGCAACGGACTGATGTACATTTTTACTTATCAAGGGTAGCTCAAAAAATTGAGGATGTATTGCAGATGAACATATAAATAGGATAGGAAGGACGAGGTAGATTGACCTTTCTTACGCTGCTACCTGACAGAGTAACATAGAAGATCAAAAGATGGACTGAATGATAATAGGTGCATCTTTGATGGGGTGGAACAGGCCCCTTTTCCTTTTAAAATAACTTTTTGCGATTATTGTTTTTCTTTTTTTGGGTCAAAGAGGCCTTTTACTTGTGTGTAGGCTCTATAGTTGAGTTTTTGGGGGTCTCTAAGGATTTCTTAGTTGTAGCTTTTCTCCTTGTAATTACAGGTTCACCCCCCTCTAAGGATATCTTGTTAAAAAACTGATGCATTAGTAAATGATATATAAAATCATTATGGATGAATGGTGAATGCAAAATATTATATTGGTTCATTGATTGAGTTCACCATAACTGATGGAATTTAGATTCAGAAAGTTCTCAGTTGGTTCCATACTCAATTATCTTTCAACTTAATGTGGACCTGACATTCAACCATCCATTGAAATAATAGAATAAACTGAACCAAAATTAGTTAATTTACTTTATTTGATTCACCGCAGTTATGTATTTTAAAGATAAGGAATCACCACCAAATGCAGTGTTCCGACTCCATTGAATTCTATAGGATCTGGGTTTTTTTTTATTTATTTATTATTATTATTATTATTTTATCTGGAAGGACTTCTACAAAGGTCTAACATGTTTATGCTTTTAATTGATAGACACAACCAGCAGAGCTTGTTCAATATATTTAGTTCAATGTTTTCTGTCGTGATCTTCTTGGGCATAAATAATTCCTCATCAGTTGTGCCATACGTCTCCACCGAGCGATCTGTTTTGTATCGGGAAAAATTTGCTGGGATGTATGCTTCATGGGCTTATGCACTTGCACAGGTATAACTTTCTTGGACAATTGTTGAGTTAAAGATATACTCAATTTGGTCAAAATTGGATAAAGGCTTGTCCTCACAATTGACTAAAAACTTAGTAAAGTCGAGTTGAATCACGTCTTGCCTAGAGTTCTTGCTAGACCTTTCAAAAATAAATGAGAATAATGCTTCATGAAGTGGATAGAACCTCTATAACAATGTATTTTTTCTCTCTAGAATAGCAGGTTTAGTTGTCATATGGTTTTTCACAATTTCTCATAACATAGCGACGACCATACTCTACATTTCTACTATACCTAATTCTTTCTTGCATCTCCTCCCTCTCCTCATTCACTAATACAGTAGCTCTTATCCATAGTAATAGCTTGTAACCTAGAGCTACCCAAACCCCCTTCACTTGGTGTCCCTCTCAGTTTTCAAGCATATGGAATATTATCAAACAAGTCATAGGAAGTGTTTTATTGTTAGTACATACTACTTATGGAATGTGTCTGATTTTATAGGTGACGATTGAGGTTCCCTACCTGTTTGCCCAAGCACTCGCATTTGGGATCATCACATATCCAATGATTGGGTATTATTGGTCAGCTTACAAGGTTTTCTGGTACTTTTATGCTATGTTTTGTTCATTGTTGTACTTCACTTATCTTGGAATGTTGCTTGTTGTAATGACACCAAGCTTTCCAGTAGCTGCAATTCTACAGTCAGCCTTTTACACAATGTTTAGCTTGTTTCTCTGGATTTATGGTTCCTCAACCGGTAAGCTACTAATCTATAGAGTCTCTGCATATCAAATCTGCCCTAGATGTGACTGAAGTTCTGTTAAATTTTAGATTATTAACCGGGATTACACTCTAAGTTTGGGTGATAATAGAATAAATAAAAAACCATTACGTGGTGTTAGTTCCATTAATCTCTGAGCTAGGAGAAGTGGACTGGGTACAGACCTAACATCCAGCTGTATTTGCACACATATTTCAGAATTCAGACTTGAACTTTATTTTCCACATTTGATATCCGGGCTTTCATCACACTACTATGAAATGGTCCTACACTACAAAGAGAAACCAAAACCCAAGATGCATGAAATTTTGTCCTTTAAGGAAATCTTGTAAAGTTTTTTTTTTTTTTCATGAAAATGTCACTTTTCAATTTATTGTTTCCCATCCTATATTTAAGTTAAACCATCAATACAAACCCCAAAATGAAGAAAAATAAAATCTTTCAAAATAA
Organism: Nyssa sinensis; assembly: GCA_008638375.1. Taxonomy (NCBI): domain Eukaryota; kingdom Viridiplantae; phylum Streptophyta; class Magnoliopsida; order Cornales; family Nyssaceae; genus Nyssa; species Nyssa sinensis. The sequence goes on from CM018050.1 coordinate 33,304,311, forward strand.
TTTTTGAGTTTCAGTTTTTGGCTGATAGGTCATTTGTGTGTGCATTGGTGGACCATAATCATTTCGGAGTTTGAATATTGGATGAAATAATTGTTCAGGATGTGAATGAGTAAAACTTTGGAAACTTGCAAATACACTAAGAACTACTATAAGAGACTCTCCCTCCAACTACTATAGGGAATGGGTTTCAGTTAGCCCTGTTTCTTGCCAGGTCAAAGGGTTTTTTTTTTTTTTTTTTAACAAGTATTATATCTCTTGCTAGGTCAAAATTTCTACAGCCCTTATCTGCATGATGGTTTAATGAAGTTCTTTTGTTTCACAATTAACAAATTTTTTTGATCAATATTCTCACACTTTCAGATACAATAAATTTTACACTTTCTCTACATGTGGTGAAGGTCATTGAGTCCATGTATTTCATCATTCATCAAAATTACGTTCTTGGTTCACGTCTGCAGTAATTTTTGTCAACAGTTTACAAGATTCAATGTGCAGTATTTCGTATATCAGGTTTCATATCATTACCTTACCATTTTGTGGCTTCCCTTTGCTTCTAAATTTCATTTTTTTACAATTACTTCTAAATACAATTTGTTTTACATTTCCAAGCCTATCTATGCATTACCAAGTTTCTTCCAAAATTTTATGCCATTGTTCCTCGGAAACTTAAACTCACCCTCCAAATAGAACAATCAACCAAGGCCCTACAAAGGCTAGAGCAGGGAGAGGACTAATTGGTGTTGTATGTGTGAAAATGTGAATGAGTCTACCAACCATCTTCTTCTTTATTGTCCTGTTACTAAAGAGGTATGGTCGTTGCTTTGGGTTATTTTTTGGAGTCCCTTTGGTTATACCAAGATCAGTGAAGCATCTTATGGCTAGTTGGGGGCCCACTTGCCCAGCTAAGAGGAAACAGGCATGTGGGCAGCACCCTTTTGTGTGACGTGGAGTTTATGTTTAGAAAGGAATCATCATACTTTCGAGGAGTTAGAGAAATAACCCATCTCTTTATGGGCAGAAGGGAAATATCCCATCTCTTTTGTCTCATGTGGATTTTTTCGGAGAGTTGAATAGTAATTAAAGGACACATCTAGCTCTTGTTGTTTTTTGTACATGGGTTATGCCCCCTCTGGTGTCTTTGTTATAAATACAGTTTATTTTACTTATCAAAAAAAAAAAAACCACCATCCTGTTATCCCTGTTGCCACGCCTTGATTCCAGTCCATTCATCTAACAATCAGTAGATATACACCCATAAAAAACAATAAAGTAATATTCAAAAGGCAACAAGAATTACATATATATATATATATATATATATTCTTGGGCACTTCGAGGTGTAATAAATGCAAATTTGGAGGTATAAAATCGGTGAACAGTATATATGGTTGGTACTTACTATATTTTGCAATACACAGATGTAAATATAAACTTAGACATAATAGTGCTATAGCTATACAAAGAAGGAGGCTGAATATTTCTTCTTTGATTATTATCGCTTGTGAACAGCATGCGCATATGTAATGCACACTGGCAAAAGCACATGTTGCATAGGAAATTTAGGATTACTTGTTTTTGTGTAGTTTCAAAACATGCAAAATAAGAGATTTTGAGAGGGGTGAAATTAAATGCTTGATATTCATTAACAGCTAGAGTTAGAGTTGTAATTAGTATAATAACCCAAGAGTTGCATAAAACTATGAGTCAAATTACGAATTCGATATTGTCGTTCCAAGACACAGGACTGTAGAGATGTAAATGACAGAATAAATAGAAACCAACTTGCAACCATCATTGGACAACATAACCATTAACTTATTGCAGTTAGTTCTGTGTGCCTTGATTCTGAATCACTAGACTATCTATTTAGATTCTCAGGCCAGGAGAGAAGTTAATGATTAAGGGATCATGCGTCTAATCATCAGTGTGTTATCACTCCAAATTTTAAGTAACATTAAGTTACTTGCTCACATCAGTCCCAGGATTACACACAAAGCATCCATCAGCACTATCTTAGAACTGCATGGAAGATTAAATGCATAAAGGTTGAACTCAACTTTGGCAGGCAAAGAAGACAACCTTCACATGCCGTTTGGTTCCTTCGAGGAAGAAAAGAAGATCAAAAATAGAGAGAAGAAAGAATTTAAAATATTTGATCTGTACCACAAGCTGCAAATTTTATCTGAATCACTCCAAATCACCTCAGATTTGAGGTGACGGTATTTGTGGACCCGAAGATATATTTTCTCTCAATTATTCTATTTCTCTTCTTTTATCTCCTCAGTAAGTAAAACAAACTGTGGAAAGGGATTTTCTTTTTCTCTAACCAATTGGTATGTTAATTTCATATTAACTTTAAAGACTGCTATGTTGCAGGAACATCTGTTCTGGATTAAATTACTAGAACTACAATAGTACCCTGGTTAATTTCCCAATGGATATCAGATATCTTACTATACAATTTTCTTTTGATAAAAAAACTTGTATGTATATTAAAGGTGCCCAAGGGGGGCAAAGCCAAAAATACAACCTACTACTAATTTTACAAAGGTCTCAAGGACCTCAAAACATCAACTATAGAATGAGCATACACAGGGAAATCCTCTTCAGCCCAAAAAAATAATAAACACAAAAAACTATCTTTAAAGGCAAAAAGGGGCAGCTCAACCCCTTCAAAATACACCGGTTCCTTTCTTTCCAAATGCTCCATATTAAGCAAATACGCGCCAATCTCCACACCTTTTTGGCATACCTCCTAATCCCACACCCCGACCAAGCCATTAGAAAATCCTTTACAAAGGCCAACATCACCCATGCATACCCAAAGATAGCAAACACAAAACACCAACAATCTCTCACCACCCAACAATGAATGAGTAAGTTTTCATGGAACTATAATTCATCCCTACCCACCAGATTCTTGAAGAAAGACCGAACAATAAATGTCTTTGAAGCCAACTTCCACACAAGTTCATCTTCCCTATCCTCAATCACATGGAATCACTAAAGATGCTCCAAAAATCTCCCCGCCTCCTCCATCTCCCAATTAAAAAAATCTCTTCTAAACTTGGGGCTCCACACCAACTCACCCCCTACCCTATTACAAGATTATATTCACTATTCTTTCATCTTTTCAACCCATTGCAGTCCCCATTTGACTTTTGAGGCTAATTTAAATGATAAGATAACTACAAAAATTTAAAATCCCAAAGAATATAGCTACTGGCTCATGGTATATTTTTCTATTTGTGTACATTGTTATACTGGATCTCTGCCATGCAGTTCTCTAAATTGTTAACATATTTGCTGCTGCTTCATCACTACCACCAAGTGTTTGTCTGCTGCAGGATATTTTTTGGGGGGAGATTGTGTTAAATGTGGCCTTTTGTGTGTGTCTGTCCCAAAAGCTTTTCAGAATAGCTGTGATGAAAAGATGAATTAGATGCATTGGTTATCATCCAAGATAACTTGTAAGACCATCCCATTACAAACCTATGGGCATAGAACATCTATAAAAGCTTAGACCATACCATTACAAACTTATTCTTCTTCATCTTCCTCCTCCACCAACTCCTCCTATTGAGGTTTAAAAAATGGAAAAAAAAAATGAAGTTTGATGTCGAAACTGAAGGAAGGATTATCTTGGGAGAGATAATAATGTGATTTATATTCTCGCTATTTTGCAGGCATCACTGCTGCTTCAGGAAGCAGCAGAAGTTAAGGATTCCAGATCAAGATCTATCAATGAAGCATAGCCCCGGTCCACCCAAGAATTATTCCCATAAAGGCTGATTCAATTTGGTTTATGTCACTTCTGGATACATTCCAACAAATAACAACAAACAGAGGCAAAGAAGAATTTACCATAACAAGCTAGCAATTATGTTTCCTGAGGCAGAATCCTTCATTGCTTAGTGTGTCTCATCCAAATCAAAGCTGTGAATTATAAGTAATTGATTGACCGTAGCCTGCAGCAGTAAAATAAAATTACAAATTAAAGCGAGTGAATAAATATTGAAGATATAATCGAACAAAGATCACATGAATCAAGAAATATTAAAGATATTTTCGAATCAAGATCCCATAAATCAAGAAACACTACACAGGGAAGTTGTACCAATTCCAGATCAAGATCTATCAATGAAGCAAAGGCCCGGTCCACCCAAGAATTATTCCCATAGAGGCTGATTCAATTCGATTTACGTCACTTTTGGATACATTCCAACAAATAACAACAAACAGAGGCAAAGAAGAATTTACCTTAACAAGGTAGCAATTATGTTACCTGAGGCAGAATCCTTCATTGCTTAGTGTGTCTCATCCAAATCAAAGCTGTGTGTCGGAGGTGTTTGATGCATTGGGAAGATGAAGATTGATGCAGGAGAAGAGTTGCTAAGTGTGTCTTATCCAAATCAAAGCTGTGTGTCGAAGGTGCTTGATGCATTGGGAAGATGAAGATTGCTGCAGGAGAAGAGTAGGGATAATAGAGAAACCGATGGACACTTCAGGGAGAACCAATTTGAACAGTCGCTGCCTTCGTCCATGGAGAATAGAGAGTGCGTATCAGACTGATTTTGAAACAGAAAGAACCGGAGCCAATTGGTCAGAGAATATGCATAATGCGGCCAAGAAGCTTAGTGGAAAAATATTGGCCGCGAAGAGATAGTAGGAGTTGCGGCAGAGAAGCTGAGAAACCGATGGACAATTCAGAAAGAAGCAATTTGAACAGTCGCTGCCTTCGTCCGTGGAGAATAGAGAGTGCGTATCAGCCTGATTTTGAAACAGAAAGCACCTGGAGCCAATTGATCAGAGAATATGCATAATGCGGCCAAGAAGCTCAGTGGAAAAATATTGGCCGCGAAGAGATAGTAGGAGTTGCGGCAGAGAAGTTGAACGGGTTGCATCGGAGAAGAAGAGAGGACGGGAGCTCAACCGTTTGTACCGGTTGTTTTGTGGGTGGGCTCACTGATTTTGAATTAATGAGGGAGTGTGATGAGGGTATTTTGGTCAAAAACGTGAAAAACATTTTAGAGGAAAACACATAAGAGGATCCATACACTTATAGGTAGTATAGAACAGTCGCTGCCTTCGTCGTGGAGAATAGAGAGTGCGTATCAGCCTGATTTTGAAACAGAAAGCACCGGAGCCAATTGATCAGAGAATATGCATAATGCGGCCAAGAAGCTTAGTGGAAAAATTGGCCGCGAAGAGATAGTAGGAGTGCGGCAGAGAAGTTGAACGGGTTGCATCGGAGAAGAAGAGAGGACGGGAGCTCAACCGTTTGTACCGGTTGTTTTGTGGGTGGGCTCACTGATTTTGAATTAATGAGGGAGTGTGATGAGGGTATTTTGGTCAAAAACGTGAAAAACATTTTAGAGGAAAACACATAAGAGGATCCATACACTTATAGGTAGTATAGAACAGTCGCTGCCTTCGTCCGTGGAGAATAGAGAGTGCGTATCAGCCTGATTTTGAAACAGAAAGCACCGGAGCCAATTGATCAGAGAATATGCATAATGCGGCCAAGAAGCTTAGTGGAAAAATATTGGCCGCGAAGAGATAGTAGGAGTTGCGGCAGAGAAGTTGAACGGGTTGCATCGGAGAAGAAGAGAGGACGGGAGCTCAACCGTTTGTACCGGTTGTTTTGTGGGTGGGCTCACTGATTTTGAATTAATGAGGGAGTGTGATGAGGGTATTTTGGTCAAAAATGTGAAAAACATTTTAGAGGAAAACACATAAGAGGATCCATACACTTATAGGTAGTATAGATATAGATATAGATATAGATATAGATATAGATATAGAAGATATAGATTTAGCGGATCGGGTCTTTAACGAGTCTTATCCGACGGATCTATATCCGACCTATTTAATTAGTTTTTAACGAGTCCGAATTGAGTCTTGTTAACATATCTGAATCTTATGTAAATGAATTCGAATCCGAGTCGGATCAGATTAGACCCGGCCTATTTATAGACCCACTTTTAATGACATTTTTTTATATATATATTATGTCTTACTTATAAAATAAAATAAATAAATCATATCACAAATAACAAAACACCGTTAAAAAAAAGTATATTACTATGCCACTATAATACCAATCCCATTTTAAGAATTTCCCCAACTTAGCTCAGCCTTTGGAATGAGTTGGATCAAACTCCAAGGCTCTTTTGTAGTGACTGTGATGCTATGAGTATGGAATATTTATTTTAACTATGACTTCAGTTAATGCATCTGGATCAATGAAAGTCCTCCTAAAATAATTGTCTTAGGTACAAGTGTGAATTCCATAAATTTGGCTCATGCGGATGCCAAAATTTGAACTGTAATCCCAAAAAACATTTGAGTTTGAGTTTTCTTAAAAGGCAAAGACAATTCTAGGAACATAGCCCTAAGACAAATAACATTAATTTCCACTGCTCTGCTTATGATTTTAGAGGAAGACTCTAAGGGGAACCCCATCCCTAAATTATTATTTTTAAGACAAATAAGACTTATCAAAAATATCTTTAAATATTTTTATTTAAGCTTTTCGATCCAACCATCTAACCACAGTTTTTCTTGGCTTTTTCCATCTTTAAACTTCACACAATCTCCAATCGTGTAATCAGTTCAAGAGTCATTTATTAATTGTTGTTTAGTAAAACATAATTTCTTGACAAGTAATTTTAAGTACGAGAAGTGTTAGCATCAATCGTGAGTGTTCGACCCTCGTGCACGTGATTACGTTTAAAATGGACGCATGTAATATACGCGCTAATTAGATCACGAATGTGGACACTCGCAACTAACGCTAGCATTCCTCTTCTAAGTATTTCCAAACTATTTTTTAAATTTATATTCCTACACATGTGGCATTGTGTTGTGACATGGCTTGTCATGCCATGTCACTTAAGGGTCTATTTTTTAAATTCTCTCTCTTTAGTATTATATTATTAATTAACTAATACAATACGTCATATTTAACTTCTCAAAACAAAATGAGAAATGTAATGTTTATCAAATTTGTATCCCGAATGATATGGTACTGATATGTAGAATCAGATTAATTACATGATTTTAAATATTATTAGTAATCTAATATTATGTTAATGCCACATTATTTAGAATACAATTTTAAAAAGTATAACATTACTCAAACAAAATATATGTTTAACCACTAACGCTAGGGGCGCCACCCTCATGTACCACCCTTTCACATGAGATTTATCCCACCATTACGAGATCACAAGTGAAATCTACCTCATGAAAGGGTGGTGTTTAAAAATAGCACATGAAGATAGCACACCTACCATTGCTCATGTCTAACTATACAAAGAACTCTCCCTCTCCACTGGAACTCTTTTTCTCTCTATCACTTTAGGTTGTTCGCCTAATTGTCCAAATTATTGTTTTCTTTCGTTGCATTTTCCCTACAGCCAAACAGATCTTTTGTTCTTATTATCCATTCATAACTTAAACATTTCCTTTAGAAGATTATCTTTTATTTTGGAAAAATAAATCTGACAGATTATATTAATTAATTAATAATGGAATTGTTGCTACACTTTTTGATCCGTTAAGATTCTGTTCTCCGTCGATGTGAAGCCTGAGATGAAATGTAATTAGAATGCCACCGGGGAAGGCTCCGGTGGTAGCCTCTCCGATGATTAAGTTAGATAGAGTGTATTACAAGACTTTAAGTAATAACTCAAGAAGTGATCCTTTTTTACGTACCTCATGGGTTTGTATTTATAAGCTGTTTATCTGCCAAAGTGGGTAGGAGTTGGTGCTGCCAAGGCATGGGTCCACTGTTACCTGACAGTGGTAATCATGATCATCCTTACTGTCACCACCTGCCTTCCTATTTTCCAGCGCTACCTGCCCCTTTGACTATTGCACATTGTCGTTTGTCTAGCCATTCCGAGGTTGGTAGGGCAAGATGACGACGACAATCTATTCGGTAGTCCAATATGTTGATAAACGAGATCGGTACCCTGGTGATTGATGCCGTCGAGGTCGGTGGGCCGATGCCAGATCGGCATACCTAGTTACTTTACAACCCGCACAGAGTATAGCTTAGACACGTGTTAGATTTTGATTGGTCAGCATAATTTTGGCATATCAACTACTCCCCCCCCCCGAGCCTTGGTTCTGAGGACACGTACAGAACTCAAGCTAGGGTTTCCAAAGGGTCACGCTTTTAGCAATTAATGCATCATTTCGCATTCCGAGGGGACAAGGAGCCGTTATTGGAATAAATGTCACGCGTATTCCCGTTTCATAAATCGAGGCCATTATTATTCAGTCGCCGTTTAGTTATTCAAGACATTAAATGATGCCTCCTTCATTTCTTATAAATAATGGGGGTACCCATTCAATTTCTCCGTTTACAACTTTCAAGCATTCTTCAGACGCGTGTGAGCGATTTTCGGCAACTTAGTGCGAATTCCGGTGACCTTGGGCAATTTTCGACCGTCGTAACCTGATTTTCCCCTCCTGCTGGTAATCTTCAATCTCTTTTTACTATTTCTTCATTCTTTTCTACCTATTTTCTCTGCCAACCATGTCTGGTTCCAACTGTGTAGTGGTTCCGGTAGAATTAGAAACAATTGGTCACAATGGTCTTTCTTCTTCTTCTTCAATTTTTTCTTCTTCTGAGTCTAGTCGAAGGTCTAGTGATAGGGAAGCCAGTGTATTTGGCCGGTCGCAGAGAGAAGAGGGGGAGAGTGCTATGACCAAAGGGGTGTTAAAGGCCATTAGAAAACAATATAAGTTCCCAAAGAACGTCTCCTGTAGGATCCCCAAACCCTTAGATCATCTCTCTGACATTGATCTAGGGGAGATCTGTGTCTATCTTGAATGGTTCGAGATAGGCGTACGTTTTCCTTTCCATCCTCTTCTCATAGAATTCTTTTCTTGGTTTAACGTTTGCCCTGCCGAGCTGAACATAAACAGCTGGTGGCAACCTTTGGCCTTTATAGTTTTAAGTCATCAGAATGGGGTCCAGGTAGATCTGGACCTCATTTGTAGTCGGATGGATATGAAGTACCTCAGTTCTGAGGGACTTTACTACATATCCTTTGATCAAAGGTTCAGGCCTCTGACTTCGGTACCCTCTTCTAACAAGACATGGAAGAAGTGGTACTTCTTTATCGGGGGAGGCTGGGAGCGTGAAGATTTTGAGGGCCATTTGAGTCTCTTTCCTCGGCACACCAGTCCAAATGGTGAGTCCTCAAATCTGAGTCTCTTTCCCTTCATTCTTTTATCTTACTCTGATTATCTTATTTTATGTTCTTGCTGGATTAGGGCATGAATATGATAGCTTCGTGTCCTCCATCTATGCTCTCACTGACCATGTCACACTTGAGGAGTCTACTCTATGCTAATTGTTACTGAATCTCGTCTAAGCCGCCATCATTTTTCTGCTTCTGCACCACTTGCCGATGCGAATGTTGTCCAAAGACAGCCGCAACAATCCAATAATAGGGGGCGAGGTGGCTCTCGTGGTAGAGGCCGCTATAACAATTCTCGGGGAGAGGTTGCTTCCTCCTATAATCGCAGTGACACATATACTTCTTCTACAGTTGTGTGTCAAGTTTGTAGGAAACCTGGCCACTCCGCTTGCAAGTGCTACCACCGCTTCGATCTCATTTATCAGGATCCTCCTCGTTTTCAAAGTAAACAAGCCTTGGTTGCAGCTAATAATGGCGGTTGGGAGAATGACTGGCATGCGGGCACAGGTGCCACTCACCATATCACACATGATATGGCCAATCTGAACCTAAAGAGTGATGACTATGATGGTACAGACCAACTTCAAGTTGGCAATGGTCAAGGTTTGCGTATCTCTAAAACTGGAAATTCTACTTTTAATACATCATCTTATTCTTTTGTGTTAAATCAAGTCCTCTTGGTCCCTCAAATTCAGAAAAATTTACTTTCTGTTCAAAAATTCTGTATTGATAATAATGTTTATTTCGAGTTTCATGACAAATATTTTCTTGTGAAGGATTACTCGGCGAATGTCCATCATCGAGACCAAGTCAGTAATGGTTTATACCATTTTTCCAACACCAACATTCATCCTCAAACCCTTTCAAGTATTCGTGTTTCTTTTGATCAATGGCATTGTCGACTTGGCCATGTTGCTCCTCAAGTTTCAACGTGTTCTGTCTTTCAATAAGCTTCTAGTTGATAAAATAAAGAGGAACATTGTGTGCCCCGACTACCAATTAGTCAAGAGCCGTGCTTTGCCTTTTAACACTTCTAATTATGTTTTTTATGCTCCATTAGACTTAATTTTCACAGATGTATTGGGTCCGGCAACTGTAGCCTCTATTATTTTAGCTTTCTGGATAATTATTCAAAATTTTTATGGTTATTTCCAATTAAATTAAAGTCTAATGTTGAGCATGTTTTTCTTCAATTTCAATGTTATGTGGAAAAACATTTTGAACATAAAATAAAGGCCATACAATTTGATTAGGGTGGTGAGTATCGTAGGCTACATAATTATTTTCAAGAAAATGGCATTGCACATCGTCTAGCCTGTCCTCATACTTACCAACAAATGGGCTCAATTGAACCAAGGCATAGACAAATTGTTGAAATTGGACTTAGTATGTTATCACATTCGAATTTACCTCTAATTTACTAGAAAGACCCCTTCTACACTGCAACTTATTTAATTAATCGTCTGCCCACACCATTATTAACAATTTGTCACCTTATGAAATGATCTATCACCGAGTCCCTGATTTTTCTTTCTTACGGGTTTTCGGATGTGCATGTTGGCCTAATCTTAAGCCATATAACAAACATAAATTGGATTTTCGAAACAAATCATGTGTTTTCATTGGCTATCGTGTTAATCACCATGGGTACAAGTGTCTTGACTTATCAACTGGTTGAGTTTATGTGTCTCGTCATGTAATCTTTGATGAAAATGTGTTTCCTTATCAGAAAAATACCTCACCCACACCATCTTTAACGTCCAACTCGTTCACACATGTCGCCTTGCCTTTACATCTCAACTTAACCCCTCTTGCCAGAATTGATAATATGCAATCCAGGATCTTACCACCTAAAAATAATCTTAATGTGCCTCTAGTGTCTCACTCTGTAGGAGCAGATGAAGAAGCACCTGTCAGGCCTGCTAATTTTGCCTCCCAGTCCGTCATAATAGTTGTTAATACCTCTCTACCCTCAAGCATACCAGAGGATACAACTCAACAAGCCTCGGATCCTACTGTTACACAAAACAGCACCAAAATGCATGCCATAGTTACCCGATCAAGGAGCAATATTTTTAAACCAAAAGCCACCTATGATGATTTTGTGAGGTATCCCCTATTGAAAGCCTTACTTAGCTTCCTTGATTCTGTTGATGTAGAACCATCGTGTTATAGTGATGCAATCAAATCACCACACTGGCGTGCAACAATGAATACTGAGTTCGATGCCCTTTTACGTAATGGGACATAGTCATTAGTCACACCACCTCTAAAGGCCAACATAGTTGGTTGCCGATAGATATACAAAATTAAAAGACATGTTGATGGTTCCATGGAGCGGTATAAAGCGAGGTTGGTTGCCAAAGGATTTCATCAGCAAGAAGGTGTCGATTTTAATAAAACCTTTAGCCCTATCGTCAAGCGTGCTACAATTCGAATTGTCTTGTCCCTGGCTATCTTTTTTAACTGGCAAATTAAGCAAATTGATGTACACAATGCATTTTTGCATGGAAAATTGGAGGAAGAGGTATATATGGCACAACCTCAAGGCTATGTTCATCTGTAGTATCCTCATCCTTTGCAGGTTACATAAGTCATTATATGGCCTGAAACAAGCTTTGAGAGTTTGGTTCTCTCGTCTAACTAATAAGTTACAAGAGGTTGTATTTCGTGATAGCAAGGCCGACACTTCTCTTTTTATTTGGTGCAAGAATGGTGTTCGGGTCGTGATTCTTATTTACGTTGATGATATTATCATCACGGGTAATTCCAGTCATGCCATACAACATGTAATTCGGGCCTTGCATTCTGATTTTACAGTTAAAGAGCTTGGTGACCTTAGCTATTTTTTGGGGGTAGAAGTCTTGCGCTCAAGAGAAGGAATGTATTTAACTCAACGTAAGTATGTGGCTAATCTTCTAAAACGCACTCACATGGCAGCAGCCAAGCCGTGCACGAGTCCTATGTCAACTAACTGTCAACTATCTACAACTGAGGGCGCTAAATGTTCAGATCCTCATCTCTATAGATAGGTTGTTGGAAGCTTACAATATTTAGCTTTCACCAGGACCTGATCTTGCTTTTTCAGTGCATAAAGTAAGTAAATTCATGCATAACCCGTTGGAACCACACTGGCAGGCTGTAAAAAGGATTCTACGTTTTCTTAAACATACCATATTAACGGGTTTGTTCCTCAACAGGTCATCTAATTTTTCAATTCAAGCTTTTTCAAATTCCGATTAGGACAGTTGATCGAGATGATCATCGATCAGTAGGTGCATATTGCATTTTTATGGAACAATCTTATTTCCTGGAGGTGCAAGCAACAATTCATAGTTGCCCGTAGTAGTACCGAAGCTAAATATAAGTCACTTGCAAATACAACTTCATAATTACAATGGTTGCAATCGCTTTTATGTGAAATTGGCCTTAAGATTCTGAAACTACCTGTGTTATGGTGTGACAATATTGGAGCCACATACTTGGCTGCTAATCCTATGTTTCATGCTCGTACAAAGCATATCAAGATTGATTTCCATTATGTGCGTGACCAAGTTCGAAGAAAGCGGCTTAATGTTCAGTCTATATCTAGTAGAGATCAACTTGCTGATTCATTAACTAAGTCAGTGTCCCCTCAGCAAATTTCAAACCATCTTGGCCAATCTGAATGTTCAAACACTACCCTTCAGACTAAGGGGGCGTGTAGAGGAAAATGTGGAGCTGAATAACAAACTTATATATCTAGTAGGTGCATATTGCATTTTTATGGAACAATCTTATTTCCTGGAGGTGCAAGCAACAATTCATAGTTGCCCGTAGTAGTACCGAAGCTAAATATAAGTCACTTGCAAATACAACTTCATAATTACAATGGTTGCAATCGCTTTTATGTGAAATTGGCCTTAAGATTCTGAAACTACCTGTGTTATGGTGTGACAATAATGGAGCCACATACTTGGCTGCTAATCCTATGTTTCATGCTCGTACAAAGCATATCAAGATTGATTTCCATTATGTGCGTGACCAAGTTCGAAGAAAGCGGCTTAATGTTCAGTCTATATCTAGTAGAGATCAACTTGCTGATTCATTAACTAAGTCAGTGTCCCCTCACAAATTTCAAACCATCTTGGCCAATCTGAATGTTTAAACACTACCCTTCAGACTAAGGGGGCGTGTAGAGGAAAATGTGGAGCTGAATAACAAACCAAGCAAGTAAAGCCGTAGCTGTCAACTAGAGGAGAATTAGGAGGACAACTAATCCAATCTTCTGCTATTGTTTAAATTTTGAAAAGATATTCTTTTATTAGTTAAATTTTGAAATATCTAGAAGATAACTACTCTATTGTACTGTAACTCTATAAAGAGTTATCTGTGTATCATGTTTCAGATATTAAAAAATATCAATTCAACAACTTGAACAATTTAACTATCCTCTGTTTCTTAATCTCTTTTACTCTTATCACTTCAATTCTCTTACACGTTCTAAAGAAAATGTCTCTAAATATTTTTCAAAGCCTACAAATTTATTCATATTATCCTAATAATTTGTGCAAATATTTATATATGAATTATATGAACCAATCAAATCATAAAAATGCACATCAATGATTAACCAAAGTGACGCTTAAATAAAAAATCGAATAATGTTGCAACCCCAATCTAAAATTTATCAAAAAGTCAATTTCATATGGAAAAGTTATAAAAATATTGCAAACCCCTGTATCTAAATTTGTTATAGTTAATGGTGGGCACGTCACTTTTCACGAATAATAATATTTAAAAATTTATATCATTATATTCTTATAATTTTCATAAACTCACATACAATATAACTCATTATCACATGCCCCAATTACAAGTCTACCGTATAAATACAAATACAAAAATATGGATGATAAGTCCTTAACTCTCAAATTTTTTTTTAAATAGAACTGATGTGACACTGCCACATCAGATCAGCACAGAAATGACATAATCTCGTGGCCATAAAACATTACTTACTGCAGACTCCAGCTCACATTGTCACACTTTACTCCATCATAATTATGTTTTTATATATATATATATATACACACACACGCCTACACAAAATGGCATTCCAAGTTTACTCTTCTGATTGGAGAATGGAGATTTAGAACTTTAATTTTTCTTTTATGGCCTGATCAACAGATAATGCTAGATTATAACATATAATAGTAATTATCAATTGAGACGTGGGCATCTTAAACACCTGAGATTATCATTGAAATGTCACCGTACACGTGTTGGCCATCATATGGTTTTGATAATTACAATGCGACGCGTGTGTATGGTGTGACCGCCAACGGCCGCACCTACTTTCAGTGGCTCCCCTTATCGATTCCACCAAAATCTTTTTGCCGACACCACACTTTCCAGAGATAAAAAGTTGAAGGAATTTTGCAAAGAAGCCCCTTGCCATTGAGTTATATGTAGATGGCCTCTTGACTTTCGTGATTTTCGTAATATACCCATGTATTAGATAAACCCTTCCACATGACTTCCTCTTGTAATTCTTTCTTCACCATATGTCTAAATAAAACTTATAAATATTAAAATCAGAATAAAAATTACATAAGAATTGAGAACTACAAAAACCTCTAATCTTAAAAAAAGTAATATAAAAAGTTTAAAAATTACTGTTATACTTTTTTTTTAAAAAACTTCATTAGTTTCTTAATCCGTAATAATTTAAGATGCATCATAAAAAATAATTGAATTAGATATTTTTATATTGCCTTTTAAACATATATTTACTAATATTTATCGCCTTTTAAAAAAATTAATTCGATTTATATATTTGGTGTCAAAAATAAAAAGATAATGTCCCTGAAATTAAATTTTTATTTAGTAACAATTAAAAAAAAGAAAATATTAGAGATAGTATGAAATTATTTTTAGTTTTATATGTAATTTTCATTTCTTTTCTCTTTTTTTTTTTTTTTTGAGTTCTAAAACCTCTAAAAAAAACATTCAACCTAATTGTAAAGTAGTTCGTTCTACACTTGATGCCTAAGTTTAACAAGTGCAACATTCAATGATCTGCTTGGAAAATTGATCCTAGGGTTACTATGCCTAGCCTCTCTCCCACTTATCCAAAATAAAATGAATAATAATAAATGAAAATTATACTGGATACCTTACATAGTTTATTCGATTTTTTACTTAATCATCTTTACTTTAAAAGTAAACAAACATAGCCCAGGTGGTTTTAAAACTAAAACTCACAAGTTTACCTATTCTTGAAATTGAGAGTGTGTTTCTTTAAAAGTAAACAAACATACAGTTTTAAAACTGAAAGTACACAAGTTTACCTGTTCTTAAAATTAGATGTAGGACCCAAATACTTTGATACCAAATTGTTGAATAAAAAAAGTAAGAGAAGAAATAAAGTGAATAAACTAATATATTTTATTGAAAAAAATCTCACACACTATTATTATTTCAGCAATCTCTGATAGCCATCACATGGCCCTCTTATTCTCTTGGTCACCACTTTATTATTTTTGTGGATATATAACTCCATATGACAAAGACCCATATATATAACATTGACTCTAAGTCCTATATTGATTAGGACATCTAATCTTATACAAACTAGTATATTTATTTAACTATAATTAGAAAACTAACTCTCATTAGAATATTAGTCCAACTAATACTAGGACTATCTAAAAAGTCTCCAAATATTATTAGGACTCAATAAACCAAATTAAGAAACTTTCTAAAATTTATAGGCTTGGTTTAATTAGTCAACATTGGAGGTATGTTTTTTTAATTTTTAAAATATTAAGAATATATTTATTCACTTTCAAAGTACAAGAGGGTTAACTAAAAATTAGGATAAACTACCGAAGATATCCATATAATTTATCCTAATAATAATAGAAAATTGGGAAGGTGACATTGGTAGGAAGGGTACAAGTGAAATGATTTCATGTTACAGGGTCTACAAAGGAAGAACATAGAAATAAGTGGTCAATTAGATTTTAAAACCAAAATTAAAATTCAAAACAAGGACCTTTTAATGTTACATTGCATCCCATACTACATGCATGTGTGGCTCATATAGCTTCAACCTTAATTAAGTATAGACCACATTGAGACCAATGCTTAAACCCTCTTCTCTTTTCTTCTTCCTACTCTTCTCTCCCCCCTCTTCACCATACTGTTCTAGTGTTGTTCTCACATCCTAAAATCCTAACATGTTGAATGATCAAAGGGCTATCACCAGTAGAGAAGATCAAGATCATGATGATGATGAACACTTCAGGGACATCCATGCCCTAACCCCACCTCATCCTCTACCGGCTAATCGTGGCCGTCAAAGAGAAACTTGGGAAACAAGTAGCCATAGATCATCATCTTTATCTGTAGCTAGCGAAGGAGCTTCAATCGAAAATTTTACTACCATCAGCAGGGAATTCAATGCTCTAGTGCTTGCAGGATCGGTGACAGGTAACAACGATGGCTCGAGCAATGAGAACAACTTGGCTAGGATTGGAGAGGAAGAAATGCACGAGGAAAACAACCCATTGGCCATGGTACCGGATAATAACTTGTTGGACCTTGTGTCGTTCCATAGACAGAGTGGCTTTTGGACAGCTAATAGTCACAGTGAGGTGTCAGTACAGGGAGTGAAGAAGGAGGAGGTGGAGTCGAAGATATCAGCATGGCAGACTGCTAAGATCGCAAAGATTAACAACCGGTTAAAGCGCCAGGAAGCGATAATCAACGGTAGGGAGAGTGAACAGGTTCAGAAGGCAACTTCATGGATGAAGAAAGTTGAGGTAGTATGAAGAATTTAACTCCATGCATGTTTACTGTTTTCATGTGCTTTTCCGTGCGCGCGCTGCATATATTGTAGAAGAATTGTCCAACATCATATATATATATATATATGTGTGTGTGTGTGTGTGTGTGTGTGTATCATCATCATCATTTGAACTTGATTGGTCTACTTAAAAATTGGCATATCTAACTCAAGTTTGGTAGAATTGCAGAATTTAATTGCCATATGATTCAACCTTAATGGCGGACCTCCAGACTCTATAACACAATCAACTATAAATCTCAGCTAATTACTGTTTATCTGACTTAACTAATTTTTGAAAGTTACGCTAATGTGTCCCCTTTCCGAGAATCAAAGCATCTTTATGTTTTCACAATTTACTTGTGTTGCCCGGCCTCACGTGTTGTGCACATGCAAGTGTGGGCTTTCCCTTTTGGGACTAGCTTCCTTTGAATCACCACTGGTCTGATAAAATACAAGTGTCCTTCCTGCTGTAGAAAAATTAAGCATTTTCCTTTCAATTAGCTGATTCAAAAGCATCTTCTTTTTCATTTACCTTAACAAAAAGCATCCAATTAATTAGCATTATCTCATTAATTATTTGTTTGTTTTTGACTTATGTAGAGGAAGTTGGAGGAGAAGAGAGCAAAAGCCTTAGGAAAAGATGCAGAATGAGGTAGCGAAAGCACATAGGAAAGCAGAGGAAAGGAGGGCATCAGCAGAGGCCAAGAGGGGAACAAAAGTGGCTAGGACTCTTGAAATTGCCCACTTAATGAGGGCTGTTGGAAAAGCACCTGCCAAGAGGTCCTTCTTTTAAGACCTACTATAACCCCCATATTTTTTCAAAAGAGTTCGGAGTTATGGACACAATAAGCATCCCTCAGAGTAAAGGTCCCTTAACTTTTGAAATAGAGGGTACCTACCCTACATAAGTGAGGAATTGCAGAGTTGCACCAAAAAGATATGGAACTACGAACTGTTGGCTGAGTGATTTTAAGTGTGAGAATTTTTTACAAGGTTTGTTAGTGATAGTATTGAACCAACTTTCATCTCTTGTACAATTTTTTTCTTATTCCCCATACCTGTGTGTTTGGATCAGTTTAATGGATATTAAAAGAGTATTTTCAAGCTTAAAACAGACTATTTTGATAAATTAGGTGTTCGATTCAGCTTATAAAACATACTTTTCAAGATTGCAGTAAGCCCAAAACGAAGCATTTTAGTTAAGTTGCTAAGAGAGACTTTTTCAAATCGAACTTTTCCACCACTCGTCCAAACAAGCCCTTTAACAATTTTGTGCATCTGCTACTTAACATCTATATGCTAGAATACCATGTCAAACAGAGCGAGCTATTGTAACAATTGTCAGCCAGTGAAAAATATGTCCAACAATAGCTATTGATCAACAATGGTAGAACAACTTATGATTACATGGTAGAAAATAGACTCTTAACATATGATTACATTATAGTTCTTACATTCATTGTCCCTAGAAAACAAATTGCTTTTGGATTATGTAAACATATTGTGACATGTATTTGTAACCCCTTAAAGAATATGAAGAACAGGCCATTGTATAGAAACCCAGGAGATGACTCATCAATCAAATAACGAGTAACTCAATGAAAAATCTCAACATATCAGAGTTTTAGTTCCAACTTGCCTGGTTCACCGAGTCAAAGCAAGTAAATGACTGTCAAGATATGTGATTTTGTTTCCATGTTGTCTTGCTTTACTATGAAGTCACTAGAGGGATTCAGGCAGGAAAACAATCCAAAATAACGATTTTGATGAGAAGTTAAACAGTGAAAAACTAAGTTAAGCATGCTAGGTTCATGATATGTTTGGTGTCCTAGACCCATAAGTCATTTGAATAGGTCCTTGCAGGATAGCACCTTAAACATTGGACCAATTGTGACAGGCTCTGCATCTGGTTAGCCCGAACCTAGATAAAAGAAGGATTAATATTCTTGCCTTTGCTTTGTAAATGACTCACTGTAAAGAAAATCAGTAATCACACTAGAACTAGTGGTTACCTTCTAAGATGTAAAAAATATTTTTAAAGCCCTATAGAGACCTTTGAATTCAAATCACTACTAAGACTAACTAATTGGATGTTCTTCCCTATTTTCATCTGATAGGTAAGACATGCACTATTAGGAAATTTAAGTTACGATCGTTGTGAAATTTTCCTCTAATATTGTATGTGCTGGCAATTAATCAAAGCTCTCAACCTCCACAACTAGGGAATTCCGCTTTTACTCCATTACTCTGAGCTTCTCAAGTAGAGTTGCTCTGAGTTTTGAGCTTACTCAAGAGTGCATCATCAGCTTGCATAACACTCTTCTCTTTTTTGCACAATTTGAGTTTGTAGCTAAACTCAAATTCGCATTTTTGAGCTTGAATGATTCTAAATACAACTACTTGTAAGCAATATGTATATCATCTTCTTCTCCATCATTCTCACTCTCGCTTTTTGAGAAATCATCACCATCAACGTCTTGTTCACTCTCAACAGGGGGTACTGAACAATGAGTATTTTTTGTGATGACTGTGAAGGCTAAGAATTGTTGTTCTTCTTCAAATTCATCTTCATCTTCACTACCCTCATCCTCCTCACCTTCATTATCAATCAAGGTGGATTTCATTGTCCTATTATTGTTCTTTCTATTCTTGCTCTTGTTTGGACAATCACCTACTAATGCATCCAAAATTATGACAATGAGGATTACTTTGATGATTGATTGGAGGACCTTCTCCTATCACTAATGGTGGAGGAATTTATTGACTTGCCATTGAAGTTGCTAGAACTACTTGTTGGCCTTTTACTTGAACTTCCATGATTTTTAGAATTTAGATTTCTATTCTTCCAAAATCTATTAAACATTTTCACAAAGAATGCAATCTCATCATCATTGAGAGATGCTCACTCGATGCCAGAATTCTCTTCATCTTCCTCTGAACTGACTTAAGTGCAAGACTCTTTGCTTTGTAAGTTGTCTACGTGTCAACTCATAAATTTGAAGAGACCCCACTAATTCGTCAACTGCGAGAGAGTCAACATCCCTCTCTCTTTTCCATGATAGTGACATTTAATTGAAATCCCTCAGTTAGAGATCTAGTGACATTTAGTTGAAATCACTCAGTTAGAGATCTCGATATTCTTCTTATAATTTTAGATTCCTCTATCTTTTCTTCAAGGTTGAATGAAGTATTCACAATATCACTTAGTTTTGCGTAAAAGTCCGAAAAGGATCCAGACTCATCCATTCTAAGTGTTTCGAACTTGGAGGTCAACATTTGAAGCTTAAGACCTCTTGATTGTAGTTGAACCCTCATGTGTAGTTTGCAATATGTCCCAAGTTTCCTAAGTAGCAAAATAATATCTGGAATTAGACAGTGCATAAGTTCCGTTTGTTATACTGCACCCAATCATGCTAGTAGCCCATGACTAAGAGGTCAATAGCTTCTCAGAAGAACTTGCCAGATTATCTCCCCTATAGAGTTAAAACTGAAATTCTCATAGAGCTAGAAGTCGGATGCTGACAAAATAAAGATGCTATACTAGCTTTCCATGGAAATGCTAGAAAAAAAAACCTTTACCATAAAATTTCTGAACTAATCTTGTAGGTAATTTGTGAACATGATCGAGAGGTCCTGATTCAAGAAACACAAAGTGCCCATAAACCTCTCGTTTAACATTTTTTCTTGCTATAAACTAATAGACTAATGCAGGCCTTATTACTAACTACAGTTGATGAAATCTCTCCATATTTTTTTATGGAGTTGTCAATTATAGAACAGAGGAAGTAGTTAACCCCCCCCCCCCCCCCCCAAAAAAAAAAAAAAAAAGCAAAAGATGTACAGACCAAATTCCGATAAAAGCCCAAAACTTGAGTATGTGGCAGGGGACAGCGATCCATAGCTGCCGAAAAATGAAGCAACATCAAGTCATCCACGGAGTTGAAGAGTGTAAATTATAAGGATATAAGAAAAGAACACACTTTATCATCTAAGGTCACAAGCTAGGTGTATTAACTTATAATAAAAAAAAAACAAGCCTCTAACACTTTCCCCCCCCCCCCCCCCCCAAAAAAAAAAAAAAAAACAAAGACCAAAAACCAAAAACCAAACTGCCTGAAAAACAAAAATTCACACTTGTAGACTCCTTATACTATTACGAGTTCTATCATCAACCCCACATGAAAAACAAATTACACAGGAGAAATGACTAACAGGACACGAAATGTCCGGGAGTGTCGGTGTGTGACACAGACACGTGAATTAAAATAGAATGTCCATGCTTCATAGATAGACAATATTCATAGCATGCTTTCTCTGACCCTTGAATCTCCTAAGTGTAAATCATAGTGCAGTTAAAATATACGAGCATTTGCAACTGTAATATTTTTTCTTTTTGGAAACTATGAACTAGTTTTAGTTTTTCATCATTTTTTTTGTACACAAGTGGAATGGTTGACTATACTTATTCTCGAGAGCATCCTTGAGCCATACCATCCTGCTTTTCCTCCAGTCTTCACCCAGCTAACTCAGACGTCTCTCTTATCAACTCTGATGTGTGATTACACCAATCCTTAAAATGTTGAAGACTTGAAGCATTAAGACAAAAGGTTTTGAATTGCAAATACCCAAAAGCCAGTGAAATTCTGGTATACTGTTGTATCCATGGATCCAAATCCAGAAAAAATGATGATTCTTTTTGCTTATTTGTACTTAAACAGATTCCAAAATCAGCTGAAAATCAGTCCCATCATCACAAATTTGTTTCATCTCAACCTTAAGCAGCTCCAATTTTGCATAAATATCTCTACTTTTTGGGTGGTCTTTGCTACTTGCCACAAACAGATGGGTCTTCTTATCAATCTCAATCCAGCTGCATCCTGCTTCTTTCCTAATCTTCAAGTCATTCATTATGGTTCTTACCCTTGCTGCCTCATCTAGCATTCCCCCTCCCGCATACATATTTGAAACAACCATATAAGAGCCTGCTTCTTTGGGTGACAGATCAAGCAAATGTTGTGAAGCTATCTTACCAAAACTCAAATCCCCACCTATCTTACATGCATGGACCAGAGTTCTCCAGAGAAGAGGGGAGTCTGAAAATGGGCTTTTGTTAATGAAATCCATAGCTTCTGCAAAATGCCCAGCTCGACCTAAAAGACCAACCACGCAAGCACAGTGTTCAAATACTGGCTGAATTCCATATTTCACCTCCATTTCATTGAACAAGCAAAGCCCATGGTCCCATAAACCGGAGTAACAACAAGCTTGAAGAACACCCACTATTGTAATCTCATCAGGAATAAATCCTTCTTCTATCATTTCTTCAAAGAGCATGACTGCTTCCTCACCTTGCCCATGAAGGGCATACGCAGAGACCATGGCATTCCAAGATATTGTATCATGGTCCCTCATACCACTAAACACTTGATACGCATCTTCAATGCTTCCACATTTGGCATACATGGTTATTACAGCATTACCTACAGTAAAGTCATCTTCAAATCCTAATTTGATGGTGTAAGAATGAAGAGTTCTCCCTTTACCTAAACAGGCTTGATCAGCAGCTAAAGTAAGGAGTTGAGCAAAAGTTACCGAATCCGGTTTTATACCAGCTAATCTGAGTTGACTAAACAAAACCATGAAATCTTCATCACCACCATCTCTCTCTGTAAATCCAACTAAAATTGCATTGAATGATGTAGTGTTCATAACAGAGAGACCATTAAAAACCAATCTTGCGGATTGAAGGTTCCTGCATTTGGCATATAAATCTATCAATGCAGTCCCGACGTTAATATCAGAAAGAAAACCAAGCTTTATAACAAATCCATGGATTTGAAGTCCCAACCCCAAATTCTTGCATTCTGAACAGCCATCAAGCACAGTGGCTAAACAACTCGAATCAATGTATATCCCCAGGTCAAACATGTCTAGGAATCCACCAAGGGCCTTCTCACCACAGCCATTCTTCACATATACTGATAGAAGTGCAGTCCAAGAAACCAAATTCCTTTCATCCATTGCATGAAACACACTCTCAGCCTCTTCAACCATCCCATGCTTTCCATACAATGTAATCATTGCATTTCCAACAGAGGTTTCACCCATTAAACCATGCTTACTGGCACATCCATGTAACTGCCTGCCTACCCTCCTCATACCATTATCTCCATTGCAAGCACTTATTAAGTTGGTAAATGTATAATCATTTGGCTCCAAACCCAAAGACAACAAATCATGAAAGAGGCAAATCGCTTTCTTCCCATGTCCCATTTTCCCATGTTCTGAAATCATAAAATTGAAACACCGAATATCCTTGTAAGTCAAATCATTGAACAATTTCACTGCATCACCCAAGTAGCCACTTCTTGAATACATGGAAATCAAAGAAGTAGCAACAACAACATCCTCACAAAACCCCTTTTTTATGACAAAACCATGAATCTGTTCCCCTCGAATCCAATCTTCTGGCAGCTCACACGCCCGTAAAATTACTGAACAAGTATGCTCATTGAACTCTTCTTGTAATCTATGCATATCATGAGCTATTCGGAAAACAGATTCGACATCATTACTTTGTGAATACCCATTAATTAGAGATGTCCATGTGATTGTGTTGCGATCAAGCATTTTATCAAACACCAATTGTGCATCATCCAATCTACTAAATTTAGCATACATATTTATGAGATTATTGCCTCGAAAGGCATCATTTTGATAACCTGATTTCACCAAATACCCATGAATGGCCTGAGCCACAATAAGATCTCTAGACCCAATTGAAATTTGAAGGAGCTGAGGCCAGTCATCCAAGAGAGAAGTTTGGTCACAAGCCGAAAGCCTAGAATTTACAGATAGTTGGGTTGTTATGAGGTTCGAGTCTTGTTTATTATAAAAGAGCTTACAGGACGACTTAAAGCTGTTATTGGGTGGTTTTGTTTTCAATGGAGGGACGGCATTTTGGGGCGTTGAAGGGCATGGAAACAAGGTGGCGGGGCAAAAAGCATACATGGAATTCTGAAAAATGGTAGAAATACTGGGCTTAAGGCTCCAATAAGCGATCTGGTGATAGCGGCCGTTGGCGTTAAGTAACAGTTTTGTTATGACATGGAAATTTTGTTTTATTATTATTCTTGATCATTAAATTTTATTCATTATTATTATTATTATTATTATTATTATTTAAAATAAACGAATGAATGTATGGTATGTGGTTATATATATAGGTGTGTGTGCATATATGAATGTGTATAGATTATATATATATATATGTGTAGCATATGTGTATGTATATGGAGATGTGTATATATATATATAAAACAGTGCACAGTGCACTGTGTGTGCCGTGTGTGTGTGAGTGTGTATTGAGTGTTACACACTCAAAAGGGGCATGGGTTGAGTTGGTGTGTGTAAGTGAAATTCAGGGTATGGGGGTGGCAGGTGCAGGTCTGGCCAGAGGTTAGGTTTAGTCTTAGGGAAAGAGAGAGAGAAATGATAGGGAGAGAGAGAGTGACTTTGTGTATATGATTGTGTGTCTCGGGTGAGAAGAAAAGAATAGGAAAGAAAAGAAAACTGAGAGCAAGGGGGAGAGAGATTTCTGAAAGGGCAGAAGTAGATCAAGAGGAACCGAAGGGAGAGAGGAAACCTGCACAGGGAGAAAGGCCGAAATCATTGGTGAGTGGGCTGCTTCTGTTTTATTTTTTTTTTAAGCATGTTAACTGATTTAAATTGTAGGATCTTAGAGAGCATAATGTAGGGATCATTTTGCAAAAAGAATGAGAAGAAATGAGTGAGGGAATAGGGAGAAAATCCAAGTTACAGGTCTCAGCCATGGAGGTTGGACCTTGTTATTTTATGTGTAGAACTCTATTCAAATGGTCCTAAAATAATCATATGAAGTGCAGAAAAAGAATAGGAAAAGAAAGAAGGAAAAACAATAGGAAAATGAGCATGAAATGAGAAAATTTCAATCGGCCGGAAAACTGAGAGGGAAAGAAATGAGGTAGATTCACTCCGTTTAAATGGCCCCAAATTATGTTATAATGTTTTAAAAACATTGTGGGTTAGTTAGGATTGGAAATGGCTTTGAAAACACCAAAAAAAAATCAAGTTTAAAAACTTGATTTTTGCAGTTTCCGGCGACGTCGCCGGAGAAGGTGACCGGAGACCTGCCGGAACCCTACCGGAAAAACGGGGGGGAGATGAGGGCTGTTCGGGTCCGGATCCGGGTTCGGTTCGGGTCGGGTCGTGCTTGGGCTGACCCGCCCCTGCCACGTGTCGCTCACTGGTTTTAAATTAAAAACTAAATTGGGGCGTTTGGTTACGGATATAAGAAATTAAAAATTTTAAATTAAAATAGGAACAGGGATATCCTATCCCTATTCTGGATAAGCCCCTGTTTGGTTAACCTGATTAGGGATAGTAAATTAAACTAATTTCAATTTGAACCTTGAACCTTTTGGAAATTGAACCTTTACCCTGAACCTTTTGGAAATTGAACCTTGACCCTGAACTTTCGAAAATTACATTTTAACCCCTGAACTTTGGAGAAATTACAGTTAGGCCCACCAGAATTAAATATTAATAAAATATTAATTTAATTAATTAAATATTCTAAAATATCCCGGAGTCCAAATGGGACAAGTCATTAGTGTATTTTGACTATCTCGGCCATTCTGAGACCAATGGTGAGGTCCATTTTACGAGACGGGGTCCCGAAAAATAAAAGACACGTAGCAACACATAAAATTACCAAAATACCCCTGAATTGAAATACAGTCAAATGAACTTCGAATTAGGTAAACAAATAGTGAAACTTTATTGTCTCGAGCATTCCGGACTCAACCGTGGAGTCCGATTTGTGAAAAGAGGTCACGAAATGTAAGGACCCGTGTAAAGTGCAAAATGACTGTTTTGCCCTTTTTAACCCAGGTGCCCGAATTGAATTCTACGAAAGCCTAAACTTAGTTTCTTCGACGTCCCGGACTCAATAGTGGAGTCTAAATTAGCAAAACAGAAACTTATGAATTAAAGACATAAAATTTGACGAATAGAATAAATCCAAATGACAATGAACTGAATTACCTGTTATGCTTATAGGAACGCGAAAGGGCAAGGAGAATGTGCTCTGACCTTCAGTATTTTCACAGTGATCCTACCATACCTCGAGTGCACTTCTTGAGTTGAGACCGATTTACAGGTACGATATATTGTGCTAAGTAAGAAATAGAATTGAGATTAGGAATACTTGATTTGCTGCCTTGATTGTTCACTTGTTGCTTGAATGTTACGTGCTTATGTGTTCCATGCTATCTTGCTGATGTTGGGTAATGATGTGGGAGATGATTACATGTATATTGAATGTGTTAGTGTAGTGTGTGAACCACATGCTTGGAGAACTGTTGACATTATGATATATGTAATTGAAAGCATGTTTTATGTATGAATGAGATGCATCATTGAGATTGCATTATGACATGATGAGATCGGAGCATATTGGCATAGTGTGATCCCTTGGACATGGCGTGGGTAAGCACTTGGTGCTTTGCATTATGAGGGTGCAGATCCTGTGGTGAAAAACCCAACATCGGCCATTAGGTACTTGCGAGCCTGACGGATTCCGGACCGTGAAGCGAGACATAAGTGGCGGTACTCATGCCAGCGGAAAATGACCGTATCATGAGACATGGGTGGCATAGAGTTGCATGGGTGTGTCACGCATATTGCTCATATACTGTATGCTGTTTATATACTGTCATCATGATATAGAATGCCATATAGAAATAACTGTACACTTGCACATGCCACGACCTTAGTTTTGTTCCTTGCATTAGCATTATATTGTACCAGCATGTTGAGCTGACCCCTTTAGTAGGGCAAACATTTCAGATGATGTCTCAGCTATACGAGACATAGAGACGGTCTGATTGAGGGTTATATTGGGCCCGAGGGGCGCTTTTGATATTGTGTAAGGGCATAAGCCCGAGACTGTATTTTATTTTGTATGTTGTGAACCAATGGACCAGACCTTATGTATGTATCAGAACAGTGTACGGAATGTATGAGAATGTCATTATTATCTTCCATTTCTTTATTATTTTATTTCTCTTTGTCTCGTTACTCACGCCTCGGGTTCGCTAGAATTTGGGGCGTGACAAGTTTGGCCTAGGAACCGTTATATATCGGGGAGAACAGATTTCACAGCATCGCGGCTGTTACGAGATGTTACAGTATCATAACGCTCGTGACATTCAAATTCTTCAATTTTTTTTTTCTTTCAGATCTTCAAAGAAAACAAAAGAATCTTTATTCAGAGGAGAAAATATCATCAATCAATCAATTTTTTTCCCATAGACAACTCCTATGGATAGAGAGAATCAGATATGAAAAAAAAAAAAAAAAAAGATAGAGAGACAGTTTAAGTTTTTCATTTCAAAATTTTTAATATAAAAAATTGAATAAGAGAAAAAATTAGAGTTTTTTAACCTATTTTTTAAATTTTTCAAAAAAAGAAAAGATTTGAAAATAAAATAAAATATTTTAATGAGTTTTTTTAAATACCAAAAATACTTATAAATGAAGAATTAAAAATTCTAAATATAAAAAAAATAATGATATAATTATCAAATGATTTTTTCATACTTTTTATTTTTTGATTTCTTCCAATAATTATTTAGATGAGAAATAATGATATTTTTTCTTCAAATAAAATAAAAATAACTTTTTTTTTTACTCTTTTTTCTTTTATTTTAACTATTTTTTCTTTTTCTAATTAAAACTTCCAAACGAACAGTAAAATTTGATGAAAAACAGAGAAGAAACTGAACAAAAATTAGACACTGACTAGTGTGGTGGCTGTGGGAGAAAGAGATGAGTCCATAATCCGTTGCCGGGACAGATTTGTACAGGTATGCTCATCCTTTGCTCATCCTTTTTCCCATTGTTTCGAATCTTCCACTCTTCCCTTTGTTACAAAGACTAGTTTTTTTTTTTTTTTTCTCTCTCTCTCTTTTGAATTTTGATAAACTGGACTCTTCTAAAGAGTCCGTATCTCCAATCGGCATTTTGAAATTGCTCCTTTTTTTTCATTTTTCCTTTGTTGATAATATAATAATTTTAAAACGTGCAATAATTGTAGCTAATCAGTATAATTTTAGTGATTAATCACTAAAATTTGAATCTAGTCTTTTTAATAAATTGTTTATTGAGATGTTGATCATTTTATAGTAATTAATAATTTGTGAATTAAGTTATAAAAATAATTAAGAATTAGTTTGATGGTGTATAAGTTCAGATTCTAATTATTGATATCCAAGTAGAGGGGCCCACTGTTCATGTATAGTGATTATGAATTTTTTTTTATTTTACCAAATTAAAACGCAAGTCTAATTGTTTAGTAGAATTAATTAGTTATTAACTAATTAAGAGTTAATTAAAAATTAATTGATTAATTTGAGTTAATTTGGTGGAACCCTAAATCCCTTATTTTGTAAATTCTTATAAATATATGATTTAAATGAGATAGCCGTGAGATAACAACAAAAAAAAAAAAGATTTTTTCTTGCGAGAGAGTAAAAGAGGAGCTCATTCTCTTATCTGATGTACGACTTGTATAGAGGAAAAATAGGAGAAGACCTAGAGGAGTAAGAGAAGGAAGATTGCATCAATCTTTTCAAGAAGGTTTCTTCAACAATTAAGATTATAAAGAACAAGAAAGGTTGTATCAATCTTTTCAAGAAGGCTTCTTCGATAATCAAGATTATCAAGAATAAAGTAATTCTAACCATCTTTTTAACATTTTATTATTCATGTAAAGAAAAACATTCAAA